>JAWNPL010000190.1:0-303188 GCA_035047545.1 Drosophila paranaensis | reverse complement strand
TAATGTTTTTGGTGGAGGGCGTATGTATGTAACAGGCAGAAGGACGCGTGGCAGACCCCATAAAGTGTATATATTCTTGATCAGGATGACAAGCCGAGTTGATATAGCCATGTCCGTCTGTCCGTCTGTCTGTCCGTATGTATGAACGCGCGTCGTTCTCAGAACCTATAAGAGCTAGAGACTTGAAATTTTTTATGTAGGTCCGTGAATAGCACGAAAAGATCGAGTTTGTTAAAAAAAGTCGATAACTATTTTAATTTTATTGGCTATCGATTAAAAACAATATCGAATGTTAGTTATAAAATTATATCTCCCACGGCTTTATAGCTAGAGTCCCCAAATTTGTTTGTAAGTTTTATATTTATTTTTTCTAATTTTGATTTTTGTTAAATTTTGGATACCGGTACTCCAAATTTCCCCAAATATTTAAATTGAGGTTAGTTGCACTCAAAGCCAGTAAATGAATGGGTTTACATTTTTAAAAATTGGAAAAAATGTAATAAAATATGTTGAACATAAGCTGAAAATTTAATTCAAATTCATTAATTCGCGCAGAAGTTATTAAACAAAACGTTTGGCCAATCGGCCAAACACGTGACCAGCAAAGCAAAACGAAACTGGTTTCCTATACATGTGCACACATACACACATACACATTGAGCTGCGTGCATCTATGGAATTCTAATACCCGCAAGTTTTAGTGTACATATTTCAATAGATGCTCAGTTGGATCGAAACATAGATGGCGCTATTCTATCCGAACCATAGATGGCGCTATTGGCTAAACAGTCGAAAATGAATTGAATTTAGTTTACTGTGCGTTTGCCACGAAATGCTAATTATGCAGTATTTTAACAAACGCAGATAGCGCGGGGGTTTAGGGTATCTCCTAGTCGGGACCCCCGACTAGAGTTTTCTTAATTGTTATACCCTGAACCCATTGAAAATGGGAATTCAGGGTGTTCAGTCATTTGACTGGGCATAATGATAGGCTTTAGGCTGTAAGGTGCACGAAATTAATTAGGGCACTGTAAAGAGCAGCACGAGAGCGACGAGAGCGGGATGGAGTGCTCTCGCTAGATGTTCGGGTCTCTGTGCTAGCTCTCTGCCCACTAGCTTAAGTTTGATATTGAATTAAAGCAGTATCAAAAAGACTTCGTTGTCGGCCAGCTGGGTGTTGAAGATCCACGAATTGTTGTTGTTTCATGTGTTATATACACCAAGCCCTTTTGTCAGGACATTTTAGGCGCCCCCGGGTGGACTCTTCAACAGGTGACATCGGTGGATTACATACAGGAGGATTACATGGATTGCGCTAATAATCAGGGAAGTACATAGAGTTATACGTATATAGACCGAGTATTTAAATTCAATAAAGTGCACTCGAGACATGCAGATTTTAACTGCAGGTAAACCTATGTACATGTGTATATGCCTTTCATTAATTGTTTAACTTGTGTTATTTGTACATACATATACATATATTGTCAAAATAATTAGACATTGACCTCTGTCTGCCCTCGAATTTGACGAACATAGAATCAAAACGGAGCCAGAGAGTTCAGCCTCTGTGTAAAGTAAGAAACTAAAAAACCGTTTCACACAGCTTTTGTGCTCAAATCGCGTTTGTGCTCAAATCGATCTCTTAAACTCTTCGCTAGTTGCCTATTATTGGTCGCACAATCGTTGTTGGGTGCGCTCTCGCTTGCGAAGATAGAGCGCTGATACATTGTTGTTGCTATCCGCTCTTCGTCGTCGTTGCACTCCCCGTTGCGCTCTCGTTGTGCGCTTCAAACTTGTATGAGTGCATGCTCAGCACTCACCAGCCTTTGTTGTCCGCTGTTGTGAAGTTCGGCTGTGCATTTGCGCTCCACGTTGCGCTGATCGTTGTGCGCATCAAACGTGGGTGAGTGCATGCTCGGCACTCACCAGCTCTTGTTGTCCGCTGTTGTGAAGTTCGGCCTTGCATCTGTGTCCCAACTTGCGTGATTCGTTGTGCGCATCGAACGTGTATGAGTGCAGGTTCGACACTCATGATCAATCAGTCGTGGTTGTATTAGCTGAATAACTTACAGGTATATGTTACAATCGTTAGTAGCAGCCCATATACAACTAGCTAACGTATAACACATAGAGCATTAACCGAACGCAGTGGATATTATTCTGCAATCCCTTAGCTTGCATTATAATTCGGGTTTAATTTAAATTGGTTTCAATTGAATAACATTTTGAGAATCATGACTGGCAAGCGAGGAAAGAATCGGTCTATGGACGAGTCATCATCAGCGCGGATTGAAAGCTTGCTGAATGCTTATAAAAACGTGACGAACGATATAACGCGTATCAACAAATCGTTAAAAGACTTCACAATATCGGTAGAGCCTTTTGAAATCGAATGTCGATTAGAAATATTAAACCGATATATATAGAAAACGCGTTTAAAATACAGCAAGAACTGGACGACATTAATTCAGATTTAGTGCCTCGATCATCATTAGAGGAGTTGTGTGTCACAACCAAGGCCCTACTAATGAAGCGAGGCAGTGTCAATCAACCAAAACCGGAAAGTCATGCCAATTCGACCATGATTAGCTCCGTGTCACATACTAGAAATCTACCTCACATTAAATTACCAAAATTTAGTGGAGAGTATTCCGAATACAAAAACTTTATAGGTCTATTCGAGAACTTAGTTGACAATGACCCAACTCTGTCGAACATAGAGAAGTTTAATCATTTGTTGTCGTGCCTAGATCGAGAAGCACTGGGTACTGTTAAGGTACCAGATGATAATTACCCGAAAGCTTTAAAGGCTTTAAAAACAGTGTATGACAACCAATGTCTCATATTTTTTAATAGCATCTCCAAGCTGTTCGAACTACCCAGTATGTCTGCACCGTCAGCAGCATCTTTGCGCAAGATGATTGATTCGGTGCGTGCCATTTATGTATCGCTGTTATCGCTAGGCTCTGATAAACAGATTTCCAATGCCATGTTAATACATTTAGTAATGAGCAAGGTAGACACTGGCACACGCTCAAGATGGGAAGAGAACTGGGACTACAACAAACTTCCATTGTGGAATGATTGTGAAGTTGCATTAAATAGACGCTATCAGCATTTGACTGCTGAAGAAGTCTCTTCTGCATGCGGCGTAGGTCGTAAGACACCTCATGACAGTGGAAAAGAGGTGGAAAAACATCATTAGCCGTTGCTCTTCCAAGTCAATAAGTGTGTTTTTTGCAAATCTGACGATCACTATGTCCAGTCTTGTTCATCATTCGCAGCAATACCCTGCCAGAATCGATTTAAATTCGCAAAGAGTTTCTTTGTATAAACTGCTTGCGAATAGGACATTCGGTAGCCGCGTGTAAATCAGCTCACTGTCGTGTTTGTTCTAAGCCCCATCATTCAATGCTACACAGATACACTTCGGAGACTCCTCAGACTGCCTCAACGGCTATCCCAGTAGCTCCGAGGCCCATTGCGACACAGTTTTCGGCTGTGAACCACGCAAGTAGCGCCTCTGACCAAGTTCTCCTGGCAACTGCTGTCGTCAGAGTAAAAGATCAATCAGGATCATATCAGTTAGCTAGAGCCCTCTTAGACTCCGGCTGCAGGTAAACTTCATCACTGAGGAGTTAGCTAAGCAGCTACAGTTGAAGAGGCAAAAAAGGGGTATTCATTTATTGGGTATTGCTAACTGTCAGTCAATCGTTAGTCACAGTGTTCAGACATCGATAGCCTCACGAACAGACGACACACAAATCATGACTGATTTTGGTATCCTCCGGTCCATATCGTCGTATCAACCTGAGAAACTTACTGAGAAGATCACTGTGCCTAATAGCGTGCAGTTAGCTGATCCTCAGTTCCACAAGCCACAACGCATTGACATGCTTCTCGGCGCCGATATCTTTTTTGATGTATTAAGAGAAGGCCGAATAAAGGGAACTAGCAACAGTCCAACACTCCAACTTACAGCCTTTGGTTGGATAGTGTCTGGTCGTTGTCGAACGAAGGAAATAGCCGCCCGTTCCTCAACTTTAATGAGCGTTGTGAAGGACGAGATCTATGTAGACTCGATCGTTCGAAAGTTCTGGGAGTTAGAAGACAAACCTAATACAATTAATTCAAATTTTTATACTCCAGAACAACAGCTGTGCGAGAAGTCCTTTATAGAGACTATTCGCCAAACCACCTCGGGTCGGCTCAGAGTGTCGTTGCCATTTAAATCTAGTCCGCACAGTCTAGGTATGTCATATGACATAGCCAGACAACGGTTCATGGCTCTGGCCCATGTACATTGACTTCATGAAGGAGTACTTGGCCTTGGGTAATATGAGTCCGACAGATAATCAGATTCCGAGAGAGCCGCATTACTTCATTCCGTACCAATGCGTGCTAAGACCGCACAGCTCGTCAACGAAGCTCCGGGTAGTGTTCGATGCCTCTAGCAAATCGTTTTCTCAGTTGTCGCTGAATGATCTACTCATGGTGGGTCCGACCATTCAGCCTCAGTTATGGGAAACGTTGCTACGTTTTCGACTTCGCCCTTGGGCTGCAACCGCAGACATAGCAAAAATGTACCGTCAAATAGAATTAGACGAGTCCCAGCGCAACTTTCAACTTGTTGTGTGGAGAGAAAAGCTCACTGACCCGTTACAAATTTTTCGCTTAAATACAGTAACGTATGGGACAGCTGCTGCGCCATTTTTGGCAGTTCGATGCCTAAAGTATCTGAGCGAATTACATGCTTCCACTCAGCCAGCTGCAGCTCGGTCCTTAACTCACGACTTTTATGTCGATGATTTGTTGACAGGATCAGAGAGCGCTGAGGAGTTATGCTTGTTGCATCGCGATTTAATCGCAATTCTTCAAGGGTTTGGCTTCCATCTTACAAAATGGTCGTCCAACTGTAAGAAACTCGCAGCTCAATCAGCAGAGGACAACATTGTCATTGGTCATCACGAAGACACAAAGACCTTGGGATTAATTTGGAATCCGAAGGCTGACGTGTTCAGATATACAATGGAATCTACAAGAGATTCGAATCCTACCAAGCGGTCCGTTCTATCGTTTGTGGCACGATTATACGATCCCTTAGGTTTGCTAAGTCCGATTGTAACTCGTGCAAAGGTCCTGATACAGGAAATGTGGTTGAATAAGCTTGGATGGGATGACCAACTACCTGCCAAAATGATACAAGAGTTGGAAGCAGTGACCAACTGTTTTTCAGAATTAAATGCTTTGTGCATACCTCGTTACGTAGGCACGCTTAAAGCAAGAGGCTGTCAAGTCCATGGCTTTGCTGATGCGTCAAAAAGAGCCTACGGCTGTTGTCTATACGTACGAGTGCAAACAGTTGAGGGTATCACTATCAGGTTACTATCAGGTATCACCGCCAAGTCCAAGGTAGCCCCACTGAAAACGAAGTCAGTGCCGCGGCTTGAACTGTGTGCTACGGAGTTATTAGCTACCGTGTTACACGCGGTAAGGAACTTACTCGACTGTCCATTAGACAAAGTTGTTTTTTGGTCAGACTCCGAAGTTGTTCTTCATTGGCTGCAAATACCCTCATCAAATTTGAACACATTTGTTGCCAATCGAGTAGCAACCATTCAGGAGTTGACAGCCAATGTCTCCTGGCGTCATGTCCCAACAAAAGACAACCCGGCGGACATAGTGTCTCGGGGATGTTCAGTTGAAGAACTTCGATCTTCAATCTGGTTTGGAGGACCGTCATTTTTACAACATTCAGAAGAATTGTGGCCAGCAAACCCACATATTAAGCTGTCGAAGGAATTGGAGTCGTTAGAGAGGCGTAGAGCTGCCTTTACTACGGTTGCGGTTGAGGAGAGCGTGAATTCCATCACGACATTAATAGAAGCTACATCTTCATTTACAAGGCTGAGCCGCATAATCGCTTACATGTTCCGCTTCATCAATGGAAGGAGCGAGAAACATGTATCTTTGATTCCTTCAGCTTCTGAATTAAGTTTTGCCTTTCTTGCAGCAGTATCTGTGATTCAGCATACAGAAATCGCTCAATAAATTAAAAAAGTCCACAGTTTTGCAACCGGCTCTTCAAAAACTGGCACCATTCCTGCACTCTCACCAACATGGCAAGCGTGTCTTGTGATTGGTGCGGGTAAGAGGTCGTTTGATGAAAGCGCCATTAGCGCATAATGTTAAGTTCCTGGTCCTGATGGGATTACTTCGGCAACAGATCTGGGTGATCAATGCTCGAGAGGTGTGCAGTGCAGTGGTGAGAAAATGCGTTCATTGCTTTCGATATAAGCCGAAGCTTTTGTCGCAAATAATGGGCAACCTTCCCGCTGATCGAAGATGAACAGACCCTTTGAGATCAGCGGAGTGGACTTTTGTGGTCCAATTTTAGTTTCGTTGGGGATTCGGGGCAAAGCGCCCGTTAAGATGTATATTGCCATATTCGTCTGCTTCACTTCTAAGGCTGTACATATAGAGCTTGTAACCGATCTAACCTCTACCACTTTTCTGATGTGTTTATCTAGGTTTATTGGTCGACGTGGCCTTGTCAGGAAGCTGTACTGCGACAATGCCACCAATTTCGTGGGTGCGGCTCGCACGCTGGCAGACTTTGCCAATTCAGCTGCGATTCAAACATATGCTGCGAAGCGGGGAATGGAGTTTGTTTTCATTCCCCCACGAGCGCCGAATTTCGGCGGCCTGTGGGAAGCAGCGGTGAAGTCGGCGAAAGGCCTGTTGCTCAAGGCAATTGGCAGCGCAGTGCTGCGCCAGGACGAGTTGGCAACGGTGCTCGTCGAGGTGGAGGCCATTCTCAATGGCGTGGTGACCGAAGCGATACCCGGCGGAGATGGTAGGGTGCGAGTGGTGGTCATAAAGACCAAATCGGGAACATACAATCGCCCAATTCATCGCATTGCACCCTTGCCTATTACATAGTTTAGTTTAAGTATAAAGTGAAGTTGAAGCCCTGCGGCCTTTCAACGCGGCCGATGTTCAGTCATTTGACTGGGCATAATGTTAGGCTTTAGGCTGTAAGGTGCATGAAATTAATTAGGGCACTGTAAAGAGCAGCACGAGAGCGACGAGAGCGGGATGGAGTGCTCTCGCTAGATGTTCGGGTCTCTGTGCTAGCTCTCTGCCCACTAGCTTAAGTTTGAAGTTGAATTAAAGCAGTATCAAAAACACTTCGTTGTCGGCCAGCTGGGTGTTGAAGATCCACGAATTGTTGTTGTTTCATGTGTTATATACACCAAGCCCTTTTGTCAGGACACAGGGTATAATGTTTTTGTTGAAAACTGTATGTATGTAACAGGCAGTAGGAGGCGTGGCAGACCCCATAAAGTATATATATTCTTGATTAGGATGACAAGCCGAGTTGATATAGCCATGTCCGTCTGTTCGTCTGCCTGTTTGTTTCAGAATTTCGATAACTGTTATCGTTTTATTGTTACCAATTAAAAACGGAAATCTAAATTAAGCTATAAAGTTCTATCTAATTCATCTTTCTAGCTAGAGTCTTCAAATTTTGCATTTAGTGTTATTTGGGCCTTACGCAATTTCGGTTTTTGTTAAATTTTGGGTGCCCCACCCCCTTCGCCTCAAATATGTAACACCCATATATCAAATACTAGAGACTTGTGCTTTGTCACATACATACATATGGATGACATGATCACGCCCAATAAGTTTGATCAAAATCGTTGCTCTAGAAAAAATTTAATTTCTCACAGCCTTGCCATACGAAAAGAAGCCCAAGAACAGCTGACGCATCGACTTGTGCTTGTGTGTACGTGCGCCTATGCGAGTGTGTGTATGTTTTGCTTGTAATGACCGTACATATGCTTGTGTATATAAAAGAAACAAAGAATGCTTGGAATAGCGGTTCACTGCAGGGTTCAGGGTATACCCTAGTCGAGCGGTCTCGACTAGAGTTTTCTTACTTGTTTTGTAATTATTTTTTTCCTAACTAAACAAATTGCTAAATTGGCAACTTTATGTATGTTTTCTTATTAAAAATTATTAAACTTTCATTATAAATTAAAACCAAGTCAATAGAAACAATTTTAAGCTGTTCTTATTCAAGTGGCTGGCAGTGTGTACTCCCACAATCGAATTCAGCTTATACATCTTCCACAGTTTTAATGCCAGAAGCTTCAAAATTGGATGCTAAGTTTCCTCTATAGATTCCTCAAAAATTATTGTTACGCCCGTTCGTTGTCCTTCGTTGCACTTACAAAAAATACCCTGTAATTTTCGCATTTTTAGAGTGTAAGGATCCAAACTTTACAGTTATTTTCCTGAACACCCACTCTATGAGCATTCCAAAAATTGTATATAAACGGCCACTGGAGGCGGGGCAAATGGGGCTTCAAGATTAATTATACCCTGAACCCATTGAAAATGGGAAATCAGGGTATATTGTTTTTCTTGAAATATGTGTAACAGGCAGAAAGAGGCGTGGCATACCCCATAAAGTATATATATTCTTAATCAGGGTGACAAGCCGAATTGATATACCCATGTCCGTCTGTCCGCCTGTCCGTGCGTCTGTCTGTCTTTCGGTATGTATTGTAACGAACCTTCGGTTTGCCCCGAGTTTAAGCCGGGCCGCACTCAGCCGACTGTGTGTTCGTGCCAACAAATTTATATATTGGGTGCCTGCCTATAAATAATAAGTCCTGCTTTTTAGATTTAATAATATAAACTGGTTTATTAACGTAGATATATAATTATTATAGTACAGCAAAGTGATGGCTTAGGCTATAGTGCCGTGAGGAGCACTTCGGCTAACGAGCGGTCAGTCTCTGAGCCGTTTAGAGGTTGTAGAACACTCCACTCCTCAAGGATACAGTTTGGAATGCGTCCAGGATATTCCTCTGAATATCCTTGTAGAAGTCCCACGATGTCCTTTGTGTCCTTGATGTCCCTCGTTGTCCTTCGTTGTCCTTCGTTGTCCTTCGTTGCACTTCACTTTTTCACTCCCGTTGACACTCGGCACCTTCACTTTGAATTGGAATCGACTGACCCAGTGCCGAACCGTGGGCGCCTTTTTATAGCAGCGCCGCAGGCCTTGCTTCGGCTCTGTAGCGGGGCCTGCCTCCTCTTCGGGTCTGCCTTAACGGCAACATCGCCTGATCGCGTGGCAGCCTCTCATTGGCTGAAGCACCATTATACGCCTGCGAGTGAAAGTAATAGCTACTTTCTCGCGGCTACGAACGCCATTTCGGCTAGCGGTGCACGATCAACGCAGAGAGTGCGACGCGAGTAAATCGCTGAATCGGTAAGAGCGAGCGAGACCTCACATCGCTCGCCTTTGACCCTTTCCAGTCGCGAGGGTCGCTCTTACCGTACTCGCGTCTCTGTGTGGAACATTTATATGCTTGCACGCCCACCCATATAATGTTCCTCATAGTATGAAAGCGTCCATCTCAGAACTTCTAGAGACTTGAAATTTTTTATGTAGGTCCGTGAATAGCACGAAAAGATCGAGTTGGTTAAAAACATCGATAACTGCTCCCGTTTCAATGTTATCGATAAAAACTTTATCGAATGTTAGTTATTAATTTATATCTCCCACATCTTTAATGGTAGCGTCCCCAAACTGTTTTGTTAGTTTTATATCTATTTTATCTAATTTTGATTATTTTTCAATGTTGGATAACCCAAATTTCCCCGAACATTTAGATTGTTAGTTATACACAAAGCCAAGAATTGAATGGGGTTGCATCTTAAAAAATTTGAAAAAAATTAATAAAATATGTTGATCATAAGGTGAAAATTTCAATCAAATCCATTAATTCACGCAGAAGTTATTAAACAAAACGTTTGACCAATCGGCAACCAGCAGCGCAAAGCACATATACACACATACACATAGAACTGCGTGAATCTAACAAATTCTAAGAACCGCAAGTTTTAGTGTACATATTTCCAGTAGATGGCGCTATGATCTGGGAATTATCAGCTGCTCAATTGAATCAAAACATGGATGGCGCTATTGGCTGAACAATTGAAACTGAATTGAATTTAATTTTGTTTGCGTTAATAATAAATGCTAATTATGCAGTATTTTATAAAGCGCAGATAGCACGGGGTTCAGAGTATCTCCTAGTCGGGACGCCCGACTAGAGTTTTCTTACTTGTTTTAAAATGTAATATGATAGATGCCCCGGTCGGGTGCTGGGACGTGAAAAAGTATTTCACAATCGGTTGCGTCCGACTGCGGCGTTCTTACTTATTTGACATATTTTGAAATCTAATTGACAGTTGTGTTTCCTAATGAAATCGATTCTTAGAATTCCATCATATGAAATAAGCAATGTAAATTTATGATGTAAAAATCGTGTGATTTGGTTACTTCTTGACTTATTCCCTGTATACTGATTGTGATTAGTATGTATGTAATGAAAGAATTTTCTTTTAATATTGATATATCTGCACCAGTGTCTATTAAGAAGACTTATTCTTTTTTCGTTGTTAGCTTTATGAAAGTCACGTATATGTTTTGCTTCAGATTGATGGTTGAATTTTAATATTTCCTACTGCTGAGCATGCAATGGGTTCTGGGAGTATCCCAAAGCCCTTTGGGCTATCCTTAAATTTTTGTTTTTATTAGGGTTATAACCTACATTTTGGAGGTTATTTACTCTATAATTTTCTGTATTGTTTCCGTATTGGGATAACTTGTCATTTCAGTCTACAGTGTAAGTACTTTGTTACGGCTTCATTTATGGTTTTGAATTTTCCTGCCTCAAGAATTGTTTTGAGTTTTCCATGTTAAAACAAGTAAGAACGTTGCTGTCGGACGCAACCCACAGCGAAATACTATTTCACGCCCCAACAGCACACAGGGGCATCTATCACATTACATTTTTTAAAATTTAACCTTAAATCCCCACTGTCGCCGCTTAAATTAGCTACAGATTAAAACTTTTCATTGGAGGTAGCCAGACAGTTTCAATTCAGAATCGAAGCTTAGAGATGCCACCTCTGTCGATTTATCTCGATTGCCTTACCTTAGCAAGAACACGCACTCTAAATCGAGAGATGTGGCATCTCTCCAAATAAGAGAGGTGGCAACTCCCAACTCCCATTGTGTGGAAGACCAGATCTTCAATGTGGACCTTTTGACGGTACAGATCCCTTATGTTTTGTTGCAACTGTTTTAGTTCCACTGAGTTATTTATTTTAATGTTGTGTAGCGGCGTCGGGACCCATGTGTTGTTGTGGTCGATTATTTTGAGGAAAACTGGGCTGTACTCTTCAGTATTTGTTGACCCTACCTCCTGCGGCGTTAAGATATAAATTTTGCCTATCCTTGCTGAGCATCCAGCATGTAACTCAATTATGCCTTGGTTAGGTAGCAAGGCCATTTCCTCGAAGTTTCCGCATACGATGTGGGCTGACTTCTTTTCAAATACCTTAAAGAGCCATCGGTTTTTTCCATTTAGTTTTTTAACAAATGTATCTTCCTCATACTCGGTCATATGGCACGACTGCTTGTTGCTTGGTTTTAAGGGTGACATTTCACAACTTTCGTCGTCTGCATCCTTCCATGCCCAACTTCCCTCGCATAGGTAAGTGTCCTCGTCTTCGTGCTGACAACGATTTACATCCGTTTCAGTCATTGAGTGATACGCATCCATTTCCGTATTGAAGATAAGGAACTTCGTTTTAGTTTTCGGAATGACTTTTCTTCCGTCAAGGATCAGTGATATCGGTATTGATTCGAAAAGACTTGCATGCTGATTGATGTATATTGGCAGTCTTGTATCGATGATCAGTGTATTGTCCTTAAACATCACTTGAGCCTTCATCAGTTTGTATATGAGTTGAAGCCTCTTCGGAGAATTTCCGCCGGGGAGAAGTTGATTTCTTTGGAGCTTCTTTTCAATCTCGTTGAGTTCCGCCAACATTTTATTTGGTTCCACCAGGGACGGATGAACTCTTCCTTGGTTTATATCCGTCATGAGGCTAATTACTGCTGACTGAAGGTCTTCGGTTTCATCAATCCAGTTGCGCACTTGTGTGATTAACATGAAGAATTTTACGGACTCTTTGTAAACGTAGAAGTTTTCTTTCATTGTGCTTGCCATTTTGTTTATTTCTGTTGTGACTCCTTTCAAAGTTTTTATTTACTTCTTCAGTCGTAGCTTGTATCAGATTTGACGTTGCATTGATCACTGATGTCTGGTTGCTTACAAATTCATTGAGCCGTTTTTCGTTTTTAATGATTGTTTGCATGTTTTCCTCTAATCTGTTAGCCGTGCCAATATCGAAAAACATTATAAACCTTTTTTTCTATCTGGTACTAGTTTAATGATTTTGTTTTTCTCATTTATGATTTTTATTTTAGATTTGAGGGTTCGACTCACTGCTGTACAGTAGTCGTTGAATTCACCCAATTTTTCGCAAATTATGTCCGTTTTAACCATCAGCTCATCTGCTTGTTTCAAAACTTCGAAGTATGCTTGCATGTTGTAGTAGAACAATAACTGCCAGCTTGAAGATACGACTTCTACTTTTCCAAGATTGTCCATCAGCATAGATTTTCGTTGATTCATATCCTGGATTTGTATTCTGCTTGTATTAGTGGCACTTGTTCTTGTGGTGCTTGCTGCCTGCAGTATCATGAGTAGGCTGAAGATCGTCGCTTTGGCTGTCGTAAACTTTGCTGATTTGGTCTGTTCACGTCGGGTTTCCTTGCTCATCTTTATCATCATTGAGTAGGTAATAAACAGATCCTGTTTATTGATCTTTTCACCTCACCCATATTTGTTTTTATTGTTACTACTCGGACTTTGTTATCTTGTCATTTTGTAGTTTTGGTTATCTTTCCCATGGGCCATCTAGCGGTATGCGTATTTTCTTGTTTTAATAACAGAAGTTGGCCTTCCATGGGGTTTGGCTTGTTCTGCCGCCACTTGGTTCGCTGCTGCAGTGTCGATAAATATTCATCTTTCCATTTCCTCCAGAATTCTGCTCTGATGCATTGCATGTGCCTCCATCTGTCTAGAGATCCAATTTTCCGATTTTCATCAGTGTTCTGGAGCTCCAATGAGTGGTCTTCCCACAATAAAGTGACCTGGTGACAAAATATCGTCACCTTCCGTGTCACTGTTTATGCTGACCAGGGGGCGTGAGTTTAGCACTGCTTCTATTTGGCAAAGTAGTGTTGAGAATTCTTCAAATGTGAAGCTGTTATCGCCGATGACCCGCTTAGATGGTGTTTGACCGACTTTACACCAGCTTCCCATAATCCTCCCATGTGTGGGCTTGCCACTTGATGCCTTCTTTTTCAAGTACTGGTGCAACACTTTTATTTTCTTTTATAGCGTCGACAAGGTCTCTTCCTAGTATTCTAGCGGCACCGACGAAATTTGTGCCGTTGTCAGAATACAAATGTTCACTTTTGCCGCGTCTGGCAAAGAATCGTCGAAGAGCCTCTAAAGACTTATCTGATGATAAGTCACTGACGGGTTCTAGATGTATTGCCTTGGTGGCCATACATACAAATAGGCATATGTACCCTTTGTACGATTTTTGACCTCTTCCTTTGGAGCAGCGAATTTGAAAGGGTCCAGCGTAGTCGATGCCAGTGTTTTGAAACGGATAATCGCCAGTTACACGATACACTGGTAAATTTCCCATTAATTGGCTGGCCTTTTCCTGTTTATACCGAATACAGGTAACACATAGACGTAGATATTTTTCTCTCTGAATGAAGTTCCTCATCAACATTAGTCCGTCGTCTAAGGTTTTTTGTGAGCGTTGTTTATTATCATCCAGCCCAACTGTGATTTTCCTAGTATTATTGGGTGTTTTACATTGTATGGCACAATTGCATTTTGAAGACGTCCTCCCACACGTAATACTCCATCTCTATCCAGAAAGGGGCTGAGCGCTTGCAATCTACTCTTTGATTCCAGAGGCTTTCCAGAATTGAGAAAATGAATATCCTGGCCAAAATCAAGTTGTTGCTGTAGTTTTACAATAACTGTTTTGGCTTCTTCTAATTCGTCAACAGTGAGGTAAGTTGGCTGCTGCTTCTTTCCTTTCTTTTTTGCTATAAAGCGTAATATATATGCGATTACGCTTGTTAGCTTACTAATCGATGAAAACTTTGTTAGGAGTGGGATCAGGTAGTTTTCTTCTGTGGTTAGAGTTGCTACTATAACCGCTTCTTTTTCTTCAAATTGCGGCCAGTGATCTGACTGCTTCGTTAACCACTCAGGGCCTTTCCACCATATAGCACATGCTGCTAAGTGTTTTGGGGAGATTCCTCTTGAGGCGACATCTGCTGGGTTGTCCGCCGATTTTACGTATTTCCATTCAACGTTAGGCAGTTTTTTGCTAATTTCGTCTACTCTTGTTTTGACGAATTTATCTTTGCTACGCTTGTTCTTTATCCAAGCTAGCGTTATTTGTGAATCACTCCATGCTAGCGTTTTGGTGTGATCTCCAACTATTCCTCGTATTTTTGCTAACAGCTTGCTTAATAGGTGGGCTGCACATAGCTCTAATTTGGGAATTGTCTTCTTGTTTTTTATTGGGTTCACTTTACTTTTTGCAGCCAGTAAAGTTATTTTGGTACCAACCTTGGTATATTGTAGCATGTTGTACGTTAAATAAGCAAATGATCATCGTCAGTTAGACTATTACACTCATATACAGAGTGGCACTTTGTCGCTGTGTTTACGTAACGCATCCGCGCATAAGCCGTCATATGATACGGTTATATGTGGACGGGCCTGCAGCGTGAGATCTGCAGCATAAGCATTTATGCCTTATGTATGTGCCGTCTGCATATACATACATATGTATATATGCTACGCTCTCCCATTCTGTCGCTGCTCTCAGTGGCAGAACCCTTTTATATATACATAATGTACTTAGGCTAAGCACACTCTAAAACCGAAATAAAGATTCATTCAATAACAAAAAGCCAAAGTGAGCAGACGCTCCAGTTTTTCATTGCTCATGTATAATGTCCATTACAATGGGTTCAGGGTATAAAAAGGGTCGCAAAATGTGATTGCAGATGCTCTAAGTAGAACAAAAATAGATGTGAATATAGGAGAAATTAGGTCAATGGATGCAACTTGTAAAGAAACTATGCATTCTGCAAAGGAAAATTGGGAGCAAGGTATATTAATTTCAGAAAACCACTTAATGATTTTAATATACAGATTATTTTTAAGGAATCCGCTCAATCAAATATTAAAGTTGAAATAAATTTTAAAAACAAAATAAGGCGTATTATTTTTGAACCCAGTTTTAACGAAGAAGTAATAACAAAACTGTTGAGATCTGTTTTAAAACCGAATAGAACTTGCGCAATATTTACAACAGACACAATATTTAAAATAGTGCAGCTAGTATATTTAAAGTACTTTGCGCATAGTCAACTTTACAAAGTTTTAAGGTGCACAGAATTTTTAAAAGAAATTACAGCACCCGATGATCAGCAAAAGGAAATTAGGGAATATCATTTAAAACGATTACTCTATTTCACCCATATGAAACAAAACGATCAATAATTGTGACACATGTCAAACAATGAAATATGATAGGCAACCCCAAAGAGTTCCATTTCAAGAAACTGAAATACCACAACAACCATTAGATATAATTAGCATGGATATATTCAATTAACCATAAATATATATTAACAATAATTGACAAATTATCAAGATTTTCTACCGGTTACACCATACCGTCTAGAGACTGTATCAATGTTGTTAAATCAATTTGTACCTTCGGAATCCAAAGAAAATAATTTGTGACCAGGGACCAGAATTTGCAGGAAACATACTTATTGATTTTTGTAAACAATATAATATTACCAGGCATGTGACTTCATATCAACAATCATCAAGTAACTTCATGGTAGAGCGGTTTCATTCATCCCTAACAGAAATTTATAGAATCATATTCGATTTGAAAAAAAAGAAACGGCTTACCTTGCTCACATAAAGATATATTGTGGGAAGCATTGACTACGTATAATAATGCTACTCACTCAGGCACATGTTATACGCCATTTGAATTATTTTCAGGAATAACACATATCTTTAGTGAAACAGCTCATTTTACCAACGAACACGAATACCTACAGGAACTAAATTTATACCAAAGAAAGTTATACCCAGAAGTAGTTCAGCAATTAACCGACAGAACACAAAAACGTACGCCAATTTTAAACAAAGACAGAAATACTCCAGCACAACTTGACAAGGACGAAAATATCTTTCGAAAAGAAAATAGAAGAAATAAGTTAACACCTCGTTTTTCACTACACAAAGTACTAAGTACTAAGGGACCTACTTTCATATACACACAGAAACAGAAAATTCATAAGTCAAAAATAAAACGAATAACCAGAAAACCAAATAACTCTTAGCCACATACATATATACAAATAAAAACGAAACAAATATTAAAATTAAAAAAAAAAAAACATGTAAGAGGTATAAGAATAAAATTATGCTAGATGAATTGTTACACTTCTTTTATGTTCCGAATTACAAACTTTTTATGTATATCTGAAACTAACTAATTAACTAATTAAGTTACAAAATAAGAATAATAACAATTATTGTAATACAATAACATTGACTAAAACAACAATTGTGTTAAGAAAAGTAGCCTCTACATGTGAGTAAAGAAACTGGAAGAGAACGTCAACGGTGGGTACTTCAAACATTTTAGGTCTCATTCAGACCATATCTTCATTCTGGCCTTCACTTCACTCTTGGAGGGGAGGAGTTACCCACAACTTACAACACCTTACACATACATACACACCCTGACGAGCCCATCGCTGAGCAACGGCAACTCGCACACATACATACTCACATACAGATGCTTGTCGTTGAATAAAGATTCACTCTGTGTGTATTCGTCATAAGAACAAGACGCGTTTTAGTTTCATTTATGTTGTTTATTGTTTTTTAAATCGATTTGGATGATATCAAATACGATAACTCGCGCCGACCTCGGCAATGCAATTAGTCGCGGCCGCTGCTCCTCACCACGAAGCTCTCAATTTACCGCGGCGCGCCTAGCTACATTGTCGATCATCGGCGCGCATTCGCGTTCTATACTCAACCCAGTCACCTAAAGGAAGTGATGACCGTCGATCATGGCATGAGCATCAACAACGAGGCGACTGCCCGCGTACGCACAGATGATAGTCCCGAAGTAATCGCAAAGGGAACACACTTAGTAACGTTTGAACGGATAGCTATCGTCAAAGGAACTGAAGTTGTAAACGAGCGAAAGGCAATGGATAAAATTCACGGCATCGTAAGGTCTCCACTTCTAAGGATCGTCGGGCATGACTCGATTCTGATTAACACATAAGTACCATAGCAACTAAGCAACAATATGTGAACGATGCTGACACGCAAAATTGTGAGTTCAGTGCTCTGCACTGGCGACAATCAGCAGCGATCGCATGAAACTTCTATGCTGGAGTGCTGCAGCGCTGAGAATGCCGAGTCGGCTTACCGACCGTGGTCCGATGGCGCGACGCATCGTCTTCCCGAGTCGGCTTACCGACTGTGGCCCGAGGGCGCAACGCATTGTCTTAGCTAAGCAGAATTATGCTTTGCACTTGTCTTTAGCTTTAGTTCGTTTTTGAATAAAGAAGACACTAGTCGCTTGAATTGCACTCCGGCACCCTGCCGTCACTTTTGTTCTTATTAACATACTATTGCACCACAAGGGCAATAATCACCAAAGGGGACGAAGTCAAGTCCTCCAACATAATCTTCCTCACAGTAATACACATCAGTGTCTCCTCTCGGATCTACTTCCTCACGGAAGCGCCGTCTGACTTGGATTACGCAACCAGCACCCACGTGGGACCGCCCACGGTTACTGGATTACCACTTATAAATAACTTGTACACTTGCATATGTATGTACAGTACAACTAACACACTCACCCACACGCATAGACACGCACACACAAGAGCAAGTCGTTGCGTCAGCTGTTCTTGGACTGCTTTGCATGGCAATGCTATATGAAATTAAATGTTTAATAACTTTTTGTCTAGAGTAACGAATTTGATCAAACTTGTTGGGGGAGATCATGTCATCCATGTGTATGTATTTGCCAAAGCACAAGTCTGTAGTATTTGATATACGGGAGTTACAAATTTGAGGCGAAGGGGGCGTGGCATCCAAAATTTAACAAAAATCGAAATTGCGTAAAGCTTACATAACACTAAACGTAAAATTTGAAGACTCTAGCTATAAAGATGAATTAAATAGAATTTTATAGCTTAATTTAGATTTCCGTTTTTAATTGGTAACAATAAAACGATAACAGTTATCGAAATTCTGAAACAAACAGGCAGACGAACAGACGGACATGGCTATATCAACTCGGCTTGTCATCCTAATCAAGAATATATATACTTTATGGGGTCTGCCACGCCTCCTACTGCCTGTTACATACATACAGTTTTCAACAAAAACATTATACCCTGTGTCCTGACAAAAGGGCTTGGTGTATATAACACATGAAACAACAACAATTCGTGGATCTTCAACACCCAGCTGGCCGACAACGAAGTGTTTTTGATACTGCTTTAATTCAACTTCAAACTTAAGCTAGTGGGCAGAGAGCTAGCACAGAGACCCGAACATCTAGCGAGAGCACTCCATCCCGCTCTCGTCGCTCTCGTGCTGCTCTTTACAGTGCCCTAATTAATTTCATGCACCTTACAGCCTAAAGCCTAACATTATGCCCAGTCAAATGACTGAACATCGGCCGCGTTGAAAGGCCGCAGGGCTTCAACTTCACTTTATACTTAAACTAAACTATGCATAAGGCTCAAATAACACTAAACGTAAAATTTGAAGACTCTAGCTATAAAGATGAATTAAATAGAATTTTATAACTAAGTGAAGGTATCGGTTTTTAATCGATAACAATAAAACGATAACAATTATCGAATTTCTGAAACAAACTCGATCTTTTCGTGCTATACAGGAACCTACATAAAAAATTTCAAGTCTCTAGCTATTGTAGGTTCTGAGAACGACGCGTTCATACATACGGACAGACGGACAGACGGACGGACGGACGGACAGACGGACATGGCTATATCAACTCGGCTTGTCTCCCTGATCAAGAATATATGTACTTTATGGGTCTGCCACGCCTCCTTCTGCCTGTTACATACATTTCAACAAAAATGTTAACGGAGAAGGGACTAGGGAAATGGGAGACGCACATAATTAACTTATACCGTGAAACCTTGAGGTAGGTCAGGTATCTACGTATGTACACATGTATTAAAGATGCGCAGGTCGCTATGGAAGAGCGGGAAACCTCGCACCTCTACGTATGTGTGTAAGTGCAACTTCTGTAAGAGATTAAGAAGATCTGTACTTTTCAGGTTCTTTCCACCGATGCAAGCTGGAGGAGCGGAAGGACATCCGGCTCGAAGGACCAATGTTTGTAGGAGGCCGGACTGGCCTGAGTAAGCGATTGGCGGCTGCCAATGCCTTGGGGGGTGGATCGAGGTAGCCAAAAAGATATAGCGCGGTTTTAGTGTAGCACAATTCACTTGTATTTCAGTAAGTGGCGCAAATTAGATATGTATATAAAAGCGAGGAAAAACCGAACGTAATGGCGATTTGCATAGAAGTGCCAGTCACACATTCCAGTGTGCCCGCCTACTGCCACAAAGGAAAGTTCAGCTGTTGGCTCCCCCTGATCACCCTGTGGTGTGAACACTGTGGTGTGAACACTGAACACTGGTGTGAACATTGAATTGGTTTTTATACCCTGAACCCATTGAAAATGGGAAAAAAGGGTATAATGGTTTTGTGAAAATGTATGTAACAGGCAGAAGGAGGCGTGGCAGACCCCATAAAGTATATATATTCTTGATCAGGGAGAGAAGCCGAGTCGATTTAGCCCTGTCCGTCTGTCTGTCTGTCCGTCTGTCCGTCTGTCCGTCCGTCCGTCTGTCCGTATGTTTGAACGCGTCGATCTCAGAAGATATAAGAGCTAGAGACTTCAAATTTTTTTGGAAGTTCGTGTATAGTACGATTCGATCGAGTTTGTTTCAAATATTCGATAACTATCATCGTTTTAATGTTATCGATTAAAAACCGATATCTTCATTTAGTTATAAAATTCTATTTAATTCATCTTTATAGTTAGAGTCTTCAAATTTTGCAATTAGTGTTATTTAAGCCATCTGCAATTTCGGTTTTTGTTAAATTTTGGATGCCACGCCCTCAAATTGCCCCTTCGCCTCAAATTGCTAAATTCCGTATTTCAGTACTAGAGACTTGTGCTTTGGCACATACACACATATGAATGTAATGATCACGCCCCCACAATTTGATCAAAATCGTTCGACTAGAAAAAAGTTATTAAACATTTAATATCTTATATTATCGGCGTCTTGCAGCAGCAGCGAAGCTGATGAGTCATAATGCACAGTTATCAGATTGTGTGTTGGTGGTGCGTCTGTGTGTGTTCTTGTGCGTGCGTCTGTGTGTGTGTATGTATTGCTTGCTACATATGTACATACATATAAAAGTAACGGAGAATTTTAGCGGCTTTTAGGAATCGCAGTTCTTCGCAGGGTTCAGGGGATCTCTTTGTCGAGCAGTATCGACTAGAGCACTCTTACTTGTTTATATTGATTAGTCGTTTTTATACTATTTCACGTAGTGATATAGTATATTGGTTTTGTGCAAAATCCGTTTGTCCGTCTGTCCGTATGAACGCAAACCATTTCCACGCTATTGAAGCTAGAGACTTGAAATTTGAAATATATACTCGTGTATACCCTCGTCTGATAAAGTGTCAAGA
This sequence comes from Drosophila paranaensis, assembly GCA_035047545.1. NCBI lineage: Eukaryota > Metazoa > Arthropoda > Insecta > Diptera > Drosophilidae > Drosophila > Drosophila paranaensis. The sequence goes on along the minus strand of JAWNPL010000190.1, from coordinate 282,335 downwards.
TTTTCCCGATACGCCCACTAGGGGCGTGGCAAATCGGAAAATGAATTTTCCTGTAGCCCATAAACAGTACTTCTAGAAGGGCTCGAGAGTTGGGATTTTATCTGAACATTCATGTCGACACCCCAAAATCAAAAAGCTATGTCTGATATATCTGCGCCCATTGGGGGCGTGGCAAATCGGTTCAAACTGTATCTCATAAAGTCTTAAAGCTATAACGTTTAAATTTGGCACGTGGATTACTGTTATGATCCTATAAAGATCGCCTATAAAAATTTATGGCCACGCCCACTAGGGGCGTGGCAAATCGGTTCTGAAAATATAGTGATTTTACTAATTCTATTATATTTTGAGCACCATTGATGCTAGAGACTTGAGACTTGGTATATATACTCGGATTAACATCCCACAACTGAAAAGCTATGGCGGATATATCTACGCCCTCAGGGGGCGTGGCAAAAAATATCAGCTTATATCTCCCACAGTTTTAGTGCTAGAAGCTTCAAAATTGAATGCTAAGTTACTGGGGGCCTCCTCTATCGATTCCTCAAAGATGATTGTTACGCCCCAAAAGGGACATGCCGTACAAAAAATACCCTGTAATTTTCGCATTTTTCGAGTGTAAGCATCCAAACTTTACAGTTATGTTCCTGAACGCCCACTCTATGAGCACGCCAAAATTATGTGTATACGCCCATTGGGGGCGTGGCAATCGGGCCAAACTTTATCGCCCGTGGACACTTTTATCAGCTTATATCTTCCACAGTTTTAGTGCTAGAAGCTTCAAAATTGAATGCTAAGTTACTGGGGTCCTCTTTTATCGACTCCCCAAACATTATTGTTACGCCTCAAAAGGGGCATGCCGTACAAAAAATACCCTGTAATTTTCGCATTTTCGAGTGTAAGCATCCAAACTTTACAGTTATATTCTTGAACGCCCACTCTATGAACATGCCAAAAATTATATGTCTACGGCAATCACAGTTTCAAAACGGACAGATCTGTCCTCAAAAAGGACAAAACGGCAACACTGTTTGGGTCGGTTTCCAGTTCATTATACGTTAATACAGCAGTCGATACATTTTGTAATAGTAATGTCCTGTCAAAAGGGCTCGGTATAGTACCTTGTCGAAAGCTACTTGCGGTCTTCAACTCAAGAGCATCTCTCCGACTCCGACGGTCGTCGGGACTGAGCAGGGGTTTCCCATAATCACTCGGTCCACTTCTCAACAGCTCAGAGAAAGTTCCAATATGTCTGAATACACTTAAACTGCGGTGGTGCTTAGTTTTGTACTGAGTCTTTATTCTTCTGAGGCAGGGATTTTATACCCTGACTCATGCATAAATCATAGCTTAAATTATGTAACCTTAGCCTAGCGCTGAGTTTGTAAGGCTCTGCGTGCACGTATCCAATTTTAATGTCAACCCATGGGGCCCTTGTTTATGTATGTTGCGCTCCCTTGGTCGACAAGTGCGTCGGAGGCATTTTTCAATTGGTTTGTATTCTTAGCTCGTCGGGTTTCTCTTTTAATTGTTATGCATTTGTATGTTTGTGCCTAAACATTCTTATGTTTATGCATGAACATTCTGCGGGGGGCCAGAAAATGTGACAGCTAGCAGTTGCTGCCTCTGATTTCTCCTCTTAATTATATATAGTGCTGAGCATATTATTGTTATTATTACTAATCACTGCTCACTGCTGTACAGTAGTCGTTGAATTCACCCAATTTTTCGCAAATTATGGCCGTTTTAACCATCAGCTCATCTGCTTGTTTCAAAAATTCGAAGTATGCTTGCATGTTGTAGGAGAACAATAACTGCCAGCTTGAAGATACGACTTCTACTTTTCCAAGATTGTCCATCAGCATAGATTTTCGTTGATTCATATCCTGGATTTGTATTCTGCTTGTATTAGTGGCACTTGTTCTTGTGGTGCTTGCTGCCTGCAGTATCATGAGTAGGCTGAAGATCGTCGCTTTGGCTGTCGTAAACTTTGTTGATTTGGTCTGTTCACGTCGGGTTTTCGGTTTTGCTTGCTCATCTTTATTTTGAGTAGGTAGTAAACAGATCCTGTTTATTGATCTTTTCACCTCACCCATATTTGTTTTTATTGTTACTACTCGGACTTTGTTATCTTGTCCTTTTGTAGTTTTGGTTATCTTTCCCATGGGCCATCTAGCGGGATGCGTATTTTCTTGTTTTAATAACACAAGTTGGCCTTCCATGGGGTTTGGCTTGTCCTGCCGCCACTTGGTTCGCTGCTGCAGTGTCGATAAATATTCATCTTTCCATTTCCTCCAGAATTCTGCTCTGATGCATTGCATGTGCCTCCATCTATCTAGAGATCCAATTTTCCGATTTTCATCAAAGTGTTCTGGAGCTCCAATGAGTGGTCTTCCCACAATAAAGTGACCTGGTGTCAAAATATCGTCACCTTCCGTGTCACTGTTTATGCTGACCAGGGGGCGTGAGTTTAGCACTGCTTCTATTTGGCAAAGAAGTGTTGAGAATTCTTCAAATGTGAAGCTGTTATCGGCGATGACCCGCTTTAGATGGTGTTTGACCGACTTTACACCAGCTTCCCATAATCCTCCCATGTGAGGGCTTGCCGGCGGGATAAAATGCCACTTGATGCCTTCTTTTTCAAGTACTGGTGCAACACTTTTATTTTCCTTTAATGCGTCGACAAGGTCTTTTCCTAGTGTTCTAGCGGCACCGACGAAATTTGTGCCGTTGTCAGAATACAAATGTTCACTTTTGCCGCGTCTGGCAAAGAATCGTCGAAGAGCCTCTAAAAACTTATCTGATGATAAGTCACTGACGGGTTCTAGATGTATTGCCTTGGTGGCCATACATACAAATAGGCATATGTACCCTTTGTACGATTTTTGACCTCTTCCTTTGGAGCAGCGAATTTGAAAGGGTCCAGCGTAGTCGATGCCAGTGTTTTGAAACGGATAATCGCCAGTTACACGATACACTGGTAAATTTCCCATTAATTGGCTGGCCTTTTCCTGTTTATACCGAATACAGGTAACACATAGACGTAGATATTTTTTCTCTGAATGAAGTTCCTCATCAACATTAGTCCGTCGTCTAAGGTTTTTTTGTGAGCGTTGTTTATTATCAGCCAGCCCAACTGTGATTTTCCTAGTATTATTGGGTGTTTTACATTGTATGGCACAATTGCATTTTGAAGACGTCCTCCCACACGTAATACTCCATCTCTATCCAGAAAGGGGCTGAGCGCTTGCAATCTACTCTTTGATTCCAGAGGCTTTCCAGAATTGAGAAAATGAATATCCTGGCCAAAATCAAGTTGTTGCTGTAGTTTTACAATAACTGTTTTGGCTTCTTCTAATTCGTCAACAGTGAGGTAAGTTGGCTGCTGCTTCTTTCCTTTCAATATGCTATAAAGCGTAATATATATGCGATTACGCTTGTTAGCTTACTAATCGATGAAAACTTTGTTAGGAGTGGGATCAGGTAGTTTTCTTCTGTGGTTAGAGTTGCTACTATAACCGCTTCTTTTTCTTCAAATTGCGGCCAGTGATCTGACTGCTTCGTTAACCACTCAGGGCCTTTCCACCATATAGCACATGCTGCTAAGTGTTTTGGGGAGATTCCTCTTGAGGCGACATCTGCTGGGTTGTCTGCCGATTTTACGTATTTCCATTCAACGTTAGGCAGTTTTTTGCTAATTTCGTCTACTCTTGTTTTGACGAATTTATCTTTGCTACGCCTGTTCTTTATCCAAGCTAGCGTTATTTGTGAATCACTCCATGCTAGCGTTTTGGTGTGATCTCCAACTATTCCTCGTATTTTTGCTAACAGCTTGCTTAATAGGTGGGCTGCACATAGCTCTAATTTGGGAATTGTCTTCTTGTTTTTATTGGGTTCACTTTACTTTTTGCAGCCAGTAAAGTGAATTTGGTACCAACCTTGGTATATACCACTGCTGCATACGCCTTTTCTGATGCGTCGCAAAACCCATGTAGCTCCGTTGCATGAGTGCTTGATTTTCCAGACCAGCGTTGTATATTAATTTGAGCTAAGTCTGGTAATGCGTTTGCGTACTCTTGCCAATAATTGCCCAGACTAGGTTCCAGCTCTGCGTCCCAAGTTAGCGGCAGTTTCCATAGTTCTTGTATGAAACATTTTCCTTGCAGTGTGACTGGTGTAAGCCATCCCAATGGATCAAAGATTCTTGCCAATTAAGATAAAATTAGTCGCTTTGTGATATGTACTAATTTTGGGCAATCAACGAAGAATGTGAAGACATCCTTTTTGGGGTCCCATTGTAGCCCGAGAGTTTTTATTGACTCGTCTTTGTTGATAATTATTTTCTCGGTTGAGTCACCACCTTTAATTCCAGTGATGATTCTGCCATCATTTGACACCCATTTTCTTAGATGCATTCCCGCTTTTTCCATAATTTTCCGAAGCTCTGTTTGCGTATTGATGCAATCGTTTACTGAGTCGCCACCAGTGATGAGGTCATCCATATAGAAATCTTCTTTGATTGCTATCATTAGTTGGTTGTTGCCTTGGCAGTGTTGATTTGCTAATTCTTGAAGACACCGCACAGCTAAAAATGGCGCTGCTGAGGTTCCATATGTAATTGTAGTCAGCTTAAACTCTTTTATTGGCTTATTTGGGCCGTCTCTCCAGAGTATGTATTGATATTCTTGATCATCTTTGTTGACTTTAATCTGACGATACATCTTCTCGATATCAGCTGTCATGACATATTTCCATTGTCGCCACTTGATCAAAATATCAAAGATGTCTTTTGAATTTTGGGTCCGACTAACATCACATCATTTAGACTTAGTCCATTTGAAGTCTTTGCTGAAGCGTCAAACACTACTCTTAATTTAGTAGTCAGACTGTTTGGTCTGATCACTGCTTGATGCGGCATATAGTATTTGCCTTGGCCAATAGTGTCAACTGGTTCCATGTGACCTAGCTTCAAGTACTGATCCATGAAGTGTCTGTATTCCGTGAAGATTTGCGGTTGCTTCCTGAATTTATTTTCCATTTGCAGTAGTCTTGCCATCGCCTGTTTCCGAGAGTTTCCTAATTCGAAGTTTTTTCGGAACGGTATGGTCACTACTAGCCGGCCTTGTTCATCCCTTGTGGTTGTCTCTTGGAAATTTTTTTCACAGTCCGTGCTGTCTTCCGAATCGCTGTTGTCACTTTCAAGCTCCCAGAAGCGCTCCAAATCGTTCAGGCACATCGTCGTTGATGCGCTGATTACTTTATTACTCGGTGATCTAGCTATGTTGCCGGAAACAATCCATCCGAGTTCAGTTTTTTGTCCCAGGCTTTCGTTGATTTTCTTAACTTTTCCCAACATTATTAAAGGAAGTAAATCAACGCCAATGATTACATCAATCCTACTGGGTTCATTGAAATGTGGGTCAGCTAGCTCGCAGCCCATCCAATCCTTTTTGATATCCATGTCAATTTTCTTGCTTGGTAGTGCTCTCTGAAGTTTTGGCATAACCAGCGCCTGCGTTGTGGTTACGAATTTGCTTGCAATTCTGGGCTTGATTGTTAAGCAAACACTATTTTTCAGGACTTCAACGTTTTGCGAAATTCCTTGGACCTCCACGTTTCGTTTGATTCGGCGCAGTTTCAGCTGTTGTGCGGCTTCTTCAGATATAAGAGTTTTTTGTGAACCCCCATCAATAAGGGCTCTAAGTTGCTCGTATTTTCCAGATTTATTTTTAATCCGTATGAGCGCTGTTGCCAGCAACGTATCTTGTCCTTTATTTTCTTTTAGACAATTGCTGCTGACGGTCTCTTTTTTATTTGCATCCTCGTGAAGCAAATAGTTGTGTGATTTGGAGCATTGCTTACATGTCCAATCTTTCTTGCAATCTTTCATGCTGTGAGCGCCTAGACATTTGAAGCATAGCGCATTTTTAGACACAAATTCTTCGCGTTTTTTGACAGGTTCAGCTTTAAATTTCTGACACCTATGTATGTCGTGGCTGTCCATTTGGCAAAAACGGCACTTTCTGTAGCTCGTTTTCTTTGCTTCTGTATGGACGGCACTCTCTTGTACTGAATTTATTGAGCTATAAAGTTGCTCAATAAACTCCAGCACATTGTCCAAGGACTGAATTTCTCTAACCTTCTTTACATGTTGCTCGTAAAGTTGTAGGGCTCCCGTCGAGAATCGTCGCAACAATATCTGAGCGATTAAAACATCACTATGATTACCCATTTGGCCTTTTTCTTTAATGATGAAAATGCACTCTGTTGCTGTGTCCAAGAACTTGCGGATACTGCCTTCATCATTGTTCTTCAGCAGCTCCAGTTCCACTAACTGATTGACGGCGTTAGCAAATATTTTGCTGTTATTTTCGTAGCGCTTGCATATTAACTCCCACGCTGAATTGTAGCTAGCAGATGATCCAACTAATAAATGGCTCACAACCATTTTGGCTTCTCCTTTGAGGCATGATTTCAGGTAGTTCAGCTTCCTTGTTTCGCTGATATCCATCCTGTTGTGAATCACCTCGGAGAACAATTCGAAGAACGTTGGCCACTCTTTTGGATTTCATTAAAATGAGGAATATCTACTTTTGGTAGCTCTGGAACGTCTTCTTTCATATTGTGCAAGTCACCCATTCTTCTATTTAATTTCTTCGAGGCTAGGTTGACTGCGCATTCCAGATCGTCAATCTCGTCAATATCGAAAGCAAATTTTTCATATTTTACCTCTAATTCTGTGATTGTCGATTGTACTTTGTTCCATAAGAAATTCAAATTGTCTTTGTAGTCACGAATTTCTTCCTGGTTGCTGAACTCTAGATTGGCATACACTTCCTTAATGAGTTGCCTTACTTTTAGAGCTCTTCTGTCCACAAGGTCTACCATCACATCCGTCTCATTTCTTTGAGGAAACGTATCTTCCTGCTGAATAAGTTTTGCTTTGGATGTTTCTGGTTTCATCTCAATGTTCTTGCTAGATGCTGGTTGTTCGGTGTTCATGGTGTCGACTTTCATCAAGGATTCTTTATAGATCTTGATGCTGTTCATTGTGCCATCGTATATTTTCTCCGTAAAATATTCATGATTGACGATCCCAACTTTCATCAGTATTGAATGATTGGCATTGAATTTTGCTGCCAATTCGTCAATCACTGATATGGCATCTCTCTTTTTAATGCTCAGCTGTATGTTGTCAAAAATCTCTGACTGTTTTTTGATCAACTCAAGAGTTTTGGTCGACAGCATCTTGTAGTGTTATTGGTATATATATATATATATATATATTTTTTTTTTTTTTTTTTTTTTTTTTTTTAATGTTGTTAATTTTATTTTTGGTTTTACCCGTTGGAGGTGTTTTTGTTTTGATCGCCTGGTTGATCTTGCTGTGCCTCTACTCACAGATAGGATGGTAAGCCAAAATAATAAAATTTGTAAACAACAAACAATTTACTTTTAACACTTTTCACAGAACTTTTCCTTGTAGATCGGATCGAAGGACCAAAATGAATACACTTAAACTGCGGTGGTGGTTAGTTTTGTACTGAGTCTTTATTCTTCTGAGGCAGGGATTTTATACCCTGACTCATGCATAAATCATAGCTTAAATTATGTAACCTTAGCCTAGCGCTGAGTCTGTAAGGCTCTGCGTGCACGTATCTAATTTTAATGTCAACCCATGTGGCCCTTGTTTATGTATGTTGCGCTCCCTTGGTCGACAAGTGCGTCGGAGGCATTTTTCAATTGGTTTGTATTCTTAGCGCGTCGGGTTTCTCTTTTAATTGTTATGCATTTGTATGTTTGTGCCTAAACATTCTTATGTTTATGCATGAACAGGAGGATTCTCCTTTTAAGTTATCAGTGAGCTTCTGATTATGTCCTGTATTGTTGTCTCATTTGCCTGTTATCTTTGATTTGATAACTTAATGGCTAAATTTTCTTGATCTCTTTTAGTACTATCAGTTATTCTCGCTCGCCTTATACATATATGTATGTATATTGTAAGGCGGCGATAAATCTGCTGCCTCACATTTAGTAGTAAGTTAGTCATAAGCTTAATTTGTATAATTATAAGTAATCTTAAGCATGGAGAATATTAGGTGTAGCTGAAATGGAGCACAGAGGCGGCCCATGGAGTGCCAGTCCTTATTAGGTTTAAGTTAGAACGCGAATGCGCGCCGATGATCGACAATGTAGCTAGGCGCGCCGCGGTAAATTGAGAGCTTCGTGGTGAGGAGCAGCGGCCGCGACAAATTGCATTGCCGAGGTCGGCGAGAGTTATCGTATTTGATATCATCCAAATCGATTTAAAAAACAATAAACAACATAAATGAAACTAAAACGCGTCTTGTTCTTATGACGAATACACACAGAGTGAATCTTTATTCAACGACAAGCATCTGTATGTGAGTATGTATGTGTGCGAGTTGCCGTTGCTCAGCGATGGGCTCGTCAGGGTGTGTATGTATGTGTAAGGTGTTGTAAGTTGTGGGTAACTACTCCCCTCCAAGAGTGAAGTGAAGGCCAGAATGAAGATATGGTCTGAATGAGACCTAAAATGTTTGAAGTACCCACCGTTGACGTTCTCTTCCAGTTTCTTTACTCACATGTAGAGGCTACTTTTCTTAACACAATTGTTGTTTTAGTCAATGTTATTGTATTACAATAATTGTTATTATTCTTATTTTGTAACTTAATTAGTTAATTAGTTAGTTTCAGATATACATAAAAAGTTTGTAATTCGGAACATAAAAGAAGTGTAACAATTCATCTAGCATAATTTTATTCTTATACCTCTTACATGTTTTTTTTTTTAATTTTAATATTTGTTTCGTTTTTATTTGTATATATGTATGTGGCTAAGAGTTATTTGGTTTTCTGGTTATTCGTTTTATTTTTGACTTATGAATTTTCTGTTTCTGTGTGTATATGAAAGTAGGTCCCTTAGTACTTAGTACTTTGTGTAGTGAAAAACGAGGTGTTAACTTATTTCTTCTATTTTCTTTTCGAAAGATATTTTCGTCCTTGTCAAGTTGTGCTGGATTATTTCTGTCTTTGTTTAAAATTGGCGTACGTTTTTGTGTTCTGTCGGTTAATTGCTGAACTACTTCTGGGTATAACTTTCTTTGGTATAAATTTAGTTCCTGTAGGTAAAATGATTCGTGTTCGTTGGTAAAATGAGCTGTTTCACTAAAGATATGTGTTATTCCTGAAAATAATTCAAATGGCGTATAACATGTGCCTGAGTGAGTAGCATTATTATACGTAGTCAATGCTTCCCACAATATATCTTTATGTGAGCAAGGTAAGCTGTTTCTTTTTTTTCAAATCGAATATGATTCTATAAATTTCTGTTAGGGATGAATGAAACCGCTCTACCATGAAGTTACTTGATGATTGTTGATATGAAGTCAAATGCCTGGTAATATTATATTGTTTACAAAAATCAATAAGTATGTTTCCTGCAAATTCTGGTCCCTGGTCACAAATTATTTTCTTTGGATTCCGAAGGTACAAATTGATTTAACAACATTGATACAGTCTCTAGACGGTATGGTGTAACCGGTAGAAAATCTTGATAATTTGTCAATTATTGTTAATATATATTTATGGTTAATTGAATATATCCATGCTAATTATATCTAATGGTTGTTGTGGTATTTCAGTTTCTTGAAATGGAACTCTTTGGGTTGCCTATCATATTTCATTGTTTGACATGTGTCACAATTATTGATCGTTTTGTTTCATATGGGTGAAATAGAGTAATCGTTTTAAATGATATTCCCTAATTTCCTTTTGCTGATCATCGGGTGCTGTAATTTCTTTTTAAAAAATTCTGTGCACCTTAAAACTTTGTAAAGTTGACTATGCGCAAAGTACTTTAAATATACTAGCTGCACTATTTTAAATATTGTGTCTGTTGTAAATATTGCGCAAGTTCTATTCGGTTTTAAAACAGATCTCAACAGTTTTGTTATTACTTCTTCGTTAAAACTGGGTTCAAAAATAATACGCCTTATTTTGTTTTTAAAATTTATTTCAACTTTAATATTTGATTGAGCGGATTCCTTAAAAATAATCTGTATATTAAAATCATTAAGTGGTTTTCTGAAATTAATATACCTTGCTCCCAAGTTTCCTTTGCAGAATGCATAGTTTCTTTACAGGTTGCATCCATTGACCTAATTTCTCCTATATTCACATCTATTTTTGTTCTACTTAGAGCATCTGCAATCACATTTTGCGACCCTTTTTATACCCTGAACCCATTGTAATGGACATTATACATGAGCAATGAAAAACTGGAGCGTCTGCTCACTTTGGCTTTTTGTTATTGAATGAATCTTTATTTCGGTTTTAGAGTGTGCTTAGCCTAAGTACATTATGTATATGTAAAAGGGTTCTGCCACTGAGAGCAGCGACAGAATGGGAGAGCGTAGAATATGTACATATGTATGTATATGCAGACGGCATATACATAAGGCATAAATGCTTATGCTGCAGATCTCACGCTGCAGGCCCGCCAACATATAACCGTATCATATGACGGCTTATGCGCGGATGCGTTACTTAAACACAGCGACAAAGTGCCACTGTGTATATGAGTGTAATACTCTAACTGACGATGGTCATATGCTTATTTAACGTACAACATGCTACACCTCCTTTTTAAAAAAATAACGTAATATAATGTAGTTATTTAATATAAAACAAGTAAGAGTGCTCTAGTCGAGACTGCTCGACAAAGAGATCCCCTGAACCCTGCGAAGAACTGCGATTCACGCACGCACCAACACACAATCTGCTAACTGTGCATTATGACTCATCAGCTTCGCTGCTGCTGCAAGACGCCGATAATATGAGATATTAAATGTTTAATAACTTTTTTTCTAGTCGAACGATTTTGATCAAATTTGTTGAGCGTGATCATGACGTTCATATGTGTGTATGTGCCAAAGCACAAGTCTCTAGTACTTGTACGTGATTTAGCAATTTGAGGCGAAGGGGCAATTTGAGGGCGTGGCATCCAAGATTTAACAAAAACCGAAATTGCAGAAGGCTCAAATAACACTAAATGCAAAATTTGAAGACTCTAGCTAGAAAGATGAAACAAACTCGATCGAATCGTACTATACACGAACTTCCAAAAAAAATTTGAAGTCTCTAGCTCTTATATCTTCTGAGATCGACGCGTTCAAACATACGGACAGACGGAAAGACGGACAGACAGACAGACGGACAGGGCTAAATCGACTCGGCTTCTCTCCCTGATCAAGAATATATATACTATGTGGGGTCTGCCACGCCTCCTTCTGCCTGTTACATACATTTTCACAAAACCATTAAACCCTTTTTTTCCCATTTTCAATGGGTTCAGAGTATAAATAGTTATTAATGTTATTTTATTTTTATATAATTATATATTGTGTTGTATTTATTTGAAAATTTTTTTTTTTAAATGTTAAAACAAATAAAATTTTTTTTCCTTTTTATACTATTTCACGTAGTGACATAGTATATTGGTTTTGTGCAATGTCCGTCATGCTGTCCGTCCGTCTGTCCGTCTGTCCGTCCGTCCGTCTGTCCGTCTGTCCGTATGAACGCAAACCATTTCGACGCTATTGAAGCTAGAGACTTGAAATTTGAAATATATACTCGTGTATACCCTCGTCTGATAGTGTCAAAATTTTCCGATACGCCCACTAGGGGCGTGGCAAATCGGAAAATGAATTTTCCTGTATCCCATAAACATTACTTCTAGAAGGGCTCGAGAGTTGAGATTTTAACTGAACACTCATGTCGACATCCCAAAATCAAAAAGCTACGCCGGATATATCTACGCCCATTGGGGGCGTGGTAAATCCGGTCAAACTGTATCTCCTAAAGTCTTAAGCCTATAGCGCTCAAATATGGCACGTGAATTACTGTTATGATCCTATAAAGATCGCCTTAAAAAATTTATGGCCACGCCCACTAGGGGCGTGGCAAATCGATGCTCAAAATATAGTGATTTTACTAATTCTGTTATATTTTGAGCACTATTGATGCTAGAGACTTGAGACTTGGTATATATACTCGGATTAACATCCCACAATTGAAAAGCTATGGCGGATATATCTACGCCCTCAGGGGCGTGGCAACTAATATCAGCTTATGTCTCCCACAGTTTTAGTGTTAGAAATTTCAAAATTGGATACTAAGTTACTGGGGGCCTCCTCTATCGATTCCTCAAAAATAATTGTTACGCCCCACTAGGGGCGTGGCAAATCGGATAATGCATTTTCCTGCATCTCAGAAACACTACTTCTAGAAGGGCTAGAGAGTTGGGATTTTAACTGAACACTCATGTCGACATCCCAAAATAAAAAGCTATGGCGGATATGTCTACGCCCATTGGGGGCGTGGCAAATCGGGTCAAACTGTATCTTCTACAGTTTTTAAGAACTAGAACGCCCAAATTTGGCACGTGGGTTACTGTTACGATCCTATAAAGATCTTTTACTAGTTATTTTACTAGATATTTTACTAGTTTCGTTATATTTTGAGCACTATTGATGCTAGAGATTTGAGACTTGGTATTTATACTCGGGTTAACATCCCACGACCGATAAGCTATGGCGGATATATCTACGCCTTCAGGGGGCGTGGCAACAAATATCAGCTTATATCTCCCACAGTTTTAGTGCTAGAAGCTTCAAAATTGGATGCTAGGTTACTGAGGGCCTCCTCTATCGATTCCCCAAAAATTATTGTTACGCCCCCTAAAGGGGCGTGACATACAGAAAAATACCCTGTAATTTTCGCATTTTTCGAATGTAAGCATCCAAACTTTACAGTTATATTCTTAAACGCCCACTCTATGCACATGCAAAAAATTATTTGTCTACGGCCACTGGGGGCGTGGCAAATCAAAAACTGAAACATCTGCAGCTTCTGAGCCAATAACGCGCCACATAATGACTTTGTGACCTTTGACCTTGTCTTTTGATTTGCCAAATTATATATATGTGTTTGAAAAGAATATTTTATTAATACAAAATAACTAAATAAAGAAAATGTAACAAAAATATCAACATGACCGCACCGGGGTTCGATGCCACACCTCGCCAACGAACTTATGTATATCACATTTTCTGAGTTGCCACCTCTCTCATTTTGGGAGTTGCCACCTCTCTTATTTGGAGAGATGCCACATCTCTCGATTTAGGTGCGTGTTCTTGCTAAGGTAAGGCAATCGAGATAAATCGAGAGAGGTGGCATTTCTAAGCTTCGATTCTAATTAAAACTGTCTGGCTACCTCCTATGAAAAGTTTTAATCTGTAGCTAATTTAAGCGGCGCCAGTGGGGATTTAAGGTTAAATCTTAAAAAATGTAATGTGATAGATGCTCCTGTGTGCTGTTGGGGCGTGAAATAGTATTTCGCTGTGGGTTGCGTCCGACAGCAACGTTCTTACTTGTTTATACCCTGAACCCATTGAAAATGGGAATTCAGGGTATAATGTTTTTGTTGGAAGGCGTATGTATGTAAAAACAGGCAGAAGGAGGCGTGGCAGACCCCATAAAGTATATATTCTTGATCAGGATGACAAGCCGAGTCGATTTAGCCCTGTCTGTCTGTCTGCCTGTCCGTCTGTCCGTCCGTCCGTCCGTCCGTCCGTCCGTCTGTCCGTATGTATGAACGCGTCGTTCTCAGAACCTATAAGAGCTGAGAGACTTGAAATTTTTTTTGTAGGTTCCTGTATAGCACGAAAAGATCGAGTTTGTTAAAAAAAAATCGATAACTGTCTTAATTTTAATGTTATCAATTAAAAACAAAATCGATGCTCCGTTTTTTAATTATATATAATTCATCTTTATAGCTAGAGTCTTCAAATGCCACGCCCCCTTCGCCTCAAATTTGTAAGTCCCGTATTTCAAATACTACAGACTTGTGCTTTGGCACATACATACATACGGATGACATGATCACGCCCAACAAGTTTGATCAAAATCTTTACTCTAAAACAAAAGTTATTAAACATTTAATTTCCCATAGCATTGCCATGCAAAGCAGCCAAAAGAACAGCTGACGCACTGATTGGCGTGTGTGTAAGTTTGGCTTGTAAGGAACGTACATATGCATGCGTATATAAAAGAAACAAAGAATGCTTGGAATAACGGTTCTTCATAGGGTTCAGGGTATACCCTCGTCGAGCGGTCTCGACTAGAGTTTTTTTTACTTGTTTTTTTTTTTAGCTTTTTAAAAAAAACTTGTTTATATATATATATACTTATTTTCTTTTTCTTTTTTTTTACTTATTTATTTTTTGATCAATAAGTATGTTTCCCGCAAATTCTGGTCCCTGGTCACAAATTATTTTCTTTGGATTCCGAAGGTACAAATAAAATGTTTGATTGATTTAACAACATTGATACAGTCTCTAAACGGTATGGTGTAACCGGTAGAAAATCTTGATAATTTGTCAATTATTGTTAATATATATTTATGGTTAATTGAATATATCAATGCTAATTATATCTAATGGTTGTTGTGGTATTTCAGTTTCTTGAAATGGAACTCTTTGGGGTTGCCTATCATATTTCATTGTTTGACATGTGTCACAATTATTGATCGTTTTGTTTCATATGGGTGAAATAGAGTAATCGTTTTAAATGATATTCCCTAATTTCCTTTTGCTGATCATCGGGTGCTGTAATTTCTTTTAAAAATTCTGTGCACCTTAAAACTTTGTAAAGTTGACTATGCGCAAAGTACTTTAAATATACTAGCTGCACTATTTTAAATATTGTGTCTGTTGTAAATATTGCGCAAGTTCTATTCGGTTTTTAAACAGATCTCAACAGTTTTGTTATTACTTCTTCGTTAAAACTGGGTTCAAAAATAATACGCCTTATTTTGTTTTTAAAATTTATTTCAACTTTAATATTTGATTGAGCGGATTCCTTAAAAATAATCTGTATATTAAAATCATTAAGTGGTTTTCTGAAATTAATATACCTTGCTCCCAATTTTCCTTTGCAGAATGCATAGTTTCTTTACAGGTTGCATCCATTGACCTAATTTCTCCTATATTCACATCTATTTTTGTTCTACTTAGAGCATCTGCAATCACATTTTGCGACCCTTTTTATACCCTGAACCCATTGTAATGGACATTATACATGAGCAATGAAAACTGGAGCGTCTGCTCACTTTGGCTTTTTGTTATTGAATGAATCTTTATTTCGGTTTTAGAGTGTGCTTAGCCTAAGTACATTATGTATATGTAAAAGGGTTCTGCCACTGAGAGCAGCGACAGAATGGGAGAGCGTAGAATATGTACATATGTATGTATATGCAGACGACATATACATAAGGCATAAATGCTTATGCTGCAGATCTCACGCTGCAGGCCCGCCAACATATAACCGTATCATATGACGGCTTATGCGCGGATGCGTTACTTAAACACAGCGACAAAGTGCCACTGTGTATATGAGTGTAATACTCTAACTGACGATGGTCATATGCTTATTTAACGTACAACATGCTACACCTCCCTTTTTAAAAAAATAACGTAATATAATGTAGTTATTTAATATAAAACAAGTAAGAGTGCTCTAGTCGAGACTGCTCGACAAAGAGATCCCCTGAACCCTGCGAAGAACTGCGATTCCCAAGAGCCGCTAACATTCTCCGTTACTTTTATATGTATGTACATATGTAGCAAGCAATACATACACACACACAGACGCACGCACAAGAACACACAGACGCACGCACCAACACACAATCTGCTAACTGTGCATTATGACTCATCAGCTTCGCTGCTGCTGCAAGACGCCGATAATATGAGATATTAAATGTTTAATAACTTTTTTTCTAGTCGAACGATTTTGATCAAATTTGTTGAGCGTGATCATGACGTTCATATGTGTGTATGTGCCAAAGCACAAGTCTCTAGTACTTGTACGTGATTTAGCAATTTGAGGCGAAGGGGCAATTTGAGGGCGTGGCATCCAAGATTTAACAAAAACCGAAATTGCAGAAGGCTCAAATAACACTAAATGCAAAATTTGAAGACTCTAGCTAGAAAGATGAAACAAACTCGATCGAATCGTACTATACACGAACTTCCAAAAAAAATTTGAAGTCTCTAGCTCTTATATCTTCTGAGATCGACGCGTTCAAACATACGGACAGACGGAAAGACGGACAGACAGACAGACGGACAGGGCTAAATCGACTCGGCTTCTCTCCCTGATCAAGAATATATATACTATGTAGGGGTCTGCCACGCCTCCTTCTGCCTGTTACATACATTTTCACAAAACCATTAAACCCTTTTTTCCCATTTTCAATGGGTTCAGAGTATAAATAGTTATTAATGTTATTTTATTTTTATATAATTATATATTGTGTTGTATTTATTTGAAAATTTTTTTTTTAAATGTTAAAACAAATAAAATTTTTTTTCCTTTTTTATACTATTTCACGTAGTGACATAGTATATTGGTTTTGTGCAATGTCCGTCATGCTGTCCGTCCGTCTGTCCGTCTGTCCGTCCGTTCGTCTGTCCGTCTGTCCGTATGAACGCAAACCATTTCGACGCTATTGAAGCTAGAGACTTGAAATTTGAAATATATACTCGTGTATACCCTCGTCTGATAGTGTCAAAATTTTCCCGATACGCCCACTAGGGCGTGGCAAATCGGAAAATGAATTTTCCTGTATCCCATAAACATTACT
Organism: Drosophila paranaensis; assembly: GCA_035047545.1. Lineage (NCBI taxonomy): Eukaryota > Metazoa > Arthropoda > Insecta > Diptera > Drosophilidae > Drosophila > Drosophila paranaensis. The sequence goes on along the minus strand of JAWNPL010000190.1, from coordinate 265,606 downwards.
TCTAGAAGGGCTCGAGAGTTGAGATTTTAACTGAACACTCATGTCGACATCCCAAAATCAAAAAGCTACGCCGGATATATCTACGCCCATTGGGGGCGTGGTAAATCCGGTCAAACTGTATCTCCTAAAGTCTTAAGCCTATAGCGCTCAAATATGGCACGTGAATTACTGTTATGATCCTATAAAGATCGCCTTAAAAAATTTATGGCCACGCCCACTAGGGGCGTGGCAAATCGATGCTCAAAATATAGTGATTTTACTAATTCTGTTATATTTTGAGCACTATTGATGCTAGAGACTTGAGACTTGGTATATATACTCGGATTAACATCCCACAATTGAAAAGCTATGGCGGATATATCTACGCCCTCAGGGGGCGTGGCAACTAATATCAGCTTATGTCTCCCACAGTTTTAGTGTTAGAAATTTCAAAATTGGATACTAAGTTACTGGGGGCCTCCTCTATCGATTCCTCAAAAATAATTGTTACGCCCCACTAGGGGCGTGGCAAATCGGATAATGCATTTTCCTGCATCTCAGAAACACTACTTCTAGAAGGGCTAGAGAGTTGGGATTTTAACTGAACACTCATGTCGACATCCCAAAATAAAAAGCTATGGCGGATATGTCTACGCCCATTGGGGGCGTGGCAAATCGGGTCAAACTGTATCTTCTACAGTTTTTAAGAACTAGAACGCCCAAATTTGGCACGTGGGTTACTGTTACGATCCTATAAAGATCTTTTACTAGTTATTTTACTAGATATTTTACTAGTTTCGTTATATTTTGAGCACTATTGATGCTAGAGATTTGAGACTTGGATATTTATACTCGGGTTAACATCCCACGACCGATAAGCTATGGCGGATATATCTACGCCTTCAGGGGGCGTGGCAACAAATATCAGCTTATATCTCCCACAGTTTTAGTGCTAGAAGCTTCAAAATTGGATGCTAGGTTACTGAGGGCCTCCTCTATCGATTCCCCAAAAATTATTGTTACGCCCCTAAAGGGGCGTGACATACAGAAAAATACCCTGTAATTTTCGCATTTTTCGAATGTAAGCATCCAAACTTTACAGTTATATTCTTAAACGCCCACTCTATGCACATGCAAAAAATTATTTGTCTACGGCCACTGGGGGCGTGGCAAATCAAAACTGAAACATCTGCAGCTTCTGAGCCAATAACGCGCCACATAATGACTTTGTGACCTTTGACCTTGTCTTTTGATTTGCCAAATTATATATATGTGTTTGAAAAGAATATTTTATTAATACAAAATAACTAAATAAAGAAAATGTAACAAAAATATCAACATGACCGCACCGGGGTTCGATGCCACACCTCGCCAACGAACTTATGTATATCACATTTTCTGAGTTGCCACCTCTCTCATTTTGGGAGTTGCCACCTCTCTTATTTGGAGAGATGCCACATCTCTCGATTTAGGTGCGTGTTCTTGCTAAGGTAAGGCAATCGAGATAAATCGAGAGAGGTGGCATTTCTAAGCTTCGATTCTAATTAAAACTGTCTGGCTACCTCCTATGAAAAGTTTTAATCTGTAGCTAATTTAAGCGGCGCCAGTGGGGATTTAAGGTTAAATCTTAAAAAATGTAATGTGATAGATGCTCCTGTGTGCTGTTGGGGCGTGAAATAGTATTTCGCTGTGGGTTGCGTCCGACAGCAACGTTCTTACTTGTTTATACCCTGAACCCATTGAAAATGGGAATTCAGGGGTATAATGTTTTTGTTGGAAGGCGTATGTATGTAACAGGCAGAAGGAGGCGTGGCAGACCCCATAAAGTATATATATTCTTGATCAGGATGACAAGCCGAGTCGATTTAGCCCTGTCTGTCTGTCTGTCTGTCCGTCTGTCCGTCCGTCCGTCCGTCCGTCCGTCCGTCTGTCCGTATGTATGAACGCGTCGTTCTCAGAACCTATAAGAGCTAGAGACTTGAAATTTTTTTTGTAGGTTCCTGTATAGCACGAAAAGATCGAGTTTGTTAAAAAAAATCGATAACTGTCTTAATTTTAATGTTATCAATTAAAAACAAAATCGATGCTCCGTTTTTTAATTATATATAATTCATCTTTATAGCTAGAGTCTTCAAATGCCACGCCCCCTTCGCCTCAAATTTGTAAGTCCCGTATTTCAAATACTACAGACTTGTGCTTTGGCACATACATACATACGGATGACATGATCACGCCCAACAAGTTTGATCAAAATCTTTACTCTAAAACAAAAGTTATTAAACATTTAATTTCCCATAGCATTGCCATGCAAAGCAGCCAAAGAACAGCTGACGCACTGATTGGCGTGTGTGTAAGTTTGGCTTGTAAGGAACGTACATATGCATGTGTATATAAAAGAAACAAAGAATGCTTGGAATAACGGTTCTTCATAGGGTTCAGGGTATACCCTCGTCGAGCGGTCTCGACTAGAGTTTTTTTACTTGTTTTTTTTTTTAGCTTTTTAAAAAAAACTTGTTTATATATATATATACTTATTTTCTTTTTCTTTTTTTTTTACTTATTTATTTTTTGATCAATAAGTATGTTTCCTGCAAATTCTGGTCCCTGGTCACAAATTATTTTCTTTGGATTCCGAAGGTACAAATAAAATGTTTGATTGATTTAACAACATTGATACAGTCTCTAAACGGTATGGTGTAACCGGTAGAAAATCTTGATAATTTGTCAATTATTGTTAATATATATTTATGGTTAATTGAATATATCAATGCTAATTATATCTAATGGTTGTTGTGGTATTTCAGTTTCTTGAAATGGAACTCTTTGGGGTTGCCTATCATATTTCATTGTTTGACATGTGTCACAATTATTGATCGTTTTGTTTCATATGGGTGAAATAGAGTAATCGTTTTAAATGATATTCCCTAATTTCCTTTTGCTGATCATCGGGTGCTGTAATTTCTTTTAAAAATTCTGTGCACCTTAAAACTTTGTAAAGTTGACTATGCGCAAAGTACTTTAAATATACTAGCTGCACTATTTTAAATATTGTGTCTGTTGTAAATATTGCGCAAGTTCTATTCGGTTTTTAAACAGATCTCAACAGTTTTGTTATTACTTCTTCGTTAAAACTGGGTTCAAAAATAATACGCCTTATTTTGTTTTTAAAATTTATTTCAACTTTAATATTTGATTGAGCGGATTCCTTAAAAATAATCTGTATATTAAAATCATTAAGTGGTTTTCTGAAATTAATATACCTTGCTCCCAATTTTCCTTTGCAGAATGCATAGTTTCTTTACAGGTTGCATCCATTGACCTAATTTCTCCTATATTCACATCTATTTTTGTTCTACTTAGAGCATCTGCAATCACATTTTGCGACCCTTTTTATACCCCTGAACCCATTGTAATGGACATTATACATGAGCAATGAAAAACTGGAGCGTCTGCTCACTTTGGCTTTTTGTTATTGAATGAATCTTTATTTCGGTTTTAGAGTGTGCTTAGCCTAAGTACATTATGTATATGTAAAAGGGTTCTGCCACTGAGAGCAGCGACAGAATGGGAGAGCGTAGAATATGTACATATGTATGTATATGCAGACGACATATACATAAGGCATAAATGCTTATGCTGCAGATCTCACGCTGCAGGCCCGCCAACATATAACCGTATCATATGACGGCTTATGCGCGGATGCGTTACTTAAACACAGCGACAAAGTGCCACTGTGTATATGAGTGTAATACTCTAACTGACGATGGTCATATGCTTATTTAACGTACAACATGCTACACCTCCCTTTTTAAAAAAATAACGTAATATAATGTAGTTATTTAATATAAAACAAGTAAGATGCTCTAGTCGAGACTGCTCGACAAAGAGATCCCCTGAACCCTGCGAAGAACTGCGATTCCCAAGAGCCGCTAACATTCTCCGTTACTTTTATATGTATGTACATATGTAGCAAGCAATACATACACACACACAGACGCACGCACAAGAACACACAGACGCACGCACCAACACACAATCTGCTAACTGTGCATTATGACTCATCAGCTTCGCTGCTGCTGCAAGACGCCGATAATATGAGATATTAAATGTTTAATAACTTTTTTTCTAGTCGAACGATTTTGATCAAATTTGTTGAGCGTGATCATGACGTTCATATGTGTGTATGTGCCAAAGCACAAGTCTCTAGTACTTGACACGTGATTTAGCAATTTGAGGCGAAGGGGCAATTTGAGGGCGTGGCATCCAAGATTTAACAAAAACCGAAATTGCAGAAGGCTCAAATAACACTAAATGCAAAATTTGAAGACTCTAGCTAGAAAGATGAAACAAACTCGATCGAATCGTACTATACACGAACTTCCAAAAAAAATTTGAAGTCTCTAGCTCTTATATCTTCTGAGATCGACGCGTTCAAACATACGGACAGACGGAAAGACGGACAGACAGACAGACGGACAGGGCTAAATCGACTCGGCTTCTCTCCCTGATCAAGAATATATATACTATGTGGGGTCTGCCACGCCTCCTTCTGCCTGTTACATACATTTTCACAAAACCATTATACCCTTTTTCCCATTTTCAATGGGTTCAGAGTATAAATAGTTATTAATGTTATTTTATTTTTATATAATTATATATTGTGTTGTATTTATTTGAAAATTTTTTTTTTTAAATGTTAAAACAAATAAAAATTTTTTTCCTTTTATACTATTTCACGTAGTGACATAGTATGTTGGCTTTGTGCAATGTCCGTCATGCTGTCCGTCCGTCTGTCCGTCTGTCCGTCCGTCCGTCTGTCCGTCTGTCCGTATGAACGCAAACCATTTCGACGCTATTGAAGCTAGAGACTTGAAATTTGAAATATATACTCGTGTATACCCTCGTCTGATAAAGTGTCAAAATTTTCCCGATACGCCCACTAGGGGCGTGGCAAATCGGAAAATGAATTTTCCTGTATCCCATAAACATTACTTCTAGAAGGGCTCGAGAGTTGAGATTTTAACTGAACACTCATGTCGACATCCCAAAAGCAAAAAGCTACGCCGGATATATCTACGCCCATTGGGGGCGTGGTAAATCCGGTCAAACTGTATCTCCTAAAGTCTTAAGCCTATAGCGCTCAAATATGGCACGTGAATTACTGTTATGATCCTATAAAGATCGCCTTAAAAAATTTATGGCACGCCCACTAGGGCCGTGGCAAATCGGTGCTGAAAATATAGTGATTTTACTAATTCTGTTATATTTTGAGCACTATTGATGCTAGAGACTTGAGACTTGGTATATATACTCGGATTAACATCCCACAATTGAAAAGCTATGGCGGATATATCTACGCCCTCAGGGGGCGTGGCAACTAATATCAGCTTATGTCTCCCACAGTTTTAGTGTTAGAAACTTCAAAATTGGATACTAAGTTACTGGGGGCCTCCTCTATCGATTCCTCAAAAATAATTGTTACGCCCCACTAGGGGCGTGGCAAATCGGATAATGCATTTTCCTGCATCTCAGAAACACTACTTCTAGAAGGGCTAGAGAGTTGGGATTTTAACTGAACACTCATGTCGACATCCCAAAATAAAAAGCTCTGGCGGATATGTCTACGCCCATTGGGGGCATGGCAAATCGGGTCAAACTGTATCTTCTACAGTTTTTAAGCTAGAACGCCCAAATTTGGCACGTGGATTACTGTTACGATCCTATAAAGATCTTTTACTAGTTATTTTACTAGATATTTTACTAGTTTCGTTATATTTTTGAGCACTATTGATGCTAGAGATTTGAGACTTGGTATATATACTCGGGTTAACATCCCACGACCGATAAGCTATGGCGGATATATATACGCCTTCAGGGGGCGTGGCAACAAAATATCCCACAGTTTTAGTGCTAGAAGCTTCAAAATTGGATGCTAGGTTACTGAGGGCCTCCTCTATCGATTCCCCAAAAATTATTGTTACGCCCCTAAAGGGGCGTGACATACAGAAAAATACCCTGTAATTTTCGCATTTTTCGAATGTAAGCATCCAAACTTTACAGTTATATTCTTAAACGCCCACTCTATGCACATGCAAAAAATTATTTGTCTACGGCCACTGGGGGCGTGGCAAATCAAAACTGAAACATCTGCAGCTTCTGAGCCAATAACGCGCCACATAATGACTTTGTGACCTTTGACCTTGTCTTTTGATTTGCCAAATTATATATATGTGTTTGAAAAGAATATTTTATTAATACAAAATAACTAAATAAAGAAAATGTAACAAAAAATATCAACATGACCGCACCGGGGTTCGATGCCACACCTCGCCAACGAACTTATGTATATCACATTTTCTGAGTTGCCACCTCTCTCATTTTGGGAGTTGCCACCTCTCTTATTTGGAGAGATGCCACATCTCTCGATTTAGGTGCGTGTTCTTGCTAAGGTAAGGCAATCGAGATAAATCGAGAGAGGTGGCATCTCTAAGCTTCGATTCTAATTGAAACTGTCTGGCTACCTCCAATGAAAAGTTTTAATCTGTAGCTAATTTAAGCGGCGACAGTGGGGATTTAAGGTTAAATTTTAAAAAATGTAATGTGATAGATGCTCCAGTGTGCTGTTGGGGCGTGAAATAGTATTTCGCTGTGGGTTGCGTCCGACAGCAACGTTCTTACTTGTTTATACCCTGAACCCATTGAAAGTGGGAATTCAGGGTATAATGTTTTTGTTGGAAGGCGTATGTATGTAACAGGCAGAAGGAGGCGTGGCAGACCCCATAAAGTATATATATTCTTGATCAGGATGACAAGCCGAGTCGATTTAGCCCTGTCTGTCTGTCTGTCTGTCCGTCTGTCCGTCCGTCCGTCCGTCCGTCCGTCCGTCTGTCCGTATGTATGAACGCGTCGTTCTCAGAACCTATAAGAGCTAGAGACTTGAAATTTTTTTTGTAGGTTCCTGTATAGCACGAAAAGATCGAGTTTGTTAAAAAAAATCGATAACTGTCTTAATTTTAATGTTATCAATTAAAAACAAAATCGATGCTCCGTTTTTTAATTATATATAATTCATCTTTATAGCTAGAGTCTTCAAATGCCACGCCCCCTTCGCCTCAAATTTGTAAGTCCCGTATTTCAAATACTACAGACTTGTGCTTTGGCACATACATTACGCCCAACAAGTTTGATCAAAATCTTTACTCTAAAAAAAAAGTTATTAAACATTTAATTTCCCATAGCATTGCCATGCAAAGCAGCCAAAGAACAGCTGACGCACCGATTGGCGTTTGTGTGTGCGTGCGCCTGTGCGTGTGTGTGTAAGTTTGGCTTATAAGGAACGTACATATGCATGTGTATATAAAAGAAACAAAGAATGCTTGGAATAACGGTTCTTCATAGGGTTCAGGGTATACCCTCGTCGAGCGGTCTCGACTAGAGTTTTTTTACTTGTTTTTTTTTTAGCTTTTTAAAAAAAATTGTTTATATATATATATACTTATTTTCTTTTTCTTTTTTTTTTTACTTATTTATTTTTTTATCAATAAGTATGTTTCCTGCAAATTCTGGTCCCTGGTCACAAATTATTTTCTTTGGATTCCGAAGGTACAAATAAAATGTTTGATTGATTTAACAACATTGATACAGTCTCTAAACGGTGTGGTGTAACCGGTAGAAAATCTTGATAATTTGTCAATTATTGTTAATATATATTTATGGTAAATTGAATATATCCATGCTAATTATATCTAATGGTTGTTGTGGTATTTCAGTTTCTTGAAATGGAACTCTTTGGGGTTGCCTATCATATTTCATTGTTTGACATGTGTCACAATTATTGATCGTTTTGTTTCATATGGGTGAAATAGAGTAATCGCTTTAAATGATATTCCCTAATTTCCTTTTGCTGATCATCGGGTGCTGTAATTTCTTTTAAAAATTCTGTGCACCTTAAAACTTTGTAAAGTTGACTATGCGCAAAGTACTTTAAATATACTAGCTGCACTATTTTAAATATTGTGTCTGTTGTAAATATTGCGCAAGTTCTATTCGGTTTTTAAACAGATCTCAACAGTTTTGTTATTACTTCTTCGTTAAAACTGGGTTCAAAAATAATACGCCTTATTTTGTTTTTAAAATTTATTTCAACTTTAATATTTGATTGAGCGGATTCCTTAAAAATAATCTGTATATTAAAATCATTAAGTGGTTTTCTGAAATTAATATACCTTGCTCCCAATTTTCCTTTGCAGAATGCATAGTTTCTTTACAGGTTGCATCCATTGACCTAATTTCTCCTATATTCACATCTATTTTTGTTCTACTTAGAGCATCTGCAATCACATTTTGCGACCCTTTTTATACCCTGAACCCATTGTAATGGACATTATACATGAGCAATGAAAAACTGGAGCGTCTGCTCACTTTGGCTTTTTGTTATTGAATGAATCTTTATTTCGGTTTTAGAGTGTGCTTAGCCTAAGTACATTATGTATATGTAAAAGGGTTCTGCCACTGAGAGCAGCGACAGAATGGGAGAGCATAGAATATGTACATATGTATGTATATGCAGACGACATATACATAAGGCATAAATGCTTATGCTGCAGATCTCACGCTGCAGGCCCGCCAACATATAACCGTATCATATGACGGCTTATGCGCGGATGCGTTACTTAAACACAGCGACAAAGTGCCACTGTGTATATGAGTGTAATACTCTAACTGACGATGGTCATATGCTTATTTAACGTACAACATGCTACACCTCCCTTTTTAAAAAATAACGTAATATAATGTAGTTATTTAATATAAAACAAGTAAGAGTGCTCTAGTCGAGACTGCTCGACAAAGAGATCCCCTGAACCCTGCGAAGAACTGCGATTCCCAAGAGCCGCTAACATTCTCCGTTACTTTTATATGTATGTACATATGTAGCAAGCAATACATACACACACACAGACGCACGCACAAGAACACACAGACGCACGCACCAACACACAATCTGCTAACTGTGCATTATGACTCATCAGCTTCGCTGCTGCTGCAAGACGCCGATAATATGAGATATTAAATGTTTAATAACTTTTTTCTAGTCGAACGATTTTGATCAAATTGAGCGTGATCATGACGTTCATATGTGTGTATGTGCCAAAGCACAAGTCTCTAGTACTTGTACGTGATTTAGCAATTTGAGGCGAAGGGGCAATTTGAGGGCGTGGCATCCAAGATTTAACAAAAACCGAAATTGCAGAAGGCTCAAATAACACTAAATGCAAAATTTGAAGACTCTAGCTAGAAAGATGAAACAAACTCGATCGAATCGTACTATACACGAACTTCCAAAAAAATTTGAAGTCTCTAGCTCTTATATCTTCTGAGATCGACGCGTTCAAACATACGGACAGACGGAAAGACGGACAGACAGACAGACGGACAGGGCTAAATCGACTCGGCTTCTCTCCCTGATCAAGAATATATATACTATGTGGGGTCTGCCACGCCTCCTTCTGCCTGTTACATACATTTTCACAAAACCATTATACCCTTTTTTCCCATTTTCAATGGGTTCAGAGTATAAATAGTTATTAATGTTATTTTATTTTTATATAATTATATATTGTGTTGTATTTATTTGAAAATTTTTTTTTTTAAATGTTAAAACAAATAAAAATTTTTTTCCTTTTTATACTATTTCACGTAGTGACATAGTATGTTGGCTTTGTGCAATGTCCGTCATGCTGTCCGTCCGTCTGTCCGTCTGTCCGTCTGTCCGTCCGTCCGTCTGTCCGTCTGTCCGTATGAACGCAAACCATTTCGACGCTATTGAAGCTAGAGACTTGAAATTTGAAATATATACTCGTGTATACCCTCGTCTGATAAAGTGTCAAAATTTTCCCGATACGCCCACTAGGGGCGTGGCAAATCGGAAAATGAATTTTCCTGTATCCCATAAACATTACTTCTAGAAGGGCTCGAGAGTTGAGATTTTAACTGAACACTCATGTCGACATCCCAAAAGCAAAAAGCTACGCCGGATATATCTACGCCCATTGGGGGCGTGGTAAATCCGGTCAAACTGTATCTCCTAAAGTCTTAAGCCTATAGCGCTCAAATATGGCACGTGAATTACTGTTATGATCCTATAAAGATCGCCTTAAAAAATTTATGGCCACGCCCACTAGGGGCGTGGCAAATCGGTGCTGAAAATATAGTGATTTTACTAATTCTGTAATATTTTGAGCACTATTGATGCTAGAGACTTGAGACTTGGTATATACACTCGGATTAACATCCCACAATTGAAAAGCTATGGCGGATATATCTACGCCCTCAGGGGGCGTGGCAACTAATATCAGCTTATGTCTCCCACAGTTTTAGTGTTAGAAACTTCAAAATTGGATACTAAGTTACTGGGGGCCTCCTCTATCGATTCCTCAAAAATAATTGTTACGCCCCACTAGGGGCGTGGCAAATCGGATAATGCATTTTCCTGCATCTCAGAAACACTACTTCTAGAAGGGCTAGAGAGTTGGGATTTTAACTGAACACTCATGTCGACATCCCAAAATAAAAAGCTATGGCGGATATGTCTACGCCCATTGGGGGCGTGGCAAATCGGGTCAAACTGTATCTTCTACAGTTTTTAAGCTAGAACGCCCAAATTTGGCACGTGGGTTACTGTTACGATCCTATAAAGATCTTTTACTAGTTATTTTACTAGATATTTTACTAGTTTCGTTATATTTTGAGCACTATTGATGCTAGAGATTTGAGACTTGGTATATATACTCGGGTTAACATCCCACGACCGATAAGCTATGGCGGATATATCTACGCCTTCAGGGGGCGTGGCAACAAATATCCCACAGTTTTAGTGCTAGAAGCTTCAAAATTGGATGCTAGGTTACTGAGGGCCTCCTCTATCGATTCCCCAAAAATTATTGTTACGCCCCTAAAGGGGCGTGACATACAGAAAAATACCCTGTAATTTTCGCATTTTTCGAATGTAAGCATCCAAACTTTACAGTTATATTCTTAAACGCCCACTCTATGCACATGCAAAAAATTATTTGTCTACGGCCACTGGGGGCGTGGCAAATCAAAACTGAAACATCTGCAGCTTCTGAGCCAATAACGCGCCACATAATGACTTTGTGACCTTTGACCTTGTCTTTTGATTTGCCAAATTATATATATGTGTTTGAAAAGAATATTTTATTAATACAAAATAACTAAATAAAGAAAATGTAACAAAAATATCAACATGACCGCACCGGGGTTCGATGCCACACCTCGCCAACGAACTTATGTATATCACATTTTCTGAGTTGCCACCTCTCTCATTTTGGGAGTTGCCACCTCTCTTATTTGGAGAGATGCCACATCTCTCGATTTAGGTGCGTGTTCTTGCTAAGGTAAGGCAATCGAGATAAATCGAGAGAGGTGGCATCTCTAAGCTTCGATTCTAATTGAAACTGTCTGGCTACCTCCAATGAAAAGTTTTAATCTGTAGCTAATCTAAGCGGCGACAGTGGGGATTTAAGGATAAATTTTAAAAAATGTAATGTGATAGATGCTCCTGTGTGCTGTTGGGGCGTGAAATAGTATTTCGCTGTGGGTTGCGTCCGACAGCAACGTTCTTACTTGTTTATACCCTGAACCCATTGAAAATGGGAATTCAGGGTATAATGTTTTTGTTGGAAGGCGTATGTATGTAACAGGCAGAAGGAGGCGTGGCAGACCCCATAAAGTATATATATTCTTGATCAGGATGACAAGCCGAGTCGATTTAGCCCTGTCTGTCTGTCTGTCCGTCTGTCCGTCCGTCCGTCCGTCCGTCCGTCCGTCTGTCCGTATGTATGAACGCGTCGTTCTCAGAACCTATAAGAGCTAGAGACTTGAAATTTTTTATGTAGGTTCCTGTATAGCACGAAAAGATCGAGTTTGTTAAAAAAAATCAATAACTGTCTTAATTTTAATGTTATCAATTAAAAACGAAATCGATGCTCCGTTTTTTAATTATATATAATTCATCTTTATAGCTAGAGTCTTCAAATGCCACGCCCCCTTCGCCTCAAATTTGTAAGTCCCGTATTTCAAATACTACAGACTTGTGCTTTGGCACATACATACATACGGATGACATGATCACGCGCAACAAGTTTGATCAAAATCTTTACTCTAAAAAAAAATTATTAAACATTTAATTTCCCATAGCATTGCCATGCAAAGCAGCCAAAGAACAGCTGACGCACCGATTGGCGTTTGTGTGTGCGTGCGCCTGTGCGTGTGTGTGTAAGTTTGGCTTGTAAGGAACGTACATATGCATGTGTATATAAAAGAAACAAAGAATGCTTGGAATAACGGTTCTTCATAGGGTTCAGGGTATACCCTCGTCGAGCGGTCTCGACTAGAGTTTTTTTACTTGTTATACCCTGAACCCATTGAAAATGGGAAAATCAGGGTTTAATGTTTTTGTTGAAATGCATGTAACAGGGAGAAGGAGGCGTGCCAGACCCCATAAAGTATATATATTCTTGATCAGGGAGACAAGCCGAGTCGATTTAGCCCTGTCCGTCTGTCCGTCCGTCCGTCCGTCCGTCCGTCCGTCCGTCCGTCCGTCCGTCCGTCCGTCTGTCCGTATGTATGAACGCAGCGTTCTCAGAACCTATAAGAGCTAGAGACCTGAAATTTTTTATGTAGATTCCTGTATATCACGAAAAGATCGAGTTTGTTCAAAAAACTCGATAACTGTCTTAATTTTAATGTTATCGATTAAAACGATATCGATGCTCCGTTATTTAATTATATATAATTCATCTTTATAGCTAGAGTCTTAAAATTTTGCATTTAGTGTTATGTGATCATTGCACAATTTCGGTTTTTGTTAAATTTTGGATGCCACGCCCCCTTCGCCTCAAATTTGTAACTCCCGTATATCAAATACTAGAGACTTGTGCTTTGGCACATACATACATATGGATGACATGATCACGCCCAACAAGTTTGATCAAAATCGTTATTCTAGAAAAAAAATTATTAAACATTTAATTTCCCATAGCATTGCCATGCAAAGCAGCCAAAGAACAGCTGACGCACCGATTGGCGTGTGTGTGTGCGTGCGCCTGTGCGTGTGTGTGTATGTTTTGCTTGTAATGAACGTACATATGCATGTGTATATAAAAGAAACAAAGAATGCTTGGAATAACGGTTCTTCATAGGGTTCAGGGTATACCCTCGTCGAGCGGTCTCGACTAGAGTTTTTTTACTTGTTATACCCTGAACCCATTGAAAATGGGAAAATCAGGGTATAATGTTTTTGTTGAAATGTATGTAACAGGGAGAAGGAGGCGTGCCAGACCCCATAAAGTATATATATTCTTGATCAGGGAGACAAGCCGAGTCGATTTAGCCCTGTCCGTCTGTCCGTCCGTCCGTCCGTCCGTCCGTCCGTCCGTCCGTCCGTCCGTCCGTCCGTCCGTCTGTCCGTATGTATGAACGCAGCGTTCTCAGAACCTATAAGAGCTAGAGACCTGAAATTTTTTATGTAGATTCCTGTATATCACGAAAAGATCGAGTTTGTTCAAAAAACTCGATAACTGTCTTAATTTTAATGTTATCGATTAAAACGATATCGATGCTCCGTTATTTAATTATATATAATTCATCTTTATAGCTAGAGTCTTAAAATTTTGCATTTAGTGTTATGTGATCATTGCACAATTTCGGTTTTTGTTAAATTTTGGATGCCACGCCCCCTTCGCCTCAAATTTGTAACTCCCGTATATCAAATACTAGAGACTTGTGCTTTGGCACATACATACATATGGATGACATGATCACGCCCAACAAGTTTGATCAAAATCGTTATTCTAGAAAAAAAATTATTAAACATTTAATTTCCCATAGCATTGCCATGCAAAGCAGCCAAAGAACAGCTGACGCACCGATTGGCGTGTGTGTGTGCGTGCGCCTGTGCGTGTGTGTGTATGTTTTGCTTGTAATGAACGTACATATGCATGTGTATATAAAAGAAACAAAGAATGCTTGGAATAACGGTTCTTCATAGGGTTTAGGGTATACCCTTGTCGAGCGGTCTCGACTAGAGTTTTCTTACTTGTTTTTTTTATTTTCTTAGCATTAATGCTTGACTGATTTTACATTTCGTGAGCGCCAAAACTATAAGATCGCTAATCGCTGTCAATAATATTGATAATATGCTAAAAACATTAGCAAAACAATCAAATAAATACGTGTAACAATTTTAATATTACTTTGAAAAATATTTTACAATATGATCCAAAGTCTTGAAAACAGTGATTTTTCATCAAATTTTTTAGCAATATAATTGATTTAGTTGATTTTTTTTTTTTTGTGAATTTCATTATTTGTATACGTAGATATATTAACGCTTTTTTTTTTTAACTGAAAAGCCAAAAAAATGTGCGACGCAGCCCATAGTTTCTTAAATTATTTTTTTTTTTTTGTGGGCGCTCTTTGTAGCGCTGTCGGTCCTAAGGGCACAGCTTGTCGCGCTGGCGGGGCCGGTGCTGGTCGCACAGGCACAGCTTGTCGCGCTGGTGGGACCGGTTGGTCACTCTGATGCTCCTTCGTCGGCGTAAAAGGCAGCCTACCTTTCACGCTGTCCTGATCCACATCTTTGTGCAAAATTTGTTTGTGCAAAGAGATTCTGGCGGCAAGCTTGGAAACGTGTTGCACCACTTCCAAGATGAAATCGATAAGTCACCTGTGTTAACCAAAACACAACTGCTGGTTGACATAAAAATGTTCTGTTGATTTGATCACTTTCTGATTTCTTTTTGTAACAATTAAGGTTCTGCTTAGATTCCGATCGAGTTATTGTCCATGTTGGTTTGCTCCATGCTGTGTTAGAATATGAAATATTCAACCGTCCTGTCACGGTCGCCATGTAATGGACATTATACATGAGCAATGAAAAACTGGAGCGTCTGCTCACTTTGGCTTTTTGTTATTGAATGAATCTTTATTTCGGTTTTAGATTGTGCTTAGCCTAAGTACATTATGTATATATAAAAGGGTTCTGCCACTGAGAGCAGCGACAGAATGGGAGAGCGTAGAATATGTACATATGTATGTATATGCAGACGGCATATACATAAGGCATAAATGCTTATGCTGCATATCTCACGCTGCAGGCCCGCCAACATATAACCGTATCATATGACGGCTTATGCGCGGATGCGTTACGTTAACACAGCGACAAAGTGCCATTGTGTACATGAGTGTAATACTCCAACTGACGATGGTCATATGCTTATTTAACGTACAACATGCTATACCATTGAAAATGGGAAATCAGGGTATAATGTTTTTGTTGAAATGTATGTAACAGGGAGAAGGAGGCGTGGCAGACCCCATAAAGTATATATATTCTTCATCAGGGAGACAAGCCGAGTTGATATAGCCATGTCCGTCTGTCCGTCCGTCCGTCCGTCCGTCCGTCCGTCCGTCTGTCCGTATGTATGAACGCGTCGTTCTCAGAATCTACAAGAGCTAGAGACTTAAAATTTTTTATGTAGGTTCCTGTATATCACGAAAAGATCGAGTTTGTTTCAGAAATTCGATAACTGTTATCGTTTTTTTGTTATCGATTGAAAACGAAAATCTAATTTAAGCTATAAAATTCTATCTAATTCATCTTTCTAGCTAGAGTCTTCAAATTTTGTATTTAATGTAATGTAAGCCTTACGCAGTTTCGGGTTTTGTTAAATTTTGGATGCCACGCCCCCTTCGCCTCAAATTTGTAACTCCCGTATATCAAATAATAGAGACTTGTGCTTTGGCCCATACACACTATGGATGACATGATCACGCCCAACAAGTTTGATCAAAATCGTTACTCTAGAAAAAAGTAATTAAACATTTAATTTCCCATAGCATTGCCATGCAAAGCAGCCAAAGAACAGCTGACTCAGCGACTGGCGTTTGTGTGTGTGCCCCTGTGCGTGTGTGTGTGGGTATGTGTTGCTTGTAATGAACATATATATACATATATTAAAGAAACGGAGATTGCTTGGAATTGCGGTTCTTCGCAGGGTTCAGGGTATACCCTAGTCGAGCGGTCTCGACTAGAGTTTTCTTACTTGTTATACCCTGAACCCATTGAAAATGGGAAAAAAGGGTATAATGGTTTTTTTAATTCATCTTTATAGTTAGAGTCTTCAAATTTAGCATTTAGTGTTATTTGGGCCTTCTGCAATTTCGGTTTTTGTTAAATTTTGGATGCCACGCCCTCAAATTGCCCCTTCGCCTCAAATTGCTAAATCACGTATTTCAATTACTAGAGACTTGTGCTTTGGCACATACACACATATGAATGTCATGATCACGCCCAACAAATTTGATCAAAATCGTTCGACTAGGAAAAAAGTTATTAAACATTTAATATCTCATATTATCGGCGTCTTTCAGCAGCAACGAAGCTGATGAGTCATAATGCACAGTTAGCAGATTGTGTGGCTTGTGCGTGCGTCTGTGTGTGTGTATGTATTGCTTGCTACATATGTACATACATATAAAAGTAACGGAGAATGTTAGCGGCTCTTAGGAATCGCAGTTCTTCGCAGGGTTCAGGGGATCTCTTTGTCGAGCAGTCTCGACTAGAGCACTCATACTTGTTTGTATATGATCTCATAATCATATTCTAACAATTGTAATTTCCACCTAACTAATTTTGAGTTTGGCTCCTTATTCATTAGCTAAGTTAGGGGCTTGTGGTCTGTTATGATTTTGAACTTTTGGCCAAAAGGGTAAGGTCGAAAATATTTTATTTTCTCTTTTTCAACAGTGGAATAGTTTGTTTCAGTATCGGATAAAGTTCTGCTGGCAAAAGACACCGGTTTATCTGATCCTAAAGTTCCTTGAGACAATACAGCTCCTAAAGTGAAATCACTTGCATATGTTGTTAATATGAATGGCTTATTAAAGTCAGGATATATACACTTGCCAGAAAAACTATGCGTACAGGCTGAATGTGTGACTTTGAGAGCGAATTAATATGATAAAAAAAAATTAAATGATCAATATTGTATTTTTTCATGAATAACACATCAATTTTTTAACATTTTCCATAAATTTTTATTTTATTATGTCGTATACTTATTTTTATACCCTGAACCCATTGAAAATGGGAAAATCAGGGTATAATGTTTTTGTTGAAATGTATGTAACAGGGAGAAGGAGGCGTGGAAGACCCCATAAAGTATATATATTCTTGATCAGGGAGAGTAGCCGAGTCGATTTAGCCCTGTCCGTCTGTCCGTCCGTCTGTCCGTATGTATGAACGCGTCGTTCTCAGAACCTATAAGAGCTAGAGACTTGAAATCGAGTTTATTGAAAGATCGAGTTTGTTAAAAAAAATCGATAACTGTCTTAATTTTAATGTTATCGATTAAAAACCGATATCTTCATTTAGTTATAAAATTCTATTTAATTCATATTTATAGCTAGAATTTGTATTTAATGTAATGTAAGCCTTACGCAATTTCGGTTTTTGTTAAATTTTGGATGCCACGCCCCTTTCGCCTCAAATTTGTAACTCCCGTATATCAAATACTAGAGACTTGTGCTTTGGCACATACATACATATGGATGACATGATCACGCCCAATAAGTTTGATCAAAATCGTTTGTCTAGAAAAAAAGTTATTAAACATTTAATTTCCGATAGCATTGCCATGCAAAGCAGCCAAAGAACAGCTGACGCACCGACTGGCGTGTGTGTGCGTTCGCCTGTGTATGTGTGTGTTTGCTTGCAATGGACGTACATATGCATGTGTACATAAAAGAAACAAATAATGCTTGGAATAGCGGTTCTTCGCAGGGTTCAGGGGATCTCTTAGTCGAGCGGTCTCGACTAGAGTTTTCTTACTTGTTGTGTAAAGAGTTTCTTCGGGGTGACTTTGTGTTGTTAAAATACCTAGTGCAGCAATTAAATCGGATTCTGTCCTTTTGTCCGAGAAATGTCTTATAAGTGTATTTTTTATATCGTTCCAACTCAATTTTACTCTTGTTTGATACAATATTTCATGAGCTTTCCATTGAATTTTGTTTCTAATCGCTCTTAAAATAAATAGTCCTGTCGGGGCTTGCTCTGAGCCTTTTATAAACAAAAGAATTTCTTCAACGTTTGCGATAAATTCTCCTAACTCTTCAGAATTTTCATCATATGTAGGCATTGTTTTTATCACGTCGGTGATTTTAAAACTTCCTGTTATATCTTGTAAACTTGTATTGTCTTCTTGAGCCATTGGTATGTGATCATCTAATGATACTTCAAATATTGGAGATTCTTCTCTGCTATGTTATCGGTGCATTTTGGATATATATGGATACACACACACACAGACATTTTGTTATCACATACTTGTAAATCATGTGGTATTTTAAATTGTATTTCTGATTTCTGTTTGTTGTTCTGTTTTGAAATCAGCAAGTTGAAATAGGCTAAGATCCTTGCTCAATGCAGTGATCCACCATCAAATTGTGTACTGTTGTAAATTTGAATTTTGTTTCGTTAATTATTATACTATTTCACGTAGTGATATAGTATATTGGGTTTGTGCAATGTCCGTCATGCTGTCCGTCCGTCTGTCCGTCTGTCCGTATGAACGCAAACCATTTCCACGCTATTGAAACTAGAGACTTGAAATTTGAAATATATACTCGTGAATACCCTCGTCTGATAAAGTGTCAAGATTTTCCCGATACGCCCACTAGGGGCGTGGCAAATCGGAAAATGCATTTTCCTGTAGCCCATAAACAGTACTTCTAGAAGGGCTAGAGAGTAAAGATTTTAACTGAAAAATCATGTCGACATCCTAAAATCAAAAAGCTATGGCGGATATGTCTACGCCTTCAGGGGGCGTGGCAACTAATATCAGCTTATATCTCCCACAGTTCTAGCACTAAAAGCTTCAAAATTGGATGCTAGGTTACTGGGGGCCTCCTCTATCGATTCCCCAAAAATTATTGTTACGCCCCAAAAGAGGCGTGACATACAGAAAATTTCCCTGTAATTTTCGCATTTTTCGAATGTAAGCATCCAAACTTTACAGTTATATTCTTAAACGCCCACTCTATGCACATGCCAAAAATTATTTGTCTACGGCCACTGGGGCGTGGCAAATCAATACTGAAACATCTGCAGCTTCTGAGCCAATAACGCGCCACATAATGACTTTGTGACCTTTGACCTTGTCTTTTGATTTGCCAAATTATATATATGTCTTTGAAAAGAATATTTTATTAATACAAAATAACTAAATAAAGAAAATGTAACAAAAATATCAACATGACCGCACCGGGGTTCGAGCCCACACCTCTACGCTCGCCAACGAACTTAAATCACATTTTCAGAGTTGCCACCTCTCTCATTTTTAGAGTTGCCACCTCTATTATTTTGAGAGATGCCACCTCTCTCGATTTAGGTGCGTGTTCTTGCTAAGGTAAGGCAATCGAGATAAATCGAGAGAGGTGGCATCTCTCTCGATTTAGGTGCGTGTTCTTGCTAAGGTAAGGCAATCGAGATAAATCGAGAGAGGTGGCATCTCTAAGCTTCGATTCTAATTGAAACTGTCTGGCTACCTCCAATGAAAAGTTTTAATCTGCAGCTAATTTGAGAGGCGACAGTGGGGATTTAAGGTTAAATTTTAAAAAATGTAATGTAATAGATGCCCCTGTGTGCTGTTGGGGCGTGAAATAGTATTTCGCTGTCGGTTGCGTCCGACAGCAACGTTCTTACTCTTTTTTCAAATAAGATTCAAGTGTGTAAACTGGTTTATTGACGTATATAGTTATATAATGTTTATTGTATCTGAGAAAAGTGATACCTTAGGCTACGGCTGAACACGCCTGCAGCCGCAGGATTCGTAGGTGCCGTGAGGAGCACATCGGCTAACGAACGGTCAGCCTCTGAGCCGTCTATAGGTTGCAGAGCACTCCAGAGTACGCCAAGATACGCGCTGTGTTCTCTAGCGGTTCGCTGGGAGTATCACAGGCACTCCTTCTACTGGATTCGCTCGCTGGCACTCTAGACCACGCCTCAAAGACGTGCGCTCTTCCGCACGACTACTCTCACGTACCTTTTACTCCTGGTTGCAGGACACGCCACTCCTAGTACTGCTCCAGAGTGCACTGTGTTCTCTAGCGGTGTTCTCTAGCGGTACGCTGTGAGTGTCACAGGCAACAGGGTTCGCTCTCTGGCACTCTAGACCGCGTTTTAGAAGGCTTACATTCTTCCGCACGGCTGCTCTCACTCACCTCACACTCCTGTTCAGGTTGTGCTACTCGTAGCACCAGCTGCCGGCCGTACCTATATCCTCAAGGATACGGTTTGGTAAGCGTCCAAGATATTCCTCTGAATATCCTTGTAGAAGTTCCACGATGTCCTTTGTGCCCTTGATGTCCCTCGTTGTCCTTCGTTGCACTTTACAATTTCACTCCCGTTGGCTCTCGGCACTTTCACTTTTAATTGGAATCGACTGACTTAGTGCCGAGCCGTGGGCGCCTTTTTATAGCAGCGCCGCAGGCCCTGCTTTGGCTCTGGAGTGTGGCCTTCCTCGGCTCTCTGTAGCGGGGCTTGTCTCCTCTTCGGGTCTGAATTAACGGCAACATCGCCTGATTTGGTGGGACGCCAAATACGCGTGATCGCGAGGCAGCCTCGCATTGGACGAAGCACCGTTACAAGTCTGCGAGTGAAAGTAATAGCTACTTTCTCGCGGCTACGAACGGCACTTCGGCTAGCGGTGCACGACCAACGCAGAGAGTGCGACGCGAGTAAATCGCTGAATCGGTAAAAGCGAGCGAGACGTCCCATCGCTCGCCTTTGACCCTTTCCAGTCGCGAGGGTCACTCTTACCGTACTCACGTCGCTGTGTGGAACATTTATATGCCTGCACGCCCACCTACATAAATGCACAGCAAATACATGGAATTATACAGGTTGAGACGTGCCTGCAAAAAATGTTCCTTACACTCCCCTCCTTCTTCGGGAAACACGTAAACTTTCGTGTTTAAGTTGGTCCCAAATTTTAAATTTGGCGCCACTCTAACCGTTCTGCTTCTCTTTGTTTTGCTCCACCCGCATTACTCAGTGTTGCCACCTGGTCCGCGATGTCGATCCACCCAGAGGAAACGCCGTGCTCACTGCTGATCGACACCCTGCTGGCAGCACTGTCAAAACAAACAGGTAAGCAAACCAAGTGTTTTATTAACATATTTACCTAATTTTAATAAAACTTCCTCGGAGTTTCAGTCGACTTCACTCCTTGATGCCCCTTTAGCCATGCTCCGCAGTAGATGACCCTTATTTCCTTTCCACGCTCCGCCAGCCACCCGGCTGTGTTGTGGTGTATTGGCTGCAGTGGCGGCGCCTCAAATTTCGCGATCTAGGGTCTGAGCGAGATTTGTCAACTTATGACCCTGGCGACTGGCTCCTCTCACCCTCGGGTACCCACTAATGGGTATACCGGGCTCCGCGGGAAATTTTGGTGCACCAGACAACGCTCGTGACCTGGCTCTAGGGTGTCGCCACGCTGGCATCGGGCAGACGGTATGTCATACTCCTCATTCGCGCAAAGCTCCAGCAGATTCGCTGGCCAGAGCGTGAGGTTCGGCCTCATACCTTCTGCCGATGCCCTAGCTCTAATACCCAGACCCTACAGCCACGTGGCAGAAGTCTGGTGCTGAAATCTCCCGCGAGCCCATTCCCGTGAGTCTTCATACATGTAACTGTTATTATTTTTATTTTTATTTTGTTTTTGTTGAAATGTATGTAACAGGCAATGTACATATTTCTTTATCAGGATGACAAGTCGTGTTGATATAACCATGTCCGTCTGTCCGTCCGGCTGTCCGTATGTGTGAACGCGTCGATCTCAGAACTTTTAAGAGCTAGAGACTTGAATTTTGTAGGTTCATGTGTAGCACGCGCAGATCGATTTTGTTTACATAAAATTATAACTTTCGTTTTATTGTTGTCGATTTATAGCTAGAGTCCCCAAATTTTTTTGTTAGTTTTATATTTATTTTAAATAATTTTGATTTTTGTTAAATTTTCGAGACCGTCTCCAAATTTCCACAAATATTTAAATTTATGTCAGTTGCACTCGAAGCCAATAAATGAAGGGATTTACAATTAAAAAAATAAAATAAAAAAAATTTAATAAAATATGTTGGGCATAAGCTGAAAATTTCATTCAAATCCATTAATTCGCTCAGAAGTTATTAATCAAAACGTTTGTTTTCCTATACGTGTGCACACATACACATTGAACTGCGTGCATCTAGCAAATTCTAAGAACCGCAAGTTTTAGTGTACATACATATATTCAGTAGATGGCGTTATGAATTATCAGTTGTTCAATTGAATTGAAACGGATGGCGCAATTCTACCGAAACATGGATGACGCTATTGGATAAGCAATTGAAAATGAATTGAGTTTAATTTTCTGGGCGTTTGTACTAAATGCTTATTATGCAGTATTTTTAATAACGCAGATATCACGGGGTTCAGGATATCTCCTAGTCGGGACGCCCGACTAGAGTTTTCCTACTTGTTATACCCTGAAACCATTGAAAATGGGAAATCAGGGTATAATCGTTTTGTGAAAATGTACACAAATGTACACAAAGTATATATATTCTTGATCAGGGAGAGAAGCCGAGTCGATTTAGCCCTGTCCGTCTGTCTGTCTGTCCGTCTGTCCGTATGTTTGAACGCGTCGATCTCAGAAGATATAAGGGCTAGAGACTTCAATTTTTTTTTGGAAGTTCGTGTATAGTACGATTCGATCGAGTTTGTTTCAAATATTCGATAACTATAATCGTTTTAATGTTATCGATTAAAAACCGATATCTTCATTTAGTTATAAAATTCTATTTAATTCATCTTTCTAGCTAGAGTCTTCAAATTTTGCATTTAGTGTTATTTGATCCTTCTGCAATTTCGGTTTTTGTTAAATTTTGGATGCCACGCCCTCAAATTGCCCCTTCGCCTCAAATTGCTAAATCACGTATTTCAAGTACTAGAGACTTGTGCTTTGGCACATACACACATATGAATATCATGATGACGCCCCACAAATTTGATCAAAATCGTTCGACTAGAAAAAAAGTTATTAAACATTTAATACCTCATATTATCGGCGTCTTGCAGCAGCAGCGAAGCTGATGAATCATAATGCACAGTTAGCAGATTGTGTGTTGGTGCGTGCGTCTGTGTGTGTGTTCTTGTGCGTGCGTCTGTGTGTGTGTATGTATTGTTTGCTACATATATACATACATATAAAAGTAACGGAGAATGTTGGCGGCTCTTAGGAATCGCAGTTCTTCGCAGGGTTCAGGGGATCTCTTTGTCGAGCAGTCTCGACTAGAGCACTCTTACTTGTTAAATATTTGCACAGGTCAGTAATAATGGAATTTTTGTATTCTGTTCTCATGTCCGTAATGAACGCCTTCATTGGACCGTACTTCAGAATAAAAGATTGAAATATAGCTTTTGCGACAGTTATTGCATTTTTGTTTGCAACCGGAATTGCTACTAAATACTTCGTCAAATCACAAATTTGTGAATTGACAAAGTACTTAGTAAAGTGATTCAGTATTCATTTCCATTTTCTGAACGTGGTAGTGGACCTATTGTGTCAACTATCACTCTGTCAAAAGCATATATTGGTGTTTCTGTTATAGCCATAGGTGATCTATTATGTTTCGTCGTTTTCGACGTCAGGCATTTTGGACATTTCTTAATGTACTCTTTTACATGTTTAGTCATGTTTTTCCAATAATATTTTCTCAGTATTTTTGTCAACGTTTTGTTGATGCCTGTATGATCTCCTTGAATTGGATTCTCATGGAATGTAGACAATATTGCTTCTATTTCTTTCTTACTATTTATTTGGGTCACCGGCTTGAGTAGCGCTACTCTTATAAATTTTAATATCTTATTGCCCATTATTTTAAAAGATTCTATTGAGATGATATCAAAGATCTTTGCGCACGGTGCCACTTTGACTTGGCTGATATTAAGCCTTTGAAAGAATTGACCTATGTCAAGAATTTCATTGGTGTATATATCGCTTATGTCAAATCTTGCCATAACTTTCTTTCCATGTTTAATTAAACATAGAGAATCTGTTATTCGCAAGGTCATTGCAAATGACTTCATGTACGTTGGGCTTGGAAGCTTTATTTTGAACTTGCTTAGGCATAGTTTCATTTTTGTTCTCTGGCCAGAGATTATTTTGTCTACTTTGTTGCCTGGTAGTGACTTTCAGGACTTTTCTATTCAAATCAATTATATCGGACATTGTTATCCTTGATAGAGCATCTGCCACAAAATTGTCTTTACCTCTCAGATACTCAACCGTAAAATCATACTCTTCCAGTTCGAGTCGCATGCGTGTTAATTTAAAACTTGGGTTTACCATAGAAAATTAATATGTCGGTCCGTATGTTTGAACGCGTCGATCTTCGAGACTTCATCGTTTTAATGTTATCGATTAGAAACCGATATCTTTATTTAGTTATAAAATTCTATTTAATTCATATTTCTAGCTAGAGTCTTCAAATTTTGCATTTAGTGTTACTTGGGTTATACGCAATTTTGAGTCCCACGCCTCCTTCGCATCAAAATTGTAACTCCCGTATATCAAATACTAGAGACTTGTCTTTGGCACATACATACATATGGATGACATGATCACGCCCAACAAGTTTGATCAAAATCGTTGCTCTAGAAAAAAAGTTATTAAACATTTAATTTCCCATAACATTGGCATGCAAATAGCAGCCAAAGAACAGCTGACGCACCGACTGGCGTTTGTGTGTGCGTTCGCCTGTGTATGTGTGTGTATGTTTTGCTTGCAATGAACGTACATATGCATGTGAACATAAAAGAAACAAAGATTGCTTGGAATAGCAGTTCTTCGCAGGGTTTAGGGGATCTATTAGTCGAGCGGTCTCGACTAGAGTTTTCTTACTGGTTTTTTATATTTATTTTATTATTTTTTTCTTCTTGCCTTAGGCCTCCCCACACATACAGGAACACCCTGC
Organism: Drosophila paranaensis; assembly: GCA_035047545.1. NCBI lineage: Eukaryota > Metazoa > Arthropoda > Insecta > Diptera > Drosophilidae > Drosophila > Drosophila paranaensis. The sequence continues at coordinate 240,532 of JAWNPL010000190.1, read as the reverse complement.
ATCCTGTGCGGGTTCGTCGGACACGACAGAGGATGCCCTCGGTCCTAACGATCCGCGCTGTTCGGCCTGTCCCTGCGTCTTGGATGCGGCTGGCCTGCTCAGCAGGCCACTCCTCGCACCGCATCTCGGTCCACTGCCCACCCCCAGTCGGCTCTGGGCACGACGTTTGCCGTTGAAGGGCCGGCCTGGGCGGAGGTGAGGGTGTGGGGGCTGAGTGCTGCCTCTGCAGCAGGGGCATGGGGTCGCACCGGCTACTCCTCGGGTCGGCTTCACTCTCGTCTGCTGCTCCAGCCGCCCGAGATATTGGAGGTGGCGACGGCGCCGCCATTAAAGGTGTTGGCGACGGTGGCGGTGGGATCTTAGGGCCCGCCGGTTGCTCCAGCCGAAATCCCTGTGGCCACTCGGATCTCCACGTAGGCCACGTGTCTGATGAGGCCATCCACTATGCTCTCCTTGTGTCGGGCGCTGACACGCACCGGCGTTGGCCCCGCTTGCCCTCGTCCGATTCGTCGCTCACCCAGACAACGTCGTCCTCGGCGTCCACGCGTCCACGCGTCCACGTCACCCAGCCCCAGCGTATTCGCTTCGGAGTCTGGCGTACTCTTGCCTGGGGCTAGGACTCACCTCCAGTGTCCTCGGAGCTCGCGGGTGACCAGCTCCCGGTTGCACTACTGGTCCCGTCCCCGAACTCCGACGTCTTTGTAAGCGCCTCGCTTCCCCGTGCATGGGGCGAAACGGCAACCGCACGGGGCCAACCTCGCCTTCCCACGCCGAGCCCGGCGCTTAGGCGCCGGCGAGCCGCTCCGGACCTCCCCACGTGCCGCTCCAGCGTAGTTGCGAGTTAGGCACGTCTCAACCTGTATAATTCCATGTATTTGCTGTGCATTTATGTAGGTGGGCGTGCAGGCATATAAATGTTCCACACAGCGACGTGAGTACGGTAAGAGTGACCCTCGCGACTGGAAAGGGTCAAAGGCGAGCGATGGGACGTCTCGCTCGCTTTTACCGATTCAGCGATTTACTCGCGTCGCACTCTCTGCGTTGGTCGTGCACCGCTAGCCGAAGTGCCGTTCGTAGCCGCGAGAAAGTAGCTATTACTTTCACTCGCAGACTTGTAACGGTGCTTCGTCCAATGCGAGGCTGCCTCGCGATCACGCGTATTTGGCGTCCCACCAAATCAGGCGATGTTGCCGTTAATTCAGACCCGAAGAGGAGACAAGCCCCGCTACAGAGAGCCGAGGAAGGCCACACTCCAGAGCCAAAGCAGGGCCTGCGGCGCTGCTATAAAAAGGCGCCCACGGCTCGGCATTAAGTCAGTCGATTCCAATTAAAAGTGAAAGTGCCGAGAGCCAACGGGAGTGAAATTGTAAAGTGCAACGAAGGACAACGAGGGACATCAAGGGCACAAAGGACATCGTGGAACTTCTACAAGGATATTCAGAGGAATATCTTGGACGCTTACCAAACCGTATCCTTGAGGATATAGGTACGGCCGGCAGCTGGTGCTACGAGTAGCACAACCTGAACAGGAGTGTGAGGTGAGTGAGAGCAGCCGTGCGGAAGAATGTAAGCCTTCTAAAACGCGGTCTAGAGTGCCAGAGAGCGAACCCTGTTGCCTGTGACACTCACAGCGTACCGCTAGAGAACACCGCTAGAGAACACAGTGCACTCTGGAGCAGTACTAGGAGTGGCGTGTCCTGCAACCAGGAGTAAAAGGTACGTGAGAGTAGTCGTGCGGAAGAGCGCACGTCTTTGAGGCGTGGTCTAGAGTGCCAGCGAGCGAATCCAGTAGAAGGAGTGCCTGTGATACTCCCAGCGAACCGCTAGAGAACACAGCGCGTATCTTGGCGTACTCTGGAGTGCTCTGCAACCTATAGACGGCTCAGAGGCTGACCGTTCGTTAGCCGATGTGCTCCTCACGGCACCTACGAATCCTGCGGCTGCAGGCGTGTTCAGCCGTAGCCTAAGGTATCACTTTTCTCAGATACAATAAACATTATATAACTATATACGTCAATAAACCAGTTTACACACTTGAATCTTATTTGAAAAAAGAGTAAGAACGTTGCTGTCGGACGCAACCGACAGCGAAATACTATTTCACGCCCCAACAGCACACAGGGGCATCTATTACATTACATTTTTTAAAATTTAACCTTAAATCCCCACTGTCGCCTCTCAAATTAGCTGCAGATTAAAACTTTTCATTGGAGGTAGCCAGACAGTTTCAATTAGAATCGAAGCTTAGAGATGCCACCTCTCTCGATTTATCTCGATTGCCTTACCTTAGCAAGAACACGCACCTAAATCGAGAGAGATGCCACCTCTCTCGATTTATCTCGATTGCCTTACCTTAGCAAGAACACGCACCTAAATCGAGAGAGGTGGCATCTCTCAAAATAATAGAGGTGGCAACTCTAAAAATGAGAGAGGTGGCAACTCTGAAAATGTGATTTAAGTTCGTTGGCGAGCGTAGAGGTGTGGGCTCGAACCCCGGTGCGGCCATGTAGAATACTCTACATAGCATTCGATATTATTAATATGTTATTAAACATACTACAATTGAATCTAGAACCGCTTTTTCTTTCTTTGAGCATCCTATTAGAGGTGAACCCTCACAGTAGTATGTCTTCTGGATCAGTAGAAATAAGGAAATAGAATCTACTTGCCAATAGTGAATCATTTCTTCATTATTCTTTTATTGAATCTTTGCTTTAAAAAAAATGGGAATACTTTGTCCAAATCGTTAGCTTGGCTTAAGGCCCTCCTCTTTGTTAGAGATATGCTTTGTACAGAAAATAAAATTATGACAATTATTAACAACAATATAGTTGTCAATTTTAAGTCAATATTTGATGATTCGATTTTATTAATTACATTGGCAGTGTATTCCACTGTTTTTGTATCAATTAATACACTGTGTTATCATACATCATCAAATTTATTTTTATTACTATAAAACATATATTTTTAAATTAACATTCGACTTATATTTGACCTTTGTCTTTCATTATTCTACCTATGTGTTCGTATAGCTTTACGGGCTAAACACATCTATTTGGCAGATAAAGTACCGCTCAATATAAAAAATTTTATACCCTGAATCCATTGAAAATGGGAAATCAGGGTACAATGTTTTTGTTGAAATGTATATAACAGGCAGAAGGAGGCGTGGCAGACCCCATAAAGTACATATATTCTTGATCAAGGAGATAGGCCGAGTTGATATAGCCATGTCCGTCTGTCCGTCTTTCCGTCCGTCTGTCCGTATGTATAAACGCCTCGTTCTCAGAACCTATATGAGCTAGAGACGTTAAATGTTTTATGTATATAAAATTCTATCTAATTCATCTTTCTAGCTAAAGTCTCCAAATTTTGCATTTAGTGTTATTTGAGCCATACACAATTTCGGTTTTTGTTAAATTTTGGATGCCACGCCCCCTTCGCTTCAAATATGTTACTCCCGTATATAAAATACTAGAGTCTTGTGCTTTGGCACATACATACATATGGATAACATGATAACGCCCAACAAGATTGATTAAAATCGTTGCTCTAGAAAAAAAGTTATTAAGCATTTAATTTCCCATAGCATTCATTAAGCATTGCTTTGCGCTATTTTAAAAAGAAATAGCTTCTAGTCGGCTTCGGTCGATTCTGCGAAGCTCCACCATGATTGAAGCAGCTGTCCACACAGTTAAACTTATTTTTCATGGCCAAACCTCTTTAAAAAGTTGCGGAAGCTTCCGTGGCCAAATAAAATCTATGAAGGATAGAAGTTTATCTCGCCATGCTTACGATTGAACCATGGTTCAAGCTTTGGAATGCTGTACGCCCTGGATGCATTATTTTCACCGCTCCACGACTTCCGCGACAAAGTCCTCCAGTGGAAGCATTCCGCCTATGACGAGCGCGACTTTGTCTGACATTGTTTAGAAGGAAAAGCTGACTCGGATTGCGCTCAATCGATAAGTGACACGAATACCACGATTGTAGCTCTTGACCATATTAGAAAGTCAATGTTGTGTCAAGCATTACCCCACGTCTTTATCGCCCTCTTTGACGCAATGCTGATGTTGCCAATCTTTTTTTTGCCGCTTCTACTTTCGAGACTGGTGACTAGGACAACCTCCGTTTTGTGCGCCGCTAGGTCAAGTCCAGCTTCTGTCAACCAGTCTCGAATGCGGCTAATAGTCTTTCCTCTGAAGTAGCTTTTTATAAGCTCTTTTAGATTTATGGAGATATTATATTTTGCCAGAGCATCCAAAATCATATCCCAGCTAGCTGTGCTTAACGCATTATTTATATCTAGAATCACGATGATAAAATAATGCTTCGACCAGTGCTTCCATCTGGTACCTTGTATGGCGGAGTTCTGGATCTTCCAGATAGCAGGGAACGTTTCCTGAGCTTAATATGTATTGTGGAACTCATTAACTTAGTTTCAGGCAGAGCTTGCATATAACAGTTGAGCGTTTTTTCGTCACGCTCAAAGTCAGAGCAGGTGCGAAAAACAGAAAATATTCCGCTCTCGCTCTGAGCAAGAGCGACTTTTTCATGTCTGAATTTTTTGCCTCGATCTTTATTGGTGAACATCTGTTCGCGAGCGAAAATTTTTCTGGTCGCAATTGCATTTAAATTGTCTGCGCTTATTGAACTTCGCCGTTCATTTAATATGAAATGCAGGGCTAAAAATAAATTGCTGGTTAGAAGTACCTGTGCAGGCGCATTTAAATGTGGCAGTTTAAAAAATCAAAATATTTAGTAAATGTAAGAAACGAACTTGCGACGCAAGAATATTTTGCGTACTTTGATTAATACAATACACAAAATACGTTTGCATCGCACATGAACATGCATCAGTCGCTCAAAGACCTTTTTCTTAAAGCGTTCGCTCTCGGTCTGACCGAATCAAATGAGAAACGAAAAAAAAACGGTTGTAGTCCGAGCGCGAGCGAACTGAGCGAAGACCGCGGTTTTTCCGTCGCTCGCGAAAATTTTCGTCAAATACTCAGTGAAAACTGTTATTCGAAGACCGCGCAAAATGCTGTTATTTGCGAGCTCTGGTTTCAGCGCAACACTCATCAAGAAGACAGTTTATAGAAAATAGTTGTTGCACAATGAACATCAACGGAATGAAATAACGTGGACCAATCTGTTGCACTAATAAGTTGGTAAAGAAGCTAATACGTCCAATGTAAGATGATGAAAAAAGACTGATCTAGAAATATTAATGCATGAGTCATCATTACTAAAAATCAAATCAGGGTGATTTGAAATAGAGATCATCTGTGATATAGAAATCGAAAGTAATTCATGAGAGAAAAAATGATCAAGTGTAGGAATAACTTGAACTAGGATTAGAAACCCATGAAGTGTTAGGTATATTAAAAACTCGTCACACAAAAAAGAAATCATTTACATGCCTATAAATTTCTTTGATGTAAGTTATATGTTGAGCATATACTTGAACATCAGAAGAATGAGGGATATATAACCCTGGGAGGAACATTATGTGCAGGCACGTCTCAACCTGTAAATTGCAGGTATTTGCTGTGCATTTATATGGGTGGGCGAGCAGGCACATAAATGTTCCACACAGCGACGCGAGTACGGAAAGAGCGACCCCCGCGACTGGAAAGGGTCAAAGGCGAGTGATGGGACGTCTCGCTCGCTTTTACCGATTCAGCGATTTACTCGCGTCGCACTCTCTGCGTTGATCGTGCACCGCTAGCCGAAGTGCCGTTCGTAGCCGCGAGAAAGTAGCTATTACTTTCACTCGCAGACGTATAACGGTGCTTCGGCCAATGAGAGGCTGCCTCGCGATCACGCATATTTGCCGTCGCACCAAATCAGGCGATGTTGCCGTTAAGGCAGACCCGAAGAGGAGACAGAATCCGCTACAGAGAGCCGAGGCAGGCCCCGCTCCAGAGCCAAAGCAGGGCCTGCGGCGCTGCTATAAAAAGGCGCCCACGGCTCGGCACTAAGTCAGTCGATTCCAATTAAAAGTGAAAGTGCCGAGAGCCAACGGGAGTGAAATTGTAAAGTGCAACGAAGGACAACGAGGGACATCAAGGGCACAAAGGACATCGTGGAACTTCTACAAGGATATTCAGAGGAATATCTTGGACGCTTACCAAACCGTATCCTTGAGGATATAGGTACGGCCGGCAGCTGGTGCTACGAGTAGCACAACCTGAACAGGAGTGTGAGGTGAGTGAGAGCAGCCGTGCGGAAGAATGTAAGCCTTCTAAAACGCGGTCTAGAGTGCCAGAGAGCGAACCCTGTTGCCTGTGACACTCACAGCGTACCGCTAGAGAACACCGCTAGAGAACACAGTGCACTCTGGAGCAGTACTAGGAGTGGCGTGTCCTGCAACCAGGAGTAAAAGGTACGTGAGAGTAGTCGTGCGGAAGAGCGCACGTCTTTGAGGCGTGGTCTAGAGTGCCAGCGAGCGAATCCAGTAGAAGGAGTGCCTGTGATACTCCCAGCGAACCGCTAGAGAACACAGCGCGTATCTTGGCGTACTCTGGAGTGCTCTGCAACCTATAGACGGCTCAGAGGCTGACCGTTCGTTAGCCGATGTGCTCCTCACGGCACCTACGAATCCTGCGGCTGCAGGCGTGTTCAGCCGTAGCCTAAGGTATCACTTTTCTCAGATACAATAAACATTATATAACTATATACGTCAATAAACCAGTTTACACACTTGAATCTTATTTGAAAAAAGAGTAAGAACGTTGCTGTCGGACGCAACCGACAGCGAAATACTATTTCACGCCCCAACAGCACACAGGGGCATCTATTACATTACATTTTTTAAAATTTAACCTTAAATCCCCACTGTCGCCTCTCAAATTAGCTGCAGATTAAAACTTTTCATTGGAGGTAGCCAGACAGTTTCAATTAGAATCGAAGCTTAGAGATGCCACCTCTCTCGATTTATCTCGATTGCCTTACCTTAGCAAGAACACGCACCTAAATCGAGAGAGATGCCACCTCTCTCGATTTATCTCGATTGCCTTACCTTAGCAAGAACACGCACCTAAATCGAGAGAGATGCCACCTCTCTCGATTTATCTCGATTGCCTTACCTTAGCAAGAACACGCACCTAAATCGAGAGAGGTGGCATCTCTCAAAATAATAGAGGTGGCAACTCTAAAAATGAGAGAGGTGGCAACTCTGAAAATGTGATTTAAGTTCGTTGGCGAGCGTAGAGGTGTGGGCTCGAACCCCGGTGCGGCCATGTAGAATACTCTACATAGCATTCGATATTATTAATATGTTATTAAACATACTACAATTGAATCTAGAACCGCTTTTTCTTTCTTTGAGCATCCTATTAGAGGTGAACCCTCACAGTAGTATGTCTTCTGGATCAGTAGAAATAAGGAAATAGAATCTACTTGCCAATAGTGAATCATTTCTTCATTATTCTTTTATTGAATCTTTGCTTTAAAAAAAAAATGGGAATACTTTGTCCAAATCGTTAGCTTGGCTTAAGGCCCTCCTCTTTGTTAGAGATATGCTTTGTACAGAAAATAAAATTATGACAATTATTAACAACAATATAGTTGTCAATTTTAAGTCAATATTTGATGATTCGATTTTATTAATTACATTGGCAGTGTATTCCACTGTTTTTGTATCAATTAATACACTGTGTTATCATACATCATCAAATTTATTTTTATTACTATAAAACATATATTTTTAAATTAACATTCGACTTATATTTGACCTTTGTCTTTCATTATTCTACCTATGTGTTCGTATAGCTTTACGGGCTAAACACATCTATTTGGCAGATAAAGTACCGCTCAATATAAAAAATTTTATACCCTGAATCCATTGAAAATGGGAAATCAGGGTACAATGTTTTTGTTGAAATGTATATAACAGGCAGAAGGAGGCGTGGCAGACCCCATAAAGTACATATATTCTTGATCAAGGAGATAGGCCGAGTTGATATAGCCATGTCCGTCTGTCCGTCTTTCCGTCCGTCTGTCCGTATGTATAAACGCCTCGTTCTCAGAACCTATATGAGCTAGAGACGTTAAATGTTTTATGTATATAAAATTCTATCTAATTCATCTTTCTAGCTAAAGTCTCCAAATTTTGCATTTAGTGTTATTTGAGCCATACACAATTTCGGTTTTTGTTAAATTTTGGATGCCACGCCCCCTTCGCTTCAAATATGTTACTCCCGTATATAAAATACTAGAGTCTTGTGCTTTGGCACATACATACATATGGATAACATGATAACGCCCAACAAGATTGATTAAAATCGTTGCTCTAGAAAAAAAGTTATTAAGCATTTAATTTCCCATAGCATTCATTAAGCATTGCTTTGCGCTATTTTAAAAAGAAATAGCTTCTAGTCGGCTTCGGTCGATTCTGCGAAGCTCCACCATGATTGAAGCAGCTGTCCACACAGTTAAACTTATTTTTCATGGCCAAACCTCTTTAAAAAGTTGCGGAAGCTTCCGTGGCCAAATAAAATCTATGAAGGATAGAAGTTTATCTCGCCATGCTTACGATTGAACCATGGTTCAAGCTTTGGAATGCTGTACGCCCTGGATACGCCAGGAGCATATGAACAACCTGCGATTGGTGTTCCGGTGGCTGAAAGCCGCCAATGTGAAGATATACATCGACAAGTGCGATTTCTTCAAAAAGGAGCTGAAGTATCTGGGCACAAGGTGATGGAACATTGCATCCATACGGACCCAGAAAACGTTGCCGCGATTGCGGAACTTAAGCCTCCCGCAAACGTGAAAAGAGTTGCGACAATATGTGGGCGTGGCATCCTGGTATCGCCGCTTTGTGCCTGATTTTGCAATAAAAAAAAACAATACACTCACTCAATGCGCTTTTGAAGAAAGGTGTCAAGTGGGAGTGAACCGAGGAACGTCAGAGGGCTTTTGATACGATAAAGGCCAAGCTGACGGAATCACCAGTCTTGGCATGTCCGGATTTTTCGAAGCCGTTCTGCTTACAAAAGGATGCGAGCAACTATGGGCTCGGCGCAATTCTGACGCAAACTTCAGAGGATGGAGAGAGGGTGATCTCCTATGCCTGTCGGACACTGAATAGCGCGGAGCGGAACTATTCAGCAACGGAGAAAGAGTGCCTAGCGATCGTCTGGGGCATCCGGAAGTTGAGGCCTTACTTGGAAGGCTATCACTTCGTGGTGGTGACCGATCACATGGCGCTGAAGTGGATCAACTCCATTGAGAGTCCTTCAGGCAGAATCGCCAGATGGGCATTGGAGCTACAACAGGTTGACTTCGAGGTCCGGTACAGGAAGGGCAAGCAAAATGTAGTAGCCGATGCTCAGTCGCGACAGCCTCTAGAGGAAGATGTGTGCCGCTTGGTTGCAAGCAAAAGCTGGGACGGGATGTCGCTGGATGACTAAGCTTCGCCGAGACCTCCACCAAAACGCACAGTAGCTGACAGACAACCGAGAATAGACGGGGAACGTATACGGGCACATTCCTCATCAAGCGTGCCATTAAGATGTGGCTGCATGGAAGCTATGCGTGCCGAGCGAGCAGCGCAAGCAGATTCTGGGTATGTACCCGGCCACCTGGGTATGTATCGAGACGTGCGAGGATGCATGCAGCGCTGCGAGTTATGTCAGCGCTACAAGGCCAGTCAACTCCAGGCGGCCGGACATATGCTGACCCAAATCCCTGAGGAGCCATGGGTGACGGTGTGCGCTGACTTTGTCGGACCGCTACCCAGGTCAAAGCACGGGAACACCATGCTGTTGGTGTTCATCGACAGGTTCTCCCAGTGGATGGAAATGGTGCTGTTGAGAAGCGCCAATACAGCGGCGCTTCAAAAGGCATTCAGGGAGCGGATCGTGGCCAGATTTGGAGTGCCGAAAGTGCTCATCACGGATAATGGCACGCAATTCACGAGCCGTGCCTTCAAGGGATTCTTGGATGAGCATCATCAGTTGACGGCGCCATACACGCCTTAAGAGAATCCCACTGAGAGGGCCAAACGCACTGTCAAGATGATCGCTCAATTTGCGGGCAGCGATCAACGTTGTTGGGACGAGGCTCTACCAGAGTTGACACTGGCCGTCAACAGCAGCGTCCCGGCCTCTACAGGGTATTCCGCAACCTTCCTCACTCAAGGGCATGAGCCAAGGTTGCCTAAGGCCTTGTTCGACGCACGGACTGTGGGAACAGGCCAGGCAACACAAGCACCCACGGAGACAGTCACCAAATTGGCCGAAGTGTACCAGATTGGAAGGCGAAATCTGGAAAAGACGGCTCAGGATCAGGCGCGGCATTACAATCTGAGGCGGCGACAGTGGAAACCAGCCATAAGGGACAAGGTGTGGGCGAAAGAGCGCCACCTGTCTAATGCCGCTGAAGGATTTGCGGCAAAACTGGCTCCACGATACGAAGGCCTGTATACATTGGTCAGCTTCATCTCGCCGGTCATATGCCGAATAAAGGCGGAGACGAATAAGCACAGCCGGACAGCTCATGTGTCCGATCTGAAGCCATATCAGGCAGAGGCGGGTGAGTCTGAGCCCACTAATTAAAAAAAAGCTGTGTATTTTTGTTGTTGTTACCAACTGATTTTATTATAAAATTTTTGTTAAATTAAAGGATATTTATTACAAAAATTTATAAAATCGGCAACAGCGCAAGAGCATTAAGAAAATCAGCGCGCGCACGAAATGACGCCGAAAACAACAACAATCGCAGCTGGAGCAGTATTCCCGCAAACAACAACAGTATCATCTGTAACTGTGGCGAGCCCTCTTTAGGGCAAATAACAACAGTATCAGCTGTAACTGTAGGGAGCCCGCTCCAAACAAACAACAACAGTGTCAGCTGTAACTGTGATGGGAGAGAGCGCAAACAACAACAATCTCGGCTGCCCAGCGCGGCTCACGAAGGCGAGCGAAAAGCAAAACCGGAAACGGACACCACCACACACTTAGATTTGCGTACGCCCACGCACTTACAAATGCACACGCACGCTCAAGCCACGGCGAGAGCATTGTTACAGTAGGGAGAGAGAAAGTAAAAAAAAACAACAATGCGGCTGGGCACAGAGGCCAATGAACTCTGGCAGCTGAGCGGCGAGCGCTACTCCCGAGGCGAGCCGAAGCTGGTGTCGCGACCGCAAGCGAAACGCCTGCAGCTGTGCCGAGCGAGAGAGAGCGGCTAAAACAACAACAACAAGTGCGCATCGAACGAGCATAGCCCAAACATGCAAAACGGGCAACAGCAAAAAGGGCAAAGGCGCGAATTAGGCAACGAAGATAGGGACCTGGAAGTCTTCGCTAAGGATGGGTGGTGATAAGAGGGCGTCTCGTGCTAGAAAGAGAGCTAAAGAGGGCACAGGATCCGTTAGGTGCTGCCGTCGCACTGCCAGCAGAGCGGCGTCAGAGGCTATAAAAGGGGCGTGTAGGCATGCACGCAGGCTACTACAAGAAGAACACGCGATGGAAGCTGCAAACATCAATATTGGATGCCCGGACTTAGGTGCTAAGCGGGCTCACCCGGCCGATCCTCGACTGCTAACTCGCAACTACGCTGGAGCGGCACGTGGGGAGGTCCGGAGCGGCTCGCCGGCGCCTAAGCGCCGGGCTCGGCGTGGGAAGGCGAGGTTGGCCCCGTGCGGTTGCCGTTTCGCCCCATGCACGGGGAAGCGAGGCGCTTACAAAGACGTCGGAGTTCGGGGACGGGACCAGTAGTGCAACCGGGAGCTGGTCACCCGCGAGCTCCGAGGACACTGGAGGTGAGTCCTAGCCCCAGGCAAGAGTACGCCAGACTCCGAAGCGAATACGCTGGGGCTGGGTGACGTGGACGCGTGGACGCCGAGGACGACGTTGTCTGGGTGAGCGACGAATCGGACGAGGGCAAGCGGGGCCAACGCCGGTGCGTGTCAGCGCCCGACACAAGGAGAGCATAGTGGATGGCCTCATCAGACACGTGGCCTACGTGGAGATCCGAGTGGCCACAGGGATTTCGGCTGGAGCAACCGGCGGGCCCTAAGATCCCACCGCCACCGTCGCCAACACCTTTAATGGCGGCGCCGTCGCCACCTCCAATATCTCGGGCGGCTGGAGCAGCAGACGAGAGTGAAGCCGACCCGAGGAGTAGCCGGTGCGACCCCATGCCCCTGCTGCAGAGGCAGCACTCAGCCCCCACACCCTCACCTCCGCCCAGGCCGGCCCTTCAACGGCAAACGTCGTGCCCAGAGCCGACTGGGGGTGGGCAGTGGACCAAGATGCGGTGCGATGAGTGGCCTGCTGAGCAGGCTAGCCGCACCCAAGACAGGGACAGGCCGAACAGCGCGGATCGATAGGACCGAGGGCATCCTCTGTCGTGTCCGACGATCCCGCACAGGATGCAGGGTGTTCCTGTATGTGTGGGGAGGCCTAAGGCAAGAAGAAAAAAATAATAAAATAAATATAAAAAACCAGTAAGAAAACTCTAGTCGAGACCGCTCGACTAATAGATCCCCTAAACCCTGCGAAGAACTGCTATTCCAAGCAATCTTTGTTTCTTTTATGTTCACATGCATATGTACGTTCATTGCAAGCAAAACATACACACACATACACAGGCGAACGCACATACAAACGCCAGTCGGTGCGTCAGCTGTTCTTTGGCTGCTATTTGCATGCCAATGTTATGGGAAATTAAATGTTTAATAACTTTTTTTCTAGAGCAACGATTTTGATCAAACTTGTTGGGCGTGATCATGTCATCCATATGTATGTATGTGCCAAAGACAAGTCTCTAGTATTTGATATACGGGAGTTACAATTTTGATGCGAAGGAGGCGTGGGACTCAAAATTGCGTATAACCCAAGTAACACTAAATGCAAAATTTGAAGACTCTAGCTAGAAAGATGAATTAAATAGAATTTTATAACTAAATGAAGATATCGGTTTTTAATCGATAACATTAAAACGATTATAGTTATCGAATATTTGAAACAAACTCGATCGAATCGTACTATACACGAACTTCCAAAAAAAATTTGAAGTCTCTAGCCCTTATATCTTCTGAGATCGACGCGTTCAAACATACGGACAGACGGACAGACAGACAGACGGACAGGGCTAAATCGACTCGGCTTCTCTCCCTGATCAAGAATATATATACTTTGTGTACATTTGTGTACATTTTCACAAAACGATTATACCCTGATTTCCCATTTTCAATGGTTTCAGGGTATAACAAGTAGGAAAACTCTAGTCGGGCGTCCCGACTAGGAGATATCCTGAACCCCGTGATATCTGCGTTATTAAAAATACTGCATAATAAGCATTTAGTACAAACGCCCAGAAAATTAAACTCAATTCATTTTCAATTGTTTAGCCAACAGCGCCATCTATGGTTCGATAAAATAGCGCTATCCATGTTTCGATCCAACTGAGCAGCTGATAATTCGCAAATCATAGCGCCATCTGTTGGAAATATGTACACTAATACTTGCGGGTTTTAGAATAAGCTAGATGCACACAGCTCAATGTGTATGTGTGTATGTGTGCACATGTATAGGAAAACAGTTTGGTTTGTTTTGCTGGTCACGTGTTTGGCCGATTGGCCAAATGTTTTGTTTAATAACTTCTGCGCGAATTAATGGATTTGAATGAAATTTTCAGCTTATGTTCAACATATTTTATTACATTTTTTCCAATTTTTAAAAATGTAAACCCATTCATTTACTGGCTTTGAGTGCAACTAATCTCATTTTAAATATTTGGGGAAATTTGGAGCCGGTATCCAAAATTTAACAAAAATCAAAATTAGAGAAAATAAATATAAAAATTAAAAAACATTTGGGGACTCTAGCTATAAAGACGTGGGAGATATAATTTTATAACTAACATTCGATAACGTTTTTAATCGATAACATTAAAATTAAAATAGTTATCGACTTTTCTTAACAAACTCGATCTTTTCGTGCTATTCACGGACCTACATAAAATTTCAAGTCTCTAGCTCTTATAGGTTCTGAGAACGACGCGTTCATACATACGGACAGACGGACGGACAGACGGACAGACGGACAGACGGACATGGCTATATCAACTCGGCTTGTCATCCTGATCAAGAATATATATACTTTATGGGGTCTGCCACGCCTCCTTTTGCCTGTTACATAAATACGCCTTCCAACAAAAACATTATACCCTGATTTTCCCATTTTCAATTGGTTCAGGGTAGAAATAGTTATTAATGTTATTTTATTTTTATATAATTATATATTATGTTGTATTTATTTAAACATTTTTTTTTTTTTAATGTTTATATATATTTACATATACAAAAAGATCTGAGGGATCCTGATCATTGCAAGAATTCAAAGACTCATAAAAAAATGTGGAAGGTAAACTAGAAGACTTACGTTTCAAATTCACAAAGGAATAAAATTTTTTAGGGTCTCGAGCAAATTGTCTTTTGCAACGCATAAGGTAATTCTCATAGCAACGGTAATTTAAAATGTTAAAGTTCGACTTGGCTATGGAATATTTAGACCATTTAATAATGGAGCCACACTTTTTAAAATTTTTAAAACATTTAGACTTAATGTTTCTTAAATTAGAAAGCGACTGAGTAAACCATGGAGGTTCATTAGAAAAAGGCACAGGGAGACACATAGGAACACACTCATCAATAAGAGAGTTTAAAATGTTATAGAAAATAGTTGATGTACAATTAACATCGACAGAATCATATAACGTAGACCAATCTGTTGCGCTAATAAGTTGGTTAAGCAAAGCAAAGTTGCACTTAACGTAACAGCGACGTTTAGATGGAGTAGGTTCAGAAATTGGAGGTGAACTTAGGGTCAGAGATACCTCCAATGTAGGATGATAAATATCCTCAGGTAAACAAAAGGGGATGATCTGGAAACATTAATGCAAGAGTCATCATTAATAAAAACCAGATCAAGCCACCGGTTCAGATGATTTGAGGTTGAATTCATCTCAGACATAGAAATAGAAAGTAATTCATCAAAGAAAAAATGATCAATTGTAGGAATAAGGGAACTTGAACTAGGATTAGACATCCAAGAAATGTTCGGTATATTAAAGTCGCCTAACACCAGAAAGAAATCGTTATCCTTCACGTGTCCATAAATTTCTTTAATGCAAGTCATATGTTGCGCATAAACTTGAAAATCAGAAGTGGGGGGAATATATGAACAAGTAATAAAGAGGGAGCAAGATTTAAGAGCAAGTTTAACAGCAACTATCTCGATATCATGAGATGCTGAAAAAATAAAAGATTCAGAAAGGATATAAGATTTAACGCCCAATAAGACACCTCCACCTCTACAAGTCCGTCGATCATATCTGTAAATAGTGAAATCGTTCGAGAGAATCTCACTATTATAAACATTCGGGCTTAACCACGTTTCAGCCAGGGCAACAATGTCAAAACGAACACTGAAACTACTCAAAAAGAGCCTTTTGAACTTAGAATTCAGACCACGAACTTCTTGATATATTAATCTGTGAAGAAGGTTGAATTGTGTTTAGTTTTTTGGCACAATATTGGATGAAGATTGTACCGAGGAAGGGTTTAGCAAAACCGGAGACTACCTAGTTCGACTCTTATGCTTAAATTCATGCACAACTACGTGAGGAGGCCAAAACTTGGCGTCACAAATCGTTGTGAAGAATTCAGATGAAACATTGATTTTAAAAGAAGCAATTTCACGAGGAGTTGCCAAATTGAACTTCGATATAGAGACTTTAGCATTTGATTTACTAGAAATAAAAGCAGAAACAGCTTCACATGTCGTGTCAGATGAAAGCCTTGATAAGAACACATGCTTTCGGGGAGAGACGACAGATAAAGTAGGTATAGTAAGTGTGGGAGAAATGGCCAGAGAGTTGTTCGTAGTATGAGCAACAGATGGAGACAACGGGGTTGGAATCAGTAAAGACTCTATCCACTACTGGTGTCCCTGACGCACTACCAGAGGGTGGAATGGCAAGAGAGTCTGAACAAGGTGTAGGAGGCGCTAATAAATTTGGAGCAAAGGTATTGACAACTGGGAGGCCGTCAACGTCTCAGCTTGAGAAGATTCAAAATCATATTGATTTAATAATTTATCACCAGCATCTAGTTCACTAGATAACTGTTTAGAAAAATTTATTTGTTTTTCCAAACAACTAGGGCAAGACCACCGTAAGCCGCCACAACCAATTTTAGCAGTGGACATGACCTTATCATAATCCCGCCCTGTAAGGCCAGCAAATTTACTGTGCATCATATTCTCACACAACTAGCAATTAATGAATTGCATCTGTGAAGAATCAGAAGTTTGCCGCACTGAGCAAGTTTTTTTTTACAACAGGTCATATTGGCAGTTGGGATTCAAAAAACTTAAACAAAAGATTAGAAACACAAGGAAAAAAAAAAGCGCAAGCTAAAGAGAGTATTAATATGTTTAGAGAGCGACTCACAAACAAAACGGGAGTTTAGATAAAGACAATGAAACAATCGCAAAGCAAAGAGAGGGTTAAAGCGTTGAGAGAATATACTCACAACAACAAAAACAGCTGATTGCACACACCAAAAAAACTGAGAGCGAGCGATAAAGCAAAAGAAGAATGCAGAATGCAAGTAAAAATAAAAATTACCGACGCTGCACAAATCCAAGTTCTAAGCACTTCACAAAAAATCAACAGTGAACGCAATTTTATATTTAAAAAAATCACTAAACAAAAATAAAAGCCATGGAGAACAAAAAAGCACGTCTGAAACTTTCAAACTGAGAACTCTCTCAGTTTTATTTACTGAAATATATGTATGAACGAATGTACTCATTGAATGTCCTATGACTTCTTTCAATGGTACCTAATGTCTGGTGGTGGTGTGCTATAGATGTTATGTTATCTATTTTTAAATATTTGCACAAGTCAGATTTGATAGAATTTTTATATTCTGTTCCCATGTCCGTAATGAACGTCTTCATTGGACCGTACTTCAGAATAAAAGATTCGAATATGGCTTTTGCGACAGTTGTTGCGCTCTTATTTGGAATAGGAATTGGTACTAAATACTTAGTCAAATCACATACTAAAGTGATTGCATATTCATATCACTCTGTCAAAAGCATATTGTGGAGTCTCGGTTATTATCATAGGTGATCTTGTATGTTTCGTCGTTTTCGACATCAGGCATTTTGGACATTTATTAATGTATTCTTTTACATGTTTAGTCATGTTTTTCCAATAATATTGTCTCTTTATTTTCGCAATTGTTTTATAAATTCCTGTATGACCTCCTTGAATTGGATCGTCATGGAATGTAGACAGTATAGCTTCTTTTTCTTCATCAACTTGGATGAGGGTCACCGGCTTGAGTAGCGCTACTCTAAATGATTTTAAATTATTATTGCCCATATTTTTGAAAGTATCTATTGAAATTGATTCAAAGATCGTTTCGCTCGGTGCCACTTTTAGTTGGCTGATTTTAAATACACCGGCTTGCCATTCAAGCCTTTGGAAAAACTGACCTAAATCGAGAATTCCATTGGAGTACAAATCGCTAACATTAATTCTTGCAATAATTTTTCTCCATGTTTCAATAAACATGTGGAATCTGTTATTCGCAAGGTCACTACTTTACGTACCTCGTCATTTGTGGGACGGAGAATTCCCTTATCTGTGCATCTGTGACCTAAAAACGTCACCTCGTGCATGAAGAATGAACATTTTTCTGGATGTAATTTGAGATTGTGTTTTCTACAAAGTTTGAAAACATCTGTTAAATTTTTAATCATATGTTGTTCAGAACAACCAATAACGATTAGATCATCCATATAAAGAAAAGCTTGTGTAGGCTCTAGCCCTGAAAATGCTATTGTCATCATTCTCTGAAATGAATTAGGCGCTATTTTTAAGCCAAATGGTAATCGCGTGAAGCGATAGCCATTGCTTGTTGAAAAAGTTATATTCTTATATTTCTTGAGTTTTCCTCAAACTCGATTTGATGGAAACCTGACAATTAAGGCAAGGCATGAAAAATATTTAGCTCGACCTAATTGATCAAGAATATCATCAATTCTGGGGAGTGGAAATTTATCGGACAGCAATTTTTTGTTTATTTGACGATAGTCGATTACTAATCGCCATCTTTTATCTTTAGTGCCTGGAATGGTTCTATCTACAAGCTTCAATGCTGTTATGAACCGATTTAAAATCAATTTTTTACCGTCGAATTCGGGTACTGAAGAGAAAACCCGCTTCACATATTCCCTGTCCAAAGCGGTCTGATTAGCCATTGTTTCTATATTTTCTTTCAATAGTTTTTTTTTTGACATTGATATTTGTATTCATATGTCAATTTTTCATCCACTTGATTTACTGTTGTTACTATATTATTATATTGATCTGTTAAAATGCGCAAATGATGTATCACTGTTTCTGTTTTTATTGTTTTATCAGAATTGATACATTTTTATGATTTCCCAAATTTGTCTTTGAAATCATTAATTGTTTTCACTTATGCACTCCATTCCATTTCTTAGTGGAAAAATGGAGATCTTAACGTTTTGAGCGCAACATCAATATAGTAGTAATACCAAGTATTGGATTTTTTATGTATATATATATATATATATATTTTTTTTTTATAATGTTTCTAACCTATCTTCCACATTGTTAATAACATTCGCGGTTGAATCCGCTACTTTGGACTCGTCGTCCAACATGATTACTGTTTCTTTTATATTATCCTCTTTTGGGATAGAATTTAAGAGTACAAATTTTAAAATAGGTATACATATATGTAGTTTTTCATTGTTTTTTTTTTTTTAATTGTAATTTTGTAATTTTTAATTTTTTTTTGTAAAAAAAATGTTTTTCTTTGTTTGGTACATTTTAAAAGTCCTACCTGCAATAATTTTATACATGTTTCAATAAACATGTGGAATCTGTTATTCGCAAGGTCACTACTTTACGTACCTCGTCATTTGTGATGACTTCGTATACGTTGGGCTTAGAAGCTTTTTCAAGACTTTGCCTTGGCAATAGTTCTTGTTTATTTCGTCTGTCCGTATGTTTGAACGCGTCGATCTCAGAAGATATAAGGGCTAGAGACTTCAAATTTTTTTGGAAGTTCGTGTATAGTACGATTCGATCGAGTTTGTTTCAAATATTCGATAACTATAATCGTTTTAATGTTATCGATTAAAAACCGATATCTTCATTTAGTTATAAAATTCTATTTAATTCATCTTTCTAGCTAGAGTCTTCAAATTTTGCATTTAGTGTTATTTGATCCTTCTGCAATTTCGGTTTTTGTTAAATTTTGGATGCCACGCCCTCAAATTGCCCCTTCGCCTCAAATTGCTAAATCACGTATTTCAAGTACTAGAGACTTGTGCTTTGGCACATACACACATATGAATGTCATGATGACGCCCCACAAATTTGATCAAAATCGTTCGACTAGAAAAAAAAGTTATTAAACATTTAATACCTCATATTATCGGCGTCTTGCAGCAGCAGCGAAGCTGATGAATCATAATGCACAGTTAGCAGATTGTGTGTTGGTGCGTGCGTCTGTGTGTGTGTTCTTGTGCGTGCGTCTGTGTGTGTGCATGTATTGTTTGCTACATATATACATACATATAAAAGTAACGGAGAATGTTGGCGGCTCTTAGGAATCGCAGTTCTTCGCAGGGTTCAGGGGATCTCTTTGTCGAGCAGTCTCGACTAGAGCACTCTTACTTGTCAAATGTTTGCACAGGTCAGTAATAATAGAATTTTTGTATTCTGTTCTCATGTCCGTAATGAACGCCTTCATTGGACCGTACTTCAGAATAAAAGATTGAAATATAGCTTTTGCGACAGTTATTGCATTTTTGTTTGCAACCGGAATTGCTACTAAATACTTCGTCAAATCACAAATTTGTGAATTGACAAAGTACTTAGTAAAGTGATTCAGTATTCATTTCCATTTTCTGAACGTGGTAGTGGACCTATTGTGTCAACTATCACTCTGTCAAAAGCATATATTGGTGTTTCTGTTATAGCCATAGGTGATCTATTATGTTTCGTCGTTTTCGACGTCAGGCATTTTGGACATTTCTTAATGTACTCTTTTACATGTTTAGTCATGTTTTTCCAATAATATTTTCTCAGTATTTTTGTCAACGTTTTGTTGATGCCTGTATGATCTCCTTGAATTGGATTCTCATGGAATGTAGACAATATTGCTTCTATTTCTTTCTTACTATTTATTTGGGTCACCGGCTTGAGTAGCGCTACTCTTATAAATTTTAATATCTTATTGCCCATTATTTTAAAAGATTCTATTGAGATGATATCAAAGATCTTTGCGCACGGTGCCACTTTGACTTGGCTGATATTAAGCCTTTGAAAGAATTGACCTATGTCAAGAATTTCATTGGTGTATATATCGCTTATGTCAAATCTTGCCATAACTTTCTTTCCATGTTTAATTAAACATAGAGAATCTGTTATTCGCAAGGTCATTGCAAATGACTTCATGTACGTTGGGCTTGGAAGCTTTATTTTGAACTTGCTTAGGCATAGTTTCATTTTTGTTCTCTGGCCAGAGATTATTTTGTCTACTTTGTTGCCTGGTAGTGACTTTCAGGACTTTTCTATTCAAATCAATTATATCGGATATTGTTATCCTTGATAGAGCATCAGCCACAAAATTGTCTTTACCTCTCAGATACTCAACCGTAAAATCATTTTCTTCCAGTTCGAGTCGCATGCGTGTTAATTTAAAACTTGGGTTTACCATATAAAATTAATATGTTAAAGGTCTGTGATCTGTTTTAATTATAAAATGTTTGCCATATATATACGGTCGAAAATGTGTTATTGCCCAATGTATTGTTGCTAGTTCTTGTTCTGTAGTACTCTTATTGCTTTCACCTTTAGTGAATGCTCTTGATGCATATGCAACTGGGAGTTGGAGTCCATTATAGTTTTGAGTTAAAACTGCTCCACATGCTTGCTTGCTTGCATCTGTGATTATGCAAAATTCTTTGCTAAAATCTGGATACTGTAATAAATTTGGCTGAACAACTTTATTTTTTAAATAATTGAATGATTTTTCACACTCTGATGTCGATTTAAACGGGACATTCTTTTTACATAATCTTGTTATGTGCCGTGAATATTCGGCGAAGTTTTCTATAAAACGTCTATAGTAATTGCAAAATGCAATGAATCTTCTAGCGCTGTCTGCATCCGTAGGGACTGGATAGGTATTGATGACGTCAAGTTTCTTGTCATCTGGCAAGATTCCTTTATCTGTGCATCTGTGACCTAAAAATGTTACCTCGTGCATAAAAAATGAACATTTCTCTGGATGTAATTTCAGATTATGTTTTCTGCAAAGTTTGAAAAAATCTGTTAAATTTTTAATCATGTGTTGTTCAGAACAACCTATAACAATTAAATTATCCTTATAAAGGAAAGCTTGTGACGGCTCAAGGCCTGAGAATGCTATTGTCATCATTCTCTGAAATGAGTTAGGCGCTATTTTTAAACCAAATGGTAATCACGTGAAGCGATATGAACCATTGCTTGTTGAAAAAGACGTTATATTTCTTGAGTTTTCCTCAAGTTCAATTTGGTGGAAACCTGACATTAAGTCAAGGCATGAAAAATATTTAGCTCGACCCAATTGATCAAGAATGTCGTCAATTCTGGGGAGTGGAAATTTATCTGACAGCAATTTTTTGTTTATTTGACGATAGTCGATTACTAATCGCCATCTTGTATCTTTAATGCCTGGAATGGTCTTCTTTAGTACTAATAAGAGTGGGCTATTATAGGGTGATACAGACGGTTCAACAATATTTTGTTCAATTAAATTTCCAACTTGATGCTGGATTTCTTCTATTTGGCTATGCGGACATCGATAATTTTTCACATATACTGGTTCATCATCTATAAGTCTCAATTTTTGCTTATAAAAATTGTTTGATTTTGAACTACTTCGTACTGATTCAAATTTTAAGTTATTTATGCCTACCATCTGGCATGTATCTGTTGTATTTAGGAATCGGACAAATGCATTTGGGGCTTTTATAACTGCATCTTTGTTGATGCATTTATATGATTTTTCAAATTTATTACGAAATTCGTCTATTTTTTTCGCAATTTCGTTCCATTCCATTCTTTAATGGATTCTATTATTGTAAACGAACCAACCATACAGTTGTTATACCTTCAAATTGGTTGTATTCTTTAAATCTTATCTAACTCCTGTGCTCTGCTCAAATATTTTTTCTTAATGCATCTATTATGCAGCTTATATAATTTGGTTAATGTATTTCCCAGAAGCAAAACAACTATTATAACAATTAATATTGTTATGAATTTCAAAACTAGCGAAGTTGACTCTACATTGTTGATGACATTTGCGGTTGAGTCCGCGACTTTTGAATTATGGTCTATCATGATTATGGTTTCTACAAAATCTTGTGCTAGGTCAACTTTTGAAACTGAATTTGAAATCATTTATTTCTGATTTATAAAGAAATATTGAAACGTCTCGTAATATTTAAAAACAAATTTTTTTTTCGTTTTTATACCCTGAACCCATTGAAAATGGGAAAAAAGGGTATAATGGTTTTGTGAAAATGTATGTAACAGGCAGAAGGAGGCGTGGCAGACCCCACAAAGTATATATATTCTTGATCAGGGAGAGAAGCCGAGTCGATTTAGCCCTGTCCGTCTGTCTGTCTGTCCGTCTGTCCGTCTGTCCGTATGTTTGAACGCGTCAATCTCAAACAAATGTTTGAAATGATTTAACATTTAACATGTTTAACATGACATGTAAAGATTATTATTGTTTGATTCCTAGTTTGTCAACGCAGTGACTCCTGTCTAATTGTTTGTATGGCTTTACAGGCCATACATATATTGGGCAGAAAAGGTTCCGCTCAATTTAACATAAAATTTCTTAAAATATACAATTTCATTTCTTAATTAATTTCTTTAATTTCAATTTCATTTACGTTGGGCGCTCTTTGTAGCGCTGCCGGTCACATGGGGACAGCTTGTCGCGCTGGCGGGGCCGATGCTGGTCGCACAGGCTGTTGGGGATTTGTAATCTTCATGTAATACTTTAACGTATAATATGCTACAGCAAACTGCCTTTTGCAACGCAAAAGGTAATTCTCATAGCAACGGGAATTTAAAATGTTAAAATTCGACTTGGCTATGGAATATTTAGACCAGTTAATAGTGGAGCTACACTTTTTAAAATTTTTAAAACATTTAGACTTAATGTTTCTTAAATTAGAAAGCG
Organism: Drosophila paranaensis; assembly: GCA_035047545.1. Taxonomy (NCBI): domain Eukaryota; kingdom Metazoa; phylum Arthropoda; class Insecta; order Diptera; family Drosophilidae; genus Drosophila; species Drosophila paranaensis. The sequence continues at coordinate 217,218 of JAWNPL010000190.1, read as the reverse complement.
TCTGGGTAAACCATGGAGGTTCATTAGAAAATGGCCTAGGGAGACACATAGGAACATAGGAACATCAATAAGAGAGTTTAAAATTCTATAGCAAATAGTTGTTGCACAATTAACATCAACGGAATCATAAAACGTAGACCAATCAGTTGCATTAATAAGTTGGTTAAGCAAAGCAAAATTGCACTTATTATAACAACGTTGTTTGGATGGAGTAGGTTCACAAATTGGAGGAGTACTTAGGGGCAGAGATACCTCCAATGTAGGATGGTAAATATCCTCAGGTAAACAAAAAGGTGGTGATCTAGAAACATTAATACAAGAGTCATCATTAATAAAAACCAGATCAAGCTATCGATTCTGATGATTTGAGATTGAATTTGATTCTGTTCACCATCAGTTTGCATTTTATATAAAAAACTTTCCTTTGCTAGGGAACTCAATTCTAGCAGATTAGTCGAGGTTGATCGATTAAGAACAAAGCCATGTTGGAATGGCGAAATAATTGATTTAAAAAAATTTTGCAAGGTTGAAGTTATTATTATACTATTTCAGGTAGTGATGTAGTATATTGGGTTTGTGCAATGTCCGTCATGCTGTCCGTCCGTCTGTCCGTATGAACGCAAATCATTTCGACGCTATTGAAGCTAGAGACTTGAAATTTGAAATATATACTCGTGTGTACCCTCGTCTGATAAAGTGTCAAGAATTTCCCGATACGCCTACTAGGGGCGTGGCAAATCGGAAAATGCATTTTCCTGTATCCCAGAAACACTACTTCTAGAAGGGCTAGAGAGTTAAGATTTTAACTGATCACTCATGTCGACATCCCAAAGTCAAAAAGCTATGGCGGATATATCTACGCCCATTGGGGGCGAGGCAAATCGGGTCAAACTGTATCTTCTACAGTTTTAAAGCTAGAACGCCCAAATTTGGCACGTGGGTTACTGTTACGATCCTATAAAGATCGCCCAAAAAATTTTATTGCCACGCATACTAGGGGCGTGGCAAATCGGATCTGAATATATAGTGATTTTACTAGTTTCGTTATATTTTGAGCAATATTGATGCTAGAGACTTGAGACTTGGTATATATACTCGGGTTAACATCCCACAATCGAAAAGCTATGATTTTCGCATTTTTCGAATCTAAGCATCCAAACTTTACAGTTATATTCCTAAACGCCCACTCTATGCACATGCCAAAAATTATTTGTCTACGGCCACTAAGGCCGTGGCAAATCAAAACTGAAACATCTAAAGCTTCTGAGCCAATAACGCGCCACATAATGACTTTGTGACTTTTGACCTTGTCTTTTGATTTGCCAAATTATATATATGTGTTTGAAAAAAATATTTTATTAATACAAAATAACTAAATAAAGAAAATATAACAAAAATATCAACATGACCGCACCGGGGTTCGAGCCCACACCTCTACGCTCGCCAACGAACTTAAATCACATTTTCAGAGTTGCCACCTCTCTCATTTTTAGAGTTGCCACCTCTATTATTTTGAGAGATGCCACCTCTCTCGATTTAGGTGCGTGTTCTTGCTAAGGTAAGGCAATCGAGATAAATCGAGAGAGGTGGCATCTCTCTCGATTTAGGTGCGTGTTCTTGCTAAGGTAAGGCAATCGAGATAAATCGAGAGAGGTGGCATCTCTAAGCTTCGATTCTAATTGAAACTGTCTGGCTACCTCCAATGAAAAGTTTTAATCTGCAGCTAATTTGAGAGGCGACAGTGGGGATTTAAGGTTAAATTTTAAAAAATGTAATGTAATAGATGCCCCTGTGTGCTGTTGGGGCGTGAAATAGTATTTCGCTGTCGGTTGCGTCCGACAGCAACGTTCTTACTCTTTTTTCAAATAAGATTCAAGTGTGTAAACTGGTTTATTGACGTATATAGTTATATAATGTTTATTGTATCTGAGAAAAGTGATACCTTAGGCTACGGCTGAACACGCCTGCAGCCGCAGGATTCGTAGGTGCCGTGAGGAGCACATCGGCTAACGAACGGTCAGCCTCTGAGCCGTCTATAGGTTGCAGAGCACTCCAGAGTACGCCAAGATACGCGCTGTGTTCTCTAGCGGTTCGCTGGGAGTATCACAGGCACTCCTTCTACTGGATTCGCTCGCTGGCACTCTAGACCACGCCTCAAAGACGTGCGCTCTTCCGCACGACTACTCTCACGTACCTTTTACTCCTGGTTGCAGGACACGCCACTCCTAGTACTGCTCCAGAGTGCACTGTGTTCTCTAGCGGTGTTCTCTAGCGGTACGCTGTGAGTGTCACAGGCAACAGGGTTCGCTCTCTGGCACTCTAGACCGCGTTTTAGAAGGCTTACATTCTTCCGCACGGCTGCTCTCACTCACCTCACACTCCTGTTCAGGTTGTGCTACTCGTAGCACCAGCTGCCGGCCGTACCTATATCCTCAAGGATACGGTTTGGTAAGCGTCCAAGATATTCCTCTGAATATCCTTGTAGAAGTTCCACGATGTCCTTTGTGCCCTTGATGTCCCTCGTTGTCCTTCGTTGCACTTTACAATTTCACTCCCGTTGGCTCTCGGCACTTTCACTTTTAATTGGAATCGACTGACTTAGTGCCGAGCCGTGGGCGCCTTTTTATAGCAGCGCCGCAGGCCCTGCTTTGGCTCTGGAGTGTGGCCTTCCTCGGCTCTCTGTAGCGGGGCTTGTCTCCTCTTCGGGTCTGAATTAACGGCAACATCGCCTGATTTGGTGGGACGCCAAATACGCGTGATCGCGAGGCAGCCTCGCATTGGACGAAGCACCGTTACAAGTCTGCGAGTGAAAGTAATAGCTACTTTCTCGCGGCTACGAACGGCACTTCGGCTAGCGGTGCACGACCAACGCAGAGAGTGCGACGCGAGTAAATCGCTGAATCGGTAAAAGCGAGCGAGACGTCCCATCGCTCGCCTTTGACCCTTTCCAGTCGCGAGGGTCACTCTTACCGTACTCACGTCGCTGTGTGGAACATTTATATGCCTGCACGCCCACCTACATAAATGCACAGCAAATACATGGAATTATACAGGTTGAGACGTGCCTGCAAAAAATGTTCCTTACACTCCCCTCCTTCTTCGGGAAACACGTAAACTTTCGTGTTTAAGTTGGTCCCAAATTTTAAATTTGGCGCCACTCTAACCGTTCTGCTTCTCTTTGTTTTGCTCCACCCGCATTACTCAGTGTTGCCACCTGGTCCGCGATGTCGATCCACCCAGAGGAAACGCCGTGCTCACTGCTGATCGACACCCTGCTGGCAGCACTGTCAAAACAAACAGGTAAGCAAACCAAGTGTTTTATTAACATATTTACCTAATTTTAATAAAACTTCCTCGGAGTTTCAGTCGACTTCACTCCTTGATGCCCCTTTAGCCATGCTCCGCAGTAGATGACCCTTATTTCCTTTCCACGCTCCGCCAGCCACCCGGCTGTGTTGTGGTGTATTGGCTGCAGTGGCGGCGCCTCAAATTTCGCGATCTAGGGTCTGAGCGAGATTTGTCAACTTATGACCCTGGCGACTGGCTCCTCTCACCCTCGGGTACCCACTAATGGGTATACCGGGCTCCGCGGGAAATTTTGGTGCACCAGACAACGCTCGTGACCTGGCTCTAGGGTGTCGCCACGCTGGCATCGGGCAGACGGTATGTCATACTCCTCATTCGCGCAAAGCTCCAGCAGATTCGCTGGCCAGAGCGTGAGGTTCGGCCTCATACCTTCTGCCGATGCCCTAGCTCTAATACCCAGACCCTACAGCCACGTGGCAGAAGTCTGGTGCTGAAATCTCCCGCGAGCCCATTCCCGTGAGTCTTCATACATGTAACTGTTATTATTTTTATTTTTATTTTGTTTTTGTTGAAATGTATGTAACAGGCAATGTACATATTTCTTTATCAGGATGACAAGTCGTGTTGATATAACCATGTCCGTCTGTCCGTCCGGCTGTCCGTATGTGTGAACGCGTCGATCTCAGAACTTTTAAGAGCTAGAGACTTGAATTTTGTAGGTTCATGTGTAGCACGCGCAGATCGATTTTGTTTACATAAAATTATAACTTTCGTTTTATTGTTATCGATTTATAGCTAGAGTCCCCAAATTTTTTTGTTAGTTTTATATTTATTTTAAATAATTTTGATTTTTGTTAAATTTTCGAGACCGTCTCCAAATTTCCACAAATATTTAAATTTATGTCAGTTGCACTCGAAGCCAATAAATGAAGGGATTTACAATTAAAAAAATAAAATAAAAAAATTTAATAAAATATGTTGGGCATAAGCTGAAAATTTCATTCAAATCCATTAATTCGCTCAGAAGTTATTAATCAAAACGTTTGTTTTCCTATACGTGTGCACACATACACATTGAACTGCGTGCATCTAGCAAATTCTAAGAACCGCAAGTTTTAGTGTACATACATATATTCAGTAGATGGCGTTATGAATTATCAGTTGTTCAATTGAATTGAAACGGATGGCGCAATTCTACCAAAACATGGATGACGCTATTGGATAAGCAATTGAAAATGAATTGAGTTTAATTTTCTGGGCGTTTGTACTAAATGCTTATTATGCAGTATTTTTAATAACGCAGATATCACGGGGTTCAGGATATCTCCTAGTCGGGACGCCCGACTAGAGTTTTCCTACTTGTTATACCCTGAAACCATTGAAAATGGGAAATCAGGGTATAATCGTTTTGTGAAAATGTACACAAATGTACACAAAGTATATATATTCTTGATCAGGGAGAGAAGCCGAGTCGATTTAGCCCTGTCCGTCTGTCTGTCTGTCCGTCTGTCCGTATGTTTGAACGCGTCGATCTCAGAAGATATAAGGGCTAGAGACTTCAAATTTTTTTGGAAGTTCGTGTATAGTACGATTCGATCGAGTTTGTTTCAAATATTCGATAACTATAATCGTTTTAATGTTATCGATTAAAAACCGATATCTTCATTTAGTTATAAAATTCTATTTAATTCATCTTTCTAGCTAGAGTCTTCAAATTTTGCATTTAGTGTTATTTGATCCTTCTGCAATTTCGGTTTTTGTTAAATTTTGGATGCCACGCCCTCAAATTGCCCCTTCGCCTCAAATTGCTAAATCACGTATTTCAAGTACTAGAGACTTGTGCTTTGGCACATACACACATATGAATGTCATGATGACGCCCCACAAATTTGATCAAAATCGTTCGACTAGAAAAAAAGTTATTAAACATTTAATACCTCATATTATCGGCGTCTTGCAGCAGCAGCGAAGCTGATGAATCATAATGCACAGTTAGCAGATTGTGTGTTGGTGCGTGCGTCTGTGTGTGTGTTCTTGTGCGTGCGTCTGTGTGTGTGCATGTATTGTTTGCTACATATATACATACATATAAAAGTAACGGAGAATGTTGGCGGCTCTTAGGAATCGCAGTTCTTCGCAGGGTTCAGGGGATCTCTTTGTCGAGCAGTCTCGACTAGAGCACTCTTACTTGTCAAATGTTTGCACAGGTCAGTAATAATAGAATTTTTGTATTCTGTTCTCATGTCCGTAATGAACGCCTTCATTGGACCGTACTTCAGAATAAAAGATTGAAATATAGCTTTTGCGACAGTTATTGCATTTTTGTTTGCAACCGGAATTGCTACTAAATACTTCGTCAAATCACAAATTTGTGAATTGACAAAGTACTTAGTAAAGTGATTCAGTATTCATTTCCATTTTCTGAACGTGGTAGTGGACCTATTGTGTCAACTATCACTCTGTCAAAAGCATATATTGGTGTTTCTGTTATAGCCATAGGTGATCTATTATGTTTCGTCGTTTTCGACGTCAGGCATTTTGGACATTTCTTAATGTACTCTTTTACATGTTTAGTCATGTTTTTCCAATAATATTTTCTCAGTATTTTTGTCAACGTTTTGTTGATGCCTGTATGATCTCCTTGAATTGGATTCTCATGGAATGTAGACAATATTGCTTCTATTTCTTTCTTACTATTTATTTGGGTCACCGGCTTGAGTAGCGCTACTCTTATAAATTTTAATATCTTATTGCCCATTATTTTAAAAGATTCTATTGAGATGATATCAAAGATCTTTGCGCACGGTGCCACTTTGACTTGGCTGATATTATGCCTTTGAAAGAATTGACCTATGTCAAGAATTTCATTGGTGTATATATCGCTTATGTCAAATCTTGCCATAACTTTCTTTCCATGTTTAATTAAACATAGAGAATCTGTTATTCGCAAGGTCATTGCAAATGACTTCATGTACGTTGGGCTTGGAAGCTTTATTTTGAACTTGCTTAGGCATAGTTTCATTTTTGTTCTCTGGCCAGAGATTATTTTGTCTACTTTGTTGCCTGGTAGTGACTTTCAGGACTTTTCTATTCAAATCAATTATATCGGACATTGTTATCCTTGATAGAGCATCTGCCACAAAATTGTCTTTACCTCTCAGATACTCAACCGTAAAATCATACTCTTCCAGTTCGAGTCGCATGCGTGTTAATTTAAACTTGGGTTTACCATAGAAAATTAATATGTCGGTCCGTATGTTTGAACGCGTCGATCTTCGAGACTTCATCGTTTTAATGTTATCGATTAGAAACCGATATCTTTATTTAGTTATAAAATTCTATTTAATTCATATTTCTAGCTAGAGTCTTCAAATTTTGCATTTAGTGTTACTTGGGTTATACGCAATTTTGAGTCCCACGCCTCCTTCGCATCAAAATTGTAACTCCCGTATATCAAATACTAGAGACTTGTCTTTGGCACATACATACATATGGATGACATGATCACGCCCAACAAGTTTGATCAAAATCGTTGCTCTAGAAAAAAGTTATTAAACATTTAATTTCCCATAACATTGGCATGCAAATAGCAGCCAAAGAACAGCTGACGCACCGACTGGCGTTTGTATGTGCGTTCGCCTGTGTATGTGTGTGTATGTTTTGCTTGCAATGAACGTACATATGCATGTGAACATAAAAGAAACAAAGATTGCTTGGAATAGCAGTTCTTCGCAGGGTTTAGGGGATCTATTAGTCGAGCGGTCTCGACTAGAGTTTTCTTACTGGTTTTTTATATTTATTTTATTATTTTTTTCTTCTTGCCTTAGGCCTCCCCACACATACAGGAACACCCTGCATCCTGTGCGGGTTCGTCGGACACGACAGAGGATGCCCTCGGTCCTAACGATCCGCGCTGTTCGGCCTGTCCCTGCGTCTTGGATGCGGCTGGCCTGCTCAGCAACTTCCGGGCCACTCCTCGCACCGCATCTCGGTCCACTGCCCACCCCCAGTCGGCTCTGGGCACGACGTTTGCCGTTGAAGGGCCGGCCTGGGCGGAGGTGAGGGTGTGGGGGCTGAGTGCTGCCTCTGCAGCAGGGGCATGGGGTCGCACCGGCTACTCCTCGGGTCGGCTTCACTCTCGTCTGCTGCTCCAGCCGCCCGAGATATTGGAGGTGGCGACGGCGCCGCCATTAAAGGTGTTGGCGACGGTGGCGGTGGGATCTTAGGGCCCGCCGGTTGCTCCAGCCGAAATCCCTGTGGCCACTCGGATCTCCACGTAGGCCACGTGTCTGATGAGGCCATCCACTATGCTCTCCTTGTGTCGGGCGCTGACACGCACCGGCGTTGGCCCCGCTTGCCCTCGTCCGATTCGTCGCTCACCCAGACAACGTCGTCCTCGGCGTCCACGCGTCCACGCGTCCACGTCACCCAGCCCCAGCGTATTCGCTTCGGAGTCTGGCGTACTCTTGCCTGGGGCTAGGACTCACCTCCAGTGTCCTCGGAGCTCGCGGGTGACCAGCTCCCGGTTGCACTACTGGTCCCGTCCCCGAACTCCGACGTCTTTGTAAGCGCCTCGCTTCCCCGTGCATGGGGCGAAACGGCAACCGCACGGGGCCAACCTCGCCTTCCCACGCCGAGCCCGGCGCTTAGGCGCCGGCGAGCCGCTCCGGACCTCCCCACGTGCCGCTCCAGCGTAGTTGCGAGTTAGCAGTCGAGGATCGGCCGGGTGAGCCCGCTTAGCACCTAAGTCCGGGCATCCAATATTGATGTTTGCAGCTTCCATCGCGTGTTCTTCTTGTAGTAGCCTGCGTGCATGCCTACACGCCCCTTTTATAGCCTCTGACGCCGCTCTGCTGGCAGTGCGACGGCAGCACCTAACGGATCCTGTGCCCTCTTTAGCTCTCTTTCTAGCACGAGACGCCCTCTTATCACCACCCATCCTTAGCGAAGACTTCCAGGTCCCTATCTTCGTTGCCTAATTCGCGCCTTTGCCCTTTTTGCTGTTGCCCGTTTTGCATGTTTGGGCTATGCTCGTTCGATGCGCACTTGTTGTTGTTGTTTTAGCCGCTCTCTCTCGCTCGGCACAGCTGCAGGCGTTTCGCTTGCGGTCGCGACACCAGCTTCGGCTCGCCTCGGGAGTAGCGCTCGCCGCTCAGCTGCCAGAGTTCATTGGCCTCTGTGCCCAGCCGCATTGTTGTTTTTTTTACTTTCTCTCTCCCTACTGTAACAATGCTCTCGCCGTGGCTTGAGCGTGCGTGTGCATTTGTAAGTGCGTGGGCGTACGCAAATCTAAGTGTGTGGTGGTGTCCGTTTCCGGTTTTGCTTTTCGCTCGCCTTCGTGAGCCGCGCTGGGCAGCCGAGATTGTTGTTGTTTGCGCTCTCTCCCATCACAGTTACAGCTGACACTGTTGTTGTTTGTTTGGAGCGGGCTCCCTACAGTTACAGCTGATACTGTTGTTATTTGCCCTAAAGAGGGCTCGCCACAGTTACAGATGATACTGTTGTTGTTTGCGGGAATACTGCTCCAGCTGCGATTGTTGTTGTTTTCGGCGTCATTTCGTGCGCGCGCTGATTTTCTTAATGCTCTTGCGCTGTTGCCGATTTTATAAATTTTTGTAATAAATATCCTTTAATTTAACAAAAATTTTATAATAAAATCAGTTGGTAACAACAACAAAAATACACAGCTTTTTTTTAATTAGTGGGCTCAGACTCACCCGCCTCTGCCTGATATGGCTTCAGATCGGACACATGAGCTGTCCGGCTGTGCTTATTCGTCTCCGCCTTTATTCGGCATATGACCGGCGAGATGAAGCTGACCAATGTATACAGGCCTTCGTATCGTGGAGCCAGTTTTGCCGCAAATCCTTCAGCGGCATTAGACAGGTGGCGCTCTTTCGCCCACACCTTGTCCCTTATGGCTGGTTTCCACTGTCGCCGCCTCAGATTGTAATGCCGCGCCTGATCCTGAGCCGTCTTTTCCAGATTTCGCCTTCCAATCTGGTACACTTCGGCCAATTTGGTGACTGTCTCCGTGGGTGCTTGTGTTGCCTGGCCTGTTCCCACAGTCCGTGCGTCGAACAAGGCCTTAGGCAACCTTGGCTCATGCCCTTGAGTGAGGAAGGTTGCGGAATACCCTGTAGAGGCCGGGACGCTGCTGTTGACGGCCAGTGTCAACTCTGGTAGAGCCTCGTCCCAACAACGTTGATCGCTGCCCGCAAATTGAGCGATCATCTTGACAGTGCGTTTGGCCCTCTCAGTGGGATTCTCTTAAGGCGTGTATGGCGCCGTCAACTGATGATGCTCATCCAAGAATCCCTTGAAGGCACGGCTCGTGAATTGCGTGCCATTATCCGTGATGAGCACTTTCGGCACTCCAAATCTGGCCACGATCCGCTCCCTGAATGCCTTTTGAAGCGCCGCTGTATTGGCGCTTCTCAACAGCACCATTTCCATCCACTGGGAGAACCTGTCGATGAACACCAACAGCATGGTGTTCCCGTGCTTTGACCTGGGTAGCGGTCCGACAAAGTCAGCGCACACCGTCACCCATGGCTCCTCAGGGATTTGGGTCAGCATATGTCCGGCCGCCTGGAGTTGACTGGCCTTGTAGCGCTGACATAACTCGCAGCGCTGCATGCATCCTCGCACGTCTCGATACATACCCAGGTGGCCGGGTACATACCCAGAATCTGCTTGCGCTGCTCGCTCGGCACGCATAGCTTCCATGCAGCCACATCTTAATGGCACGCTTGATGAGGAATGTGCCCGTATACGTTCCCCGTCTATTCTCGGTTGTCTGTCAGCTACTGTGCGTTTTGGTGGAGGTCTCGGCGAAGCTTAGTCATCCAGCGACATCCCGTCCCAGCTTTTGCTTGCAACCAAGCGGCACACATCTTCCTCTAGAGGCTGTCGCGACTGAGCATCGGCTACTACATTTTGCTTGCCCTTCCTGTACCGGACCTCGAAGTCAACCTGTTGTAGCTCCAATGCCCATCTGGCGATTCTGCCTGAAGGACTCTCAATGGAGTTGATCCACTTCAGCGCCATGTGATCGGTCACCACCACGAAGTGATAGCCTTCCAAGTAAGGCCTCAACTTCCGGATGCCCCAGACGATCGCTAGGCACTCTTTCTCCGTTGCTGAATAGTTCCGCTCCGCGCTATTCAGTGTCCGACAGGCATAGGAGATCACCCTCTCTCCATCCTCTGAAGTTTGCGTCAGAATTGCGCCGAGCCCATAGTTGCTCGCATCCTTTTGTAAGCAGAACGGCTTCGAAAAATCCGGACATGCCAAGACTGGTGATTCCGTCAGCTTGGCCTTTATCGTATCAAAAGCCCTCTGACGTTCCTCGGTTCACTCCCACTTGACACCTTTCTTCAAAAGCGCATTGAGTGAGTGTATTGTTTTTTTTTATTGCAAAATCAGGCACAAAGCGGCGATACCAGGATGCCACGCCCACATATTGTCGCAACTCTTTTCACGTTTGCGGGAGGCTTAAGTTCCGCAATCGCGGCAACGTTTTCTGGGTCCGTATGGATGCAATGTTCCATCACCTTGTGCCCAGATACTTCAGCTCCTTTTTGAAGAAATCGCACTTGTCGATGTATATCTTCACATTGGCGGCTTTCAGCCACCGGAACACCAATCGCAGGTTGTTCATATGCTCCTGGCGTATCCTCCCAATTACGATGATATCATCGAGATACGCAAAAGCATGCGGCATCATCTCTGGGCCAATGACTTGATCCAGTGCCCTCTGGAACGTCGCTGGTGCTGAATGAAGGCTGAACGGCATCACCTTCAACTGGAACAGCCCCTTCCCTGGAACTGTAAATGGCGTAAGGGGTCGGCTACCCTCCTCCATGGGTATCTGCCAGGCTCGTTATGTAGCGAGCCTCTCGAAGCTGGTCCGGAATATGATGCACTCGAGGCAGCATACATGCATCCTTCATAGATCGGCTGTTGAGCTGTCGAAAGTCCATTCACAGCCGCCACTTGCCGTACCATCACTATGAGAGCGCTGTGTGGGCTCTTCGAGGGCTCTATGCATCCTTTAGCCAGGAGCTAATCCACCTGGCTGTTGATTTCCGCCTGCATCTTCGGGTTCTTCGGAAAATATCGCTGCTTTATTGGTCGCTTGTCGTACATCGTGATCCGGTGCTCGGTGATGTAAGTGGTGCCCTTAATCTGCTGGAATTCGGCCAATTCCCGCCTCAGGAACACGTCTACCTCCACATGTGCCGATCCTGGATTCGCCTCCATTTGGCTTCTGGGCTCCACCTCCGCACTGGCGACTGCCGCCGACAACTTTGCCTCCCCTGGCTCCCTGGGCAGCGCATCTCTGGGCCCGATACTCAGTCTCAAGCCGCCGCATTCCAACGTGCAGCTCATACTGGCCAAGAAATCCCAGTCCAGTACCATATCATCGGTCACGCCTGGCAAAATGAGCCTCCGTGTGGAGCGCAGCACACCAAATCCTCGGAGCCTGTCTGCCAGTTTCTCACTCACGAAACTGCTGGTGGCTCCCGTGTCGGTCGTAGCCTTATGCTCCTCTGCTCCGATGGTTACGATCGCCGAGATCTGTGTGCCTTCATCCACGAGATGGCCTATCAGTGCCTGGGGCCGCCGCGACGCTGCTCCCGCTCGCCCCTGGATGGCGGGTGCCTCAGCCCGTTTCCCGACTGGCAACAGGCAATCGTCCTTACACCGATGCGCCCACATTGCCAGCAAAATTTCAACGCTTCGTTGCGCCATTCAATGGCAAAGTGACCCTCTTGGCCACACATACGGCACGCCCTGGCAAGATTCGGGATATGCGTCATGGGTCCTGCCACACTAGTTCTTGGTGCCGGCCGCGAACTCGTTTCTTCGGCGGCCATGTTGCGGTTCGCATTAAGACTTCGCATTAAGCGTTCGCATTAAGCGTCGATTATGACCATCAAATCTGGGCTTGCTCTGCCTGTGTTGCTGCCTCAGCTTCTCCCGATCCTTCTCCAAGTCCTCGAACTCCTCCGCCAGCATCATCAGCTCCGTCAGGCTCCGGAACTGGTAAGGCCGAGCATAGGCGCGCAGATCTGGAAAGCTGTCATTATATATCAGCTTCATCTCCCGATCCGCCGCATAGCGTAGTGCCCGCATCAGGGTCTGCATCTCCACCAACGCTTCACCCAGCATCTGTTTCCACCTCGAGACTTCCTCCTTAATGTTCTCCAGGTAGTCTCTAGGCGGGAAGAATCCCTGAAAGCTGCTCATGAACGCTTCCCACGACGTCCAGTGTGTATTATTGGCCACGTACCATTTCAGAGCCATGCCTTTGAGCAGCTCCGGCATCGCCCTCGGGATCAGATCCAGATTCAAGCCATATGTGCCGGCCGACCAATCCACCTGCTCCAGAAATTCCAGAGGCTTCGATGTGCCATCGAACCGGAATCCCCATTCGCGTACCTATTTGGCCACCTTTAAATACGCGAGCTCTACCAAATTCGGCTCTCGCGTTCTTATTTCAGGCAGGAGTGGATGTAGTATTGTAGTACAGCAAAGTGATCTTAGGCTATAGGTGCACACGGCTAAGCCCGCAGGATTCGTAGGTGCCGTGAGGAGCACTTCGGCTAATGAGCGGTCAGCCTTTAAGCCGTCTAGAGGTTGCAGAACACTCCAGGGTACGCCAGGATCTGTACTTTGTTCTCTAGCGGTTCGCTGAGAATATCACAGGCACTCCCACTGCTGGATTCGTTCGCTGGTACTCTAGACCGCGTTTCAGAAGGCTTACGTTTTTCCGCACGGCTGCTCTCACTCAGCTCACACTCCTGTTCAGGTTACGCTGCTCTAGCATCAGCTGCCGGCCGTACCTCTGTCCTCAAGGATACGGTTTGGTATGCGTCCAAGATATTCATCTGAATATCCTTGTAGAAGTCCCACGATGTCCTTTGTGTCCTTGATGTTCCTCGTTGTACTTCATTGTCCTTCGTTGCACTTTACTATTTCACTCCCGTTGACACTCGGCACTTTCACTTTTAATTGGAATCGACTGACTTAGTGCCGAGCCGTGGGCGCCTTTTTATGGCAGCGCCGCAGGCCCTGCGTTGGCTCTGGAGCGGGGCCTGCCTCGGCTCTCTGTAGCGGGGCCTGTCTCCTCTTCAGGTCTGAATTAACGGCAACATCGCCTGATTTGGTGGGACGCCAAATACGCGTGATCGCGAGGCAGCCTCGCATTGGCCGAAGCACCGTTATGCGCCTGCGATTGAAAGTAATAGCTACTTTCTCGCGGCTACGAGCGGCACTTCGGCTAGCGGTAAACGATCAACGCAGAGAGTGCAACGCTCGCCTTTGACCCTTTCCAGTCGCGAGGGTCACTCTTACCGTACTCGCGTCGCTGTGTGGAACATTTATATGCCTGCACGCCCACCTATATAAATGCACAGCAAATACATGCAATTATACTGGTTCGTCCGAAGTTTTAAATTTCGCGCCACTCCAACCGTTCTGCTTCTCTTTGTTTTGCTCCACCCGCATTACTCAGTGTTGCCACCTGGCACGCGATGTCGATCCACCTAGTGGCAACGCCGTACTCACTGCTGATCGACACCCTGCTGGCAGCACTGTCAAAACAAACAGGTAAGCAAACCAAGTGTTTTATTAATATATTTACCTAATTTTAATAAAACTTCCTCGGTGTTTTAGGCAACATCACTCCTTGATGCCCCTTTGGCCATGCTCCGCCGCTACAGTAGATGACCCTTATTTCCTTTCCACGCTCCGCCAGCCACCCGATTGTCTTGTGGCCGTGTATTGACTGCAGTGGCGGCGCCTCCAATTTTGCGCGGCAACGTCTGGGCGAAATTTGCCAGCTTAGGACCCAGTCTCCCCTCACCCTCGGGAACCCACTAATGGGTATACCGGGCTCCGCGGGAAATTTCGGTGCACCAGACAACGCTCGTGAGCTGGCTCTGGGGTGTCGCCACGCTGGCACCGGGCAGACGGTATGGCATACTCTTCATGTGCGCGAGGATCGGCCTCATCCTTCTGCCCTGCCGATGCCCTGGCTCTACTACCCAGACCCTCCAGCTACATGGGAGAAGTCTGGCGCTGAAATTTCCCGCAGGCCCATACCCTTGAGGCTGCCAACACTCCAGACGTGCTTCTATCTCCCACGTCGCTATCACCTTCCACGTTGCTGTCGCTATGGACTGCCGCCAACACGCCCTTTTATAGCCTCTGCCGCCGCTCTGCTGGCCGTGCGGGCGACTGCACTTAACGGATCCTGTGCCCTCTACTGCTCCCTTTCTAGCGCGAGGTGCACTCTTCTAACCACCCATCCTTAGCGCTGACTTCCAGGTCCCTATCTTCGTCGCCTAATGCGCGCCTTTTCACTTTTGCCCTCGACGGTCGCATATGGTTGTTGTTGCCCGTTTTGCATGTTTGGGCTATGTTTGCCAATTCCAGCTGTTTTGTTGTTGCCCGTTTTGCATGTTTGGGCTATGCTCGTGCGATGCGCACTTGTTGTTGTTGTTGTAGCCGCTCTCTCTCAGCACAGCTGCACGCGTTCGCTTGCTCTCGCGACACCAGCTTCGGCTCGCCTCGGGCGTAGCGATCGCCGCTCAGCTGCCCGAGTTCATTGGCCTCTGTCCCCGGCCGCATTGTTGTTTTTTTATTTTCCCTCTTCCTACTGTACAAATGCTCTCGCCGTGGCTTAAGCGTGCGTGTGCATTTGTAAGTGCGTGGGCGTACGCAAATCTATGTGTGTGGTGGTGTCCGTTTCCGGTTTTGCTTTTCGCTCGCCTTCGTGAGCCGCGCTGTGCAGCCGAGATTGTTGTTGTTTGCGCTCTCTCCCATCACAGTTACAGGTGACACTGTTGTTGTTTGTTTGGAGCGGGCTCCCTTACAGTTACAGCTGATACTGTTGTTGTTTGCCCTAAAGAGGGCTCGCCACAGTTACAGATGATACTGTTGTTGTTTGCGGAAATACTGCTCCAGCTGCGATTGTTGTTGTTTTCGGCGTCATTTCGTGCGCGCGCTGATTTTCTTAATGCTCTTGCGCTGTTGCCGATTTTATAAATTTTTGTAATAAATATCCTTTAATTTAACAAAAATTTTATAATAAAATCAGTTGGTAACAACAACAAAAATACACAGCTTTTTTTTTAATTAGTGGGCTCAGACTCACCCGCCTCTGCCTGATATGGCTTCAGATCGGACACATGAGCTGTCCGGCTGTGCTTATTCGTCTCCGCCTTTATTCGGCATATGACCGGCGAGATGAAGCTGACCAATGTATACATGCCTTCGTATCGTGGAGCCAGTTTTGCCGCAAATCCTTCAGCGGCATTAGACAGGTGGCGCTCTTTCGCCCACACCTTGTCCCTTATGGCTGGTTTCCACTGTCGCCGCCTCAGATTGTAATGCCGCGCCTGATCCTGAGCCGTCTTTTCCAGATTTCGCCTTCCAATCTGGTACACTTCGGCCAATTTGGTGACTGTCTCCGTGGGTGCTTGTGTTGCCTGGCCTGTTCCCACAGTCCGTGCGTCGAACAAGGCCTTAGGCAACCTTGGCTCACGCCCTTGAGTGAGGAAGGTTGCGGAATACCCTGTAGAGGCCGGGACGCTGCTGTTGACGGCCAGTGTCAACTCTGGTAGAGCCTCGTCCCAACAACGTTGATCGCTGCCCGCAAATTGAGCGATCATCTTAACAGTGCGTTTGGCCCTCTCAGTGGGATTCTCTTGAGGCATGTATGGCGCCGTCAACTGATGATGCTCATCCAAGAATCCCTTGAAGGCACGGCTCGTTAATTGCGTGCCATTATCCGTGATGAGCACTTTCGGCACTCCAAATCTGGCCACGATCCGCTCCCTGAATGCCTTTTGAAGCGCCGCTGTATTGGCGCTTCTCAACAGCACCATTTCCATCCACTCGGAGAACCTGTCGATGAACACCAACAGCATGGTGTTCCCGTGCTTTGACCTGGGTAGCGGTCCGACAAAGTCAGCGCACACCGTCACCCATGGCTCCTCAGGGATTTGGGTCAGCATCTGTCCGGCCACCTGGAGTTGACTGGCCTTGTAGCGCTGACATAACTCGCAGCGCTGCACGTATCCTCGCACGTCTCGATACATACCGGGCCAGTAGTATCTTGCTGCCACTCGAGCAATCGTTTTCCGGCTTCCCAGGTGACCGGCGGTGGCCGCATCGTGGTTCTCTTCCAGAACCTGCTTGCGCTGCTCGCTCGGCACGCATAGCTTCCACGCAGCCACATCTTCATGGCCAGCTTGATGAGGAATGTGCCTGTATACATTCCCCGCCTCTTCCTGGCAGTCTGGCATCTTCTGTGCGTTTTGGTGGAGATCTCGCCGAAGCTTAGCCATCCAGCGACAGCCCGTCCCAGCTGATTGGCTTTTGCTTGCGACCAAGCGGCAAACTTCTTCCTCCAGAGGCTGTCGCGACAGAGCATCGGCTACTACATTTTGCTTGCCCTTCCTGTACCGGATCTCGAAGTCAAATTGTTGTAGCTCCAATGCGCATCTGGCGATTCTGCCTGAAGGACTCTCAATGGAGTTGATCCACTTCAGCGCCATGTGAACGGTCACCACCACGAAGTGATAGCCTTCCAAGTAAGGCCTCAACTTCCGGATGCCCCAGACGATCGCTAGGCACTCCTTCTCCGTTGCTGAATAGTTCCGCTCCGCGCTATTCATTGTCCGACTGGCATAGGAGATCACCCTCTCCCCATCCTCTGAAGTTTGCGTCAGAATTGCGCCGAGCCCATAGTCGCTCGCATCCGTTTGTAAGCAGAACGGCTTCGAAAAAGCCGGGCATGCCAAGACTGGTGATTCCGTCAGCTTGGCCTTTATCGTATCAAAAGCAATCTGACGTTCCTCGGTTCACTCCCACTTGACACCTTTCTTCAAAAGCGCATTGAGTGAGTGTATTGTTTTTTTTTATTGCAAAATCAGGCACAAAGCGGCGATACCAGGATGCTTCGCCCACATATTGTCGCAACTCTTTTCACGTTTCCGGGAGGCTTAAGTTCCGCAATCGCTGCAACGTTTTCTGGGTCCGTATGGATGCAATGTTCCATCACCTTGTGGCCCAGATACTTCAGCTCCTTTTTGAAGAAATCGCACTTGTCGATGTATATCTTCAATTGGCGGCTACGCAAAAGCATGCAGCATCATCTCTGGGCCAATGACTTGATCCAGTGCCCTCTGGAACGTCGCTGGTGCTGGATGGCGGGTGCCTCAGCCCGTTTCCCGACTGGCAACAGGCAATCGTCCTTACACCGATGCGCCCACATTGCCAGCAAAATTTCAACGCTTCGTTGCGCCATTCAATGGCAAAGTGACCCTCTTGGCCACACATACGGCACGCCCTGGCAAGATTCGGGATATGCGTCATGGGTCCTGCCACACTAGTTCTTGGTGCCGGCCGCGGACTCGTTTCTTCGGCGGCCATGTTGCGGTGATAGGTGGACTCACCTTCGCATTCAGCGTCGATTATGGCCATCAAATCTGGGCTTGCTCTGCCTGTATTGCTGCCTCAGCTTCTCCCGATCCTTCTCCAAGTCCTCGAACTCCTCCGCCAGCATCATCAGCTCCGTCAGGCTCCGGAACTGGTAAGGCCGAGCATAGGCGCGCAGATCTGGAAAGCTGTCATTATATATCAGCTTCATCTCCCGATCCGCCGCATAGCGTAGTGCCCGCATCAGGGTCTGCATCTCCACCAACGCTTCACCCAGCATCTGTTTCCGCCTCGAGACTTCCTCTTTAATGTTCTCCAGGTAGTCTCTAGGCGGGAAGAATCCCTGAAAGCTGCTCATGAACGCTTCCCACGACGTCCAGTGTGTATTATTGGCCACGTACCATTTCAGAGCCATGCCTTTGAGCAGCTCCGGCATCGCCCTCGGGATCAGATCCAGATTCAAGCCATATGTGCCGGCCGACCAATCCACCTGCTCCAGAAATTCCAGAGGCTTCGATGTGCCATCGAACCGGAATCCCCATTCGCGTACCTATTTGGCCACCTTTAAATACGCGAGCTCTACCAAATTCGGCTCTCGCGTTCTTATTTCAGGCTGGAGTGGATGTAGTATTGTAGTACAGCAAAGTGATCTTAGGCTATAGGTGCACACGGCTAAGCCCGCAGGATTCGTAGGTGCCGTGAGGAGCACTTCGGCTAATGAGCGGTCAGCCTTTAAGCCGTCTAGAGGTTGCAGAACACTCCAGGGTACGCCAGGATCTGTACTTTGTTCTCTAGCGGTTCACATGCACTCCCACTGCTGGATTCGTTCGCTGGTACTCTAGACCGCGTTTCAGAAGGCTTACGTTTTTCCGCACGGCTGCTCTCACTCAGCTCACACTCCTGTTCAGGTTACGCTGCTCTAGCATCAGCTGCCGGCCGTACCTCTGTCCTCAAGGATACGGTTTGGTATGCGTCCAAGATATTCATCTGAATATCCTTGTAGAAGTCCCATGATGTCCTTTGTGTCCTAGATGTCCCTCGTTGTACTTCATTGTCCTTCGTTGCACTTTACTATTTCACTCCCGTTGACACTCGGCACTTTCACTTTTAATTGGAATCGACTGACTTAGTGCCGAGCCGTGGGCGCCTTTTTATGGCAGCGCCGCAGGCCCTGCGTTGGCTCTGGAGCGGGGCCTGCCTCGGCTCTCTGTAGCGGGGCCTGTCTCCCCTTCAGGTCTGAATTAACGGCAACATCGCCTGATTTGGTGGGACGCCAAATACGCGTGATCGCGAGGCAGCCTCGCATTGGCCGAAGCACCGTTATGCGCCTGCGAGTGAAAGTAATACCTACTTTCTCTCGGCTACGAATGGCACTTCGGCTAGCGGTGCACGATCAACGCAGAGAGTGCGACGCGAGTAAATCGCTGAATCGGTAAAAGCGAGCGAGACGTCCCATCGCTCGCCTTTGACCCTTTCCAGTCGCGAGGGTCACTCTTACCGTACTCACGTCGCTGTGTGGAACATTTATATGCCTGCACCCCCACCTACATAAATGCACAGCAAATACATGGAATTATACAGGTTGAGACGTGCCTGCAAAAAATGTTCCTTACACTCCCCTCCTTCTTCGGGAAACACGTAAACTTTCGTGTTTAAGTTGGTCCCAAATTTTAAATTTGGCGCCACTCTAACCGTTCTGCTTCTCTTTGTTTTGCTCCACCCGCATTACTCAGTGTTGCCACCTGGTCCGCGATGTCGATCCACCCAGAGGAAACGCCGTGCTCACTGCTGATCGACACCCTGCTGGCAGCACTGTCAAAACAAACAGGTAAGCAAACCAAGTGTTTTATTAACATATTTACCTAATTTTAATAAAACTTCCTCGGAGTTTCAGTCGACTTCACTCCTTGATGCCCCTTTAGCCATGCTCCGCAGTAGATGACCCTTATTTCCTTTCCACGCTCCGCCAGCCACCCGGCTGTGTTGTGGTGTATTGGCTGCAGTGGCGGCGCCTCAAATTTCGCGATCTAGGGTCTGAGCGAGATTTGTCAACTTATGACCCTGGCGACTGGCTCCTCTCACCCTCGGGTACCCACTAATGGGTATACCGGGCTCCGCGGGAAATTTTGGTGCACCAGACAACGCTCGTGACCTGGCTCTAGGGTGTCGCCACGCTGGCATCGGGCAGACGGTATGTCATACTCCTCATTCGCGCAAAGCTCCAGCAGATTCGCTGGCCAGAGCGTGAGGTTCGGCCTCATACCTTCTGCCGATGCCCTAGCTCTAATACCCAGACCCTACAGCCACGTGGCAGAAGTCTGGTGCTGAAATCTCCCGCGAGCCCATTCCCGTGAGTCTTCATACATGTAACTGTTATTATTTTTATTTTTATTTTGTTTTTGTTGAAATGTATGTAACAGGCAATGTACATATTTCTTTATCAGGATGACAAGTCGTGTTGATATAACCATGTCCGTCTGTCCGTCCGGCTGTCCGTATGTGTGAACGCGTCGATCTCAGAACTTTTAAGAGCTAGAGACTTGAATTTTGTAGGTTCATGTGTAGCACGCGCAGATCGATTTTGTTTACATAAAATTATAACTTTCGTTTTATTGTTATCGATTTATAGCTAGAGTCCCCAAATTTTTTTGTTAGTTTTATATTTATTTTAAATAATTTTGATTTTTGTTAAATTTTCGAGACCGTCTCCAAATTTCCACAAATATTTAAATTTATGTCAGTTGCACTCGAAGCCAATAAATGAAGGGATTTACAATTAAAAAAATAAACAAGTAAGAGTGCTCTAGTCGAGACTGCTCGACAAAGAGATCCCCTGAACCCTGCGAAGAACTGCGATTCCTAAGAGCCGCCAACATTCTCCGTTACTTTTATATGTATGTCCATATGTAGCAAGCAATACATACACACACAGACGCACGCACCAACACACAATCTGCTAACTGTGCATTATGACTCATCAGCTTCGCTGCTGCTGCAAGACGCCGAAAATAAGAGATATTTAATGTTTAATAACTTTTTTTCTAGTCGAACGATTTTGATCAAATTTGTGGGGCGTGATCACACACATTCATTACACACATTCATATGTGTGTATGTGCCAAAGCACAAGTCTCTAGTACTTGAAATACGTGATTTAGCAATTTGAGGCGAAGGGGCAATTTGAGGGCGTGGCATCCAAAATTTAACAAAAGCCGAAATTGCAGAAGGCTCAAATAACACTAAATGCAAAATTTGAAGACTCTAGCTAGAAAGATGAATTAAATAGAATTTTATAACTAAATGAAGATATCGGTTTTTAATCGATAACATTAAAACGATTATAGTTATCGAATATTTGAAACAAACTCGATCGAATCGTACAATACACGGACTTCCAAAAAAAATTTGAAGTCTCTAGCTCTTATATCTTCTGAGATCGACGCGTTCAAACATACGGACAGACGGACAGACTGACAGACAGACAGACGGACAGGGCTAAATCGGCTCGGCTTCTCTCCCTGATCAAGAATATATATACTTTATGGGGTCTGCCACGCCTCCTTCTGCCTGTTACATACATTTTCACAAAACCATTATACCCTTTTTTCCCATTTTCAATGGGTTCAGGGTATAAAAATAAAAAAAATTTAATAAAATATGTTGGGCATAAGCTGAAAATTTCATTCAAATCCATTAATTCGCTCAGAAGTTATTAATCAAAACGTTTGACCAAATAGCCAAAAACGTGACCAACAGCGCAAAGCAAACTGTTTTCCTATACGTGTGCACACATACACATTGAACTGCGTGCATCTAGCAAATTCTAAGAACCGCAAGTTTTAGTGTACATACATATATTCAGTAGATGGCGTTATGAATTATCAGTTGTTCAATTGAATTGAAACGGATGGCGCAATTCTACCGAAACATGGATGACGCTATTGGATAAGCAATTGAAAATGAATTGAGTTTAATTTTCTGGGCGTTTGTACTAAATGCTTATTATGCAGTATTTTTAATAACGCAGATATCACGAGGTTCAGGATATCTCCTAGTCGGGACGCCCGACTAGAGTTTTCCTACTTGTTATACCCTGAAACCATTGAAAATGGGAAATCAGGGTATAATCGTTTTGTGAAAATGTACACAAATGTACACAAAGTATATATATTCTTGATCAGGGAGAGAAGCCGAGTCGATTTAGCCCTGTCCGTCTGTCTGTCTGTCCGTCTGTCCGTATGTTTGAACGCGTCGATCTCAGAAGATATAAGGGCTAGAGACTTCAAATTTTTTTTGGAAGTTCGTGTATAGTACGATTCGATTGAGTTTGTTTCAAATATTCGATAACTATAATCGTTTTAATGTTATCGATTAAAAACCGATATCTTCATTTAGTTATAAAATTCTATTTAATTCATCTTTCTAGCTAGAGTCTTCAAATTTTGCATTTAGTGTTATTTGATCCTTCTGCAATTTCGGTTTTTGTTAAATTTTGGATGCCACGCCCTCAAATTGCCCCTTCGCCTCAAATTGCTAAATCAC
Source organism: Drosophila paranaensis (assembly GCA_035047545.1). Lineage (NCBI taxonomy): Eukaryota > Metazoa > Arthropoda > Insecta > Diptera > Drosophilidae > Drosophila > Drosophila paranaensis. The sequence goes on along the minus strand of JAWNPL010000190.1, from coordinate 194,916 downwards.
GTATTTCAAGTACTAGAGACTTGTGCTTTGGCACATACACACGTATGAATATCATGATGACGCCCCACAAATTTGATCAAAATCGTTCGACTAGAAAAAAAGTTATTAAACATTTAATACCTCATATTATCGGCGTCTTGCAGCAGCAGCGAAGCTGATGAATCATAATGCACAGTTAGCAGATTGTGTGTTGGTGCGTGCGTCTGTGTGTGTGTTCTTGTGCGTGCGTCTGTGTGTGTGTATGTATTGTTTGCTACATATATACATACATATAAAAGTAACGGAGAATGTTGGCGGCTCTTAGGAATCGCAGTTCTTCGCAGGGTTCAGGGGATCTCTTTGTCGAGCAGTCTCGACTAGAGCACTCTTACTTGTTAAATATTTGCACAGGTCAGTAATAATGGAATTTTTGTATTCTGTTCTCATGTCCGTAATGAACGCCTTCATTGGACCGTACTTCAGAATAAAAGATTGAAATATAGCTTTTGCGACAGTTATTGCATTTTTGTTTGCAACCGGAATTGTGCGAGGATGCATGCAGCGCTGCGAGTTATGTCAGCGCTACAAGGCCAGTCAACTCCAGGCGGCCGGACATATGCTGACCCAAATCCCTGAGGAGCCATGGGTGACGGTGTGCGCTGACTTTGTCGGACCGCTACCCAGGTCAAAGCACGGGAACACCATGCTGTTGGTGTTCATCGACAGGTTCTCCCAGTGGATGGAAATGGTGCTGTTGAGAAGCGCCAATACAGCGGCGCTTCAAAAGGCATTCAGGGAGCGGATCGTGGCCAGATTTGGAGTGCCGAAAGTGCTCATCACGGATAATGGCACGTAATTCACGAGCCGTGCCTTCAAGGGATTCTTGGATGAGCATCATCAGCTGACGGCGCCATTCACGCCTCAAGAGAATCCTACTGAGAGGGCCAATCGCACTGCCAAGACGATGATCGCTCAACAACAGTGTCAGCTGTTACGGTGATGGGAGAGAGCGCGGTCACAAAAAACAACAATCTCGGCTGCACAGCGCGGCTCACGAAGACTAGCGAAAAGCAAAACCGAAACGGACCACGCACTTACAAATGCACACGCACGCTCAAGCCACGGCGAGAGCATTGTTACAGTAGGGAGAGAGAGTAAAAAAAAAACAACAATGCGGCTGGGCACAGAGGCCAATGAATTCTGGCAGCTGAGCGGCGAGCGCTACGCCCGAGGCGAGCCGAAGCTGGTGTCGCGACCGCAAGCGAAACGCCTGCAGCTGTGCTGAGCGAGAGAGAGCGGCTAAAACAACAACAACAAGTGCGCATCGAACGAGCATAGCCCAAACATGCAAAACGGGCAACAGCAAAAAGGGCAAAGGCGCGAATTAGGCAACAAAGATAGGGACTTGGAAGTCATCGCTAAGGATGGGTGGTGATAAGAGGGCATCTCGTGCTAGAAAGAGAGCTAAAGAGGGCACAGGATCCGTTAGGTGCTGCCGTCGCACTGCCAGCAGAGCGGCGGCAGAGCGGCGGCACTGCCAGCAGAGCAGCGTCAAAGGCTATAAAAGGGGCGTGTAGGCATGCACGCAGGGTACAATAAGAAGAACACGCGATGGAAGCTACAAACATCAATATTGGATGCCCGGACTTAGGTGCTAAGCGGGCTCACCCGGCCGATCCTCGACTGCTAACTCGCAACTACGGTGGAGCGGCACGAGGGGAGGTCCGGAGCGGCTCGCCGGCGCCTAAGCGCCGGGCTCGGCGTGGGAAGGCAAGGTTGGCCCCGTGTGGTTGCCGTTTCGCCCCATGCACGGGGAAGCGAGGCGCTGACAAAGACGTCGGAGTTCGGGGACGGGACCAGTAGTGCAACCGGGAGCTGGTCACCCGCGAGCTCCGAGGACACTGGAGGTGAGTCCCAGCCCCAGGCAAGAGTACGCCAGACTCCAAAGCGAATACGCTGGGGCTGGGTGACGTGGACGCGTGGACGCTGAGGACGACGTCGTCTGGGTGAGCGACGAGTCGGACGAGGGAGAGGCTAACGAGGAGGTGCCAGAGGACGGCGACGTCATCGTGATCTCAAGCTCAGACGAGGAGGAGTAAGCGGGGCCAGCGCCGGTGCGTGCCAGCGCCCGACACGAGGAGAGCATAGTGGATGGCCACATCAGACACGTGGCCTACGTGGAGATCGAGTGGCCACAGGGATTTCGGCTGGAGCAACCGGCGGGCCCTAAGATCCCACCGCCACCGTCACCAACACCCTTAATGTCGGCGCCTTCGCCACCTCCAATATCTCGGGCGGCTGGAGCAGCAGACGAGAGCGAAGCCGACCCGAGGAGTAGCCGGTGCGACCCCATGCCCCTGCTGCAGTGGCAGCACTCAGCCCCCACACCCTTACCTCCGCCCAGACCGGCCCTTTAACGGCAAACGTCGTGCCCAGAGCCGACTGGGGGTGGGCAGTGGACCGAGATGCGGTGCGAGGAGTGGCCTGCTGAGCAGGCCAGCCGCATCCAAGACGCAGGGACAGGCCGAACAGCGCGGATCGTTAGGACCGAGGGCATCCTCTGTCGTGTCCGACGAACCCGCACAGGATGCAGGGTGTTCCTGTATGTGTGGGGAGGCCTAAGGGCAGGAAAAAAAATAATATAATAAATAAACAACAACAATCTCGGCCGCACAGCGCGGCTCATGATCAATAAGCGAAACAAACGGCCACCACCACACACCTATGTTTATTACAAATGCAGACGCACGCTCAATCCAAGGCGAGAGCATTGTGACAGTAAGGATAGAGTAAAACAAGTAAGAGTGCTCTAGTCGAGACTGCTCGACAAAGAGATCCCCTGAACCCTGCGAAGAACTGCGATTCCTAAGAGCCGCTAACATTCTCCGTTACTTTTATATGTATGTACATATGTAGCAAGCAATACATACACACACACAGACGCACGCAAAAGCACACAATCTGCTAACTGTGCATTATGACTCATCAGCTTCGCTGCTGCTGCAAGACGCCGATAATATGAGATATTAAATGTTTAATAACTTTTTTCTAGTCGAACGATTTTGATCAAATTTGTGAGGCCTGATCATGACGTTCATATGTGTGTGTGTGCCAAAGCACAAGTCTCTAGTATTTGAAATACGTGATTTAGCAATTTGAGGCGAAGGAGCAATTTGAGGGCGTGGCATCCAAAATTTAACAAAAACCGAAATTGCAGAAGGCTCAAATAACACTAAATGCTAAATTTGAAGACTATAACTATAAAGATGAATTAAATAGAATTTTATAACTAAGATATCGGTTTTTAATCGATAACATTAAAACGATTATAGTTATCGAATATTTGAAACAAACTCGATCGAATCGTACTATACACGAACTTCCTAAAAAAATTTGAAGTCTCTAGCTCTTATATCTTCCGAGATCGACGCGTTCAAACATACGGACAGACGGACAGACGGACGGACGGACAGACGGACAGACGGACAGACGGACAGACAGACAGACGGACAGGGCTAAATCGACTCGGCTTCTCTCCCTGATCAAGAATATATATGCTTTACGGGGTCTGCCACGCCTCCTTCTGCCTGTTACATACATTTTCACAAAACCATTATACCCTTTTTTCCCATTTTCAATGGGTTCAGGGTATAAAAAAAACAACAATGCGGGCGGGCACAGAAGCCAATGAACTCTGGCAGCTGAGCGGCGATCCTTATGCCCTAGGCGAGCCGAAGCTGGTGTCGCAAAAGCGGCTACAACAACAACAACAAGTGCGCAACGCACGAGCATAGCCTAAACATGCAAAACGGCCAACAACAAAACAGCTGGAATTGGCAAACATAGCCCAAACATGCAAAACGGGCAACAGCAAAACAGCTAGAATTGGCAAACATAGACCAAACGGGCAAAACGGGCAACAACAACCATATGCGACCGTCAAGGGCAAAAGGGCAAAAGCGCGAATTAGGCGACGAAGTCAGCGTGGAAAGCAAATAAGGGTCATCTACTGCAGCGGAAGACGGAGCATGGCTAAAGGGGCATCAAGGAGTGAAGTCGACTGAAACTCCAAGGGAGTTTTATTAAAATTTGGTAAATGTTAATAAAACACTTTGTTTTGCTTACCTGTTTGTTTGTGACAGTGCTGCCAATAGGATGTCGATCAGCAGTGAGTCCGGCATTGCCACTGGGTGGATCGCCATCGCGTACCAGGTGGCAACACTGAGTAATGCGGGTGGAACAAAACAAAGAGGATCAGAACGGTTGGAGTGGCGCCAAATTTAAAATTTCAGACGAAACTAAACACGAAAGTTTTCATGTTTTCCGAAGAAAGAGGGGAGTGTGATGAGCATTATATGCAGGCACGTCTCAACCTGTATAATTGAATGTATTTGCTGTGCTTTTATTTGGGTGGGCGTGCAGGCATATAAATGTTCCACACGATTCCAAGTAAAAGTGAAAGTGCCGAATGTCAACGGGAGTGAAAGTGTAAAGTGCAACGAAGGACAACGAGGGACATCAAGGACACAAAGGACATCGTGGGGCTTCTACAAGATTATTCAGAGGAATATCCTGGACGCATACCAAACCGTATCCTTGAGGACAGAGGTATGGCCGGCAGCTGGTGCTAGAGCAGCGTAACCTGAACAGGAGTGTGAGCTAGTGAGGGCAGCCGTGCGGTTGAACGTAAGCCTTCTGAGACGCGGTCTAGAGTGCCAGAGAGTAAATTTAGTTGTAGGAGTGCGTGTGGTGATCCAAGCGAACTGCTGGAGAACACAGCGCGTATCCTGGCGTACTCTGGAGTGGTTGCTCTGCAACCTCTAGACGGCTCAGAGCCTAATCAGTCGCTAGCCGGAGTGCGCTAGCCCAACCAGCTTTAAGGTGTGCTCGGAAAGCGTTAAAGTCAAAGGTACGTGAGAGTAGTCGTGCGTAAGGGCGTACGTCTTTGAGGCGCGATCTAGAGTGCCAGCGAGCGAATCCAGCAGTAGGAGTGCCTGTGATATTCTCAGCGAACCGCTAGAGAACACAGCGCATATCCTGGCGTACTCTGGAGTGTTCTGCAACCTCTAGACGGCTTAAAGGCTGACCGCTCGTTAGCCGAAGTGCTCACGGCACCTACGAATCCTGCGGGCTTAGCCGCGTGCAGCTATAGCCTAAGATCACTTTGCTGTACTGCAATAATTATATATCTACGTGAATAAACCATTTTTTATACTCAAATCTAAAAAGCAGGACTTATTATTTATCGGCAGGCGCCCAACATATAAATTTGTTGGCACGAACACACAGTTGGCTGAGTGCGGCCCGGCTTAAACTCGGGGCAAACCGAAGGTTCGTTTCAATGTTCTTCGCTCAGTTTGCTTGCGGTCGTACTACAAACGTTTTCTTCGTTTTGTTTCGGTCAGACCGCGAGCGAACGCTTGAGTGAAATTAACAAAAAGGTCTTTGCGATGCAAGCATACTTTGTGTATGGTATTCCTCAAAGTACGCAAAATATTCTTGAGTCGAATGTGTTTATCTTTGATTTATTAAATATTTTAAATTCTTTAATCATATCAAGCTTAAACTGTCACATTTAAATGCGCTCGCACAGGAAAAGGCATATGGAGCTGTCCTCTACATCCGTCCGATTTCTTTGTGCAAAATCCTAGGTAACAGGATTAGCAAGACATTCACTGCCTCGTTTTGGAATTCTGTACCGTAGTATTAGGAGCGGAACTAACATCTCGAGTAAAAAATTATGTATACCTGCAGAGCAGTTGCAATCCAACAAAGTTAAGGACACACATGAGAATTATCCTATCATGGATCAATTCACATTCATACAGTCTGAAAACATTCGTAGCAAATAGAGTTGCAAAAATTCACGAAATTACCTCAGCAACTTAATAGCGTCATGTCTCCACACAAAACAATGACGCAGACATATTGTCACGTGGAACATGAGCGAGCATGGAACATTGATGGATCACCATCAAAGTGGCTAGGGAACTCGCAAACAATGGAACGGAAGATAACAAAAGCAAACTAAAATTCATGACACCACTGCTGGACAATGATGGGCTCATCCGAGTGGGCAGGACAAACAATGGCTTGCAACATTTCCCAAAACTATGTCCGATGCACTCGAGCTAAGCCAAGGATATTCCAGCAATTAATTGGAAATCTACCGGAGCAACGCGTCAACCCAGCAAGTTGTTTGCGGTGTTCCATTTTGGAATCATCATAAAGCGACCAGACATGGCTTACAGCGTTTTCGATAAAGCCATATTACATATGGAGATAGTAAGTGATCTGACACTGATAAATTCATCGAAGCCTTAAAGAGATAGAACGTCATAGGACATCATGGAAACTGTCAAACTTTACATTGCGACAATGCCACAAATTTTGTGGGAGCCAACAGCAAATTGTAAAAATTGGAAGATAGTATCCACAATGACAAAGCCAAAGCCAGTATGTTAACCAAATGTCAGCACAATCTCATGATGCCGAGACCAACTGCAAACATATCAGAGGTAATAATGCTACATAAATTTCAACAAAACCATTATTTCCTGATTTCAATGGGTTCAGGGCATTATAAAATTAAATTTAATAAAAAATAAAGAAATTAAATAAAATAAAACAAAATAATACAAGATGAAATGAAATAAATAAAACAAAATTAAGTTAAAGAAAATAAAATAAATAAATAAAAATATAATAAAATAAAATAAAATCAAATAAAACAAGTAAGAACGTTGCAGTCGGACGCAACCGACAGCGAAATACTATTTAACGTCCCTGCAGGCCACAGGGGCATCTATCATATTATATTATTTAAAATTTAAGCTTAAATTCCCACTGTTGCCGCTCAAATTAGCTGCAGATTAAAATTTTTAATTGGAGGTGGTCAGACAGTTTAAATTAGGATCGAAACTTACAACCCTTACCTAAGCAAAAACACGCACCTAAATCGAGAGATATGGCATCTCTCAAAATAAGAGAGATGGCAACTCAGAAAATGTGATATAAGTTCGTTGGCGAGCGTAGAGGTGTTGTCTCGAGCCCACAAAAATATTCTATTCAAACATATAAATATATTTTTTGACAAATCAAAAGACAAGGTCAAAGGTCACAAAGTAGAATCACCGAGGATTACACCTTTCACAATTGCACAGCAATGACTAATGGCTCAATAACCAATATCAACAGTAAACGAAATTTAATATTAAACAAGTAAGAAAAGTCTAGTCGGTCGTCCCGATTAGGAGATACTCTGAACCCAGTGCTATCCCGCAGATAAATACTGCATAATTAGCATTCAGCGTAAACACACAGAAAATAAAATTCAATTCATTTTCAATTGTTTAGCCAATTGCGCCATCTATGTTTCGATTCAATTGAACAGCTGATAATTGCAAATCATATCGCCATCTATTGGAAATATGTACACTTAAACTTGCGGTTCTTAGAATTTTCTAGATGTGTATGTGTGCACATGTATAGGAAAACAATTTGCTTTGCGCTTCTGGTCACGTGTTTGGCCGTTTGGCCCAGTGCAACTAATCTCAACTTAAATATTTGGCGAAATTTGGAGCCGGTATCCTTAATAAAACAAAAACCAAAGTTACATAAAATAAATATAAAACTAACAAAATCAAGTAAGAAAACTCTAGTCGAGACCGCTCGACTAGGGTATACCCTGAACCCTGCATATAACCGATATTCCGTGCATTCTCCGTTTCTTTTATAAAATATTTGTATATGTGTATTCATTACAAGCAACACACACACACACACACACACGCACACAAGCACCAGTCGGTGCGTCAGCTGTTCTTTGGCAATGTTATGGGAAATTAAGTGTTTAATAACTTTTTTAGAGCAACGATTTTGATCAAACTTGTTGGGCGTGGTCATGTCATCCACATGTATGTGCCAAAGCACAAGTCTCTAGTCCTTGATATACGGGAGTAACATATTTGAGGCGAAGGGGGCGTGGCATCCAAAATTTAACAAAAATCGAAATTGCGTAAGGCTTACATAACAATAAATCAAAATTTGAAGATTCTAGCTAAAAAGATAGATTAGATAGAATTTTATAGCTTAATTTAGATTTTCGTTTTTAATCGATAAAAATATAATAGTTATCGAATTTCTGAAACAAACTCGGTATTTTCGTGCTATACAGGAACCTACATAAAACATTTAAAGTCTCTAGCTCATATAGGTTCTGAGATCGACGCGTTCATACATACGGACAGACGGACATGGCTTTATCAACTCGGCTTGTCTCCCTGATTAAGAATATATATACTTTATGGGGTCTGCCACGCCTCCTTCCTTGTACTTCAAATCGAGCAGTAGCGAGTAGCATATAATTGTTTTTGTACTAGTTCTTTTCGAAGTGCAATAATGTATTTTGTTATACCCTGAACCCATTGAAAATGGGAAAATCAGGGTATAATGTTTTTGTTGAAATGTATGTAACAGGGAGAAGGAGGCGTGGCAGACCCCATAAAGTATATATATTCTTGATCAGGGAGACAAGCCGAGTCGATTTAGCCCTGTCCGTCTGTCCGTCCGTACGTCCGTCCGTCCGTCCGTCCGTCCGTCCGTCTGTCCGTATGTATGAACGCGTCGTTCTCAGAACCTATAAGAGGTAGAGACTTTAAATGTTTTATGTAGGTTCCTGTATAGCACGAAAAGATCGAATTTGTTAAAAAAAAATCGATAACTGTTTAAATTTTAATGTTATCGATTAAACATCTTTATAGCTAGAGTCTCAAAATTTTCCATTTAGTGTTATGTGAGCATTACACAATTTCGGTTTTTGTTAAATTTTGGATGCCACGCCCCCTTCGCCTCAAATTTGTAAGTCCCGTATTTCAAATACAACAGACCTGTGCTTTGGCACATATATACATATGGATGACATGATCACGCCCAACAAGTTTGATCAAAATCGTTACTCTAGAAAAAAAGCTATTAAACATTTAATTTCCCGTAGCATTGCCATGCAAAGCAGCCAAAGAACAGCTGACGCACCGACTGGCGTTTGTGTGTGCGTGCGCCTGTGCGTGTGTGTGTATGTTTTGCTTGTAATGAACGTACATATGCATGTGTATATAAAAGAAACAAAGAATGCTTGGAATAACGGTTCTTCATAGGGTTCAGGGTATACCCTTGTCGAGCGGTCTCGACTAGAGTTTTCTTACTTGTTTTTTATTGCACTTCATGCAGTTGCGTAGGAAGCATGACTTTGCCGTATGATTGGGCCTCACGGAATTTAAGCAACATTTACAATTATGATCTTTTTCGGATGAGGTAGATACACTTATGTATTGCATTTCTTTATGGATGTATTGTTTTCCTCCGATAGCTTCCAGTGCAAGGAATCTTTATTGCAGAAATGTTAAAAATTCCTTGATTGGCTGTTTTTTTTGTGCCCTTGATGGCTTGCTCATATAGGTTATGAGTTATCCTGTTTAACTTCTTTGCTAATAGCACTAGTGAAAGTGGATCCCAATTGATTGTGTCTACACTTCTTAATGCAGGAATCGTTTCTTGAATAACGTCGTGGAAGTTCTTTATTCACGATGCCTCATTTGTCACTGACGGCTGTCGTTAGTACTCCGCTCCTTTAGCATAGTCCACGCTGTTTCATAGTTGGACTCTGTCAAATCCAAATGTCTGACGAATTTTTCCGCATCTCTACAAGTTAGCTTTTAAATACCACATTTTTTGAATTATTTGTATTGTTGTTTCATGGATCATTTTGGTGAATAAATTAAGAAACTGCTTCAATTTTAAATAACATCCATCAACTGTATGTATGGATACTTTGGCAACTGGTCAAGCATTCTTTTCAATGCTGCCAGTAGAGCCGTTTGTTGTCTTTGGAGTGGTAACTGTTCACAACACAGGGTGATCAGGGAGAGCCAACGGCTGAGCCTTTTTATTGTGGCAGAAGGCGGGCACACTGGAATGTGTGACTGGCACTTCTCTATAATCGCCATTACGTTCGGTCTTTTCCTCGCGTTATCTTTTTGCTACCGCGATCCACCCCCCAGAGTGTGAAGACATATGCAGCCGCCAATTGCTTATTTAGGCCAGTCCGCCCTACTACAAACATTGGTCTTTCGAGCCGGAGATCCTTCCGCTCCTCCAGCTTGCATTGGTGGAGAGAACCTGATAAGTACAGATCTTCTTAATCTCTTACAAAAGTTGCACTTACACACACACGTAGAGGTGCGAGGTTTCCCGCTCTTCCATAGCGACCTGCGCATCTTTAATACATGTGTACATACGTAGATACCTGACCTACCTCAAGGTTTCACGGTCAAAGTTATTTATGTTCGTCCAGTGTGCCTTCCATTTCCTTAGTTCCTTCTCCGTGAATATTGTTGTGTTTCTAAACTCACATATGTATATACATACATATACACACAATTAATATACATATATACAAACATATGTACCACATGTACATACGGCAAGTGTAATTGTTAAAACCAAACCGAACAACGCGATATTGTGTCAAGGCGCCACTAAATAATTAAATTTTGGCACCCACGGAGACTTTCACACACGCGCGTGTATATACCGATGCATACATACATATTTTGTATTTTTGTATTTTGCATAAGCACAACACTAATTTAACTACAATAATAATTGCAGCCCTCCGATTGACTTTCCGCAGTTAAAAATTAAACAAGTAAGAAAACTCTAGTCGAGACCGCTCGACTGGGGTATATCCTGAACCCTGCGAAGAACCGCTATTCCAAGGATTCTTCGTTTGATTTATATTTATATGTATATGTATGTTCCTTACAAGCCAAACATACACACACACGCACAGGCGCACACACACACAAACGCCAGTCGCTGAGTCATCTGTTCTTTGACTGCTTTGCATAGCAATGCTATGGGAAATTAAGTGTTTAATAACTTTTTTTCTAGAGCAACGATTTTGATCAAACTTGTTGGGCGTGATTATGTCATCATATTTCTTATTCAAAGATTTTCATGTATGCTGATGACGTAAAACTTTGCCTTTCTTATTCTAACGCAATCAATCATCAATGCTTACAAGATGATCTTAATTCCTTCCAACTTTGGTGCTTGGCCAATAGGTTGCGTTTAAACTGTTATAAATGTATGACAATGACCTTCTGTCGTACTACTCCATACATTGCTAATTATTCAATTAATAGCGATTCTTTGCAACGCATTTTTTCTGTCAAAGATCTAGGTGTACTCTTCGATTCAAAACTTCGCTTCAATACTCATATCTCAACCATTAGAAATGAAGACAAAAGTGTTCTTGGCTTCATTAAACGTTGGGCAAATGAGTTCAATGATCCTTTTGTAACCAAACTCCTTTATGTTTCGCTGGTACGACCTATTTTAGAATACTGTTCTATTATATGGTCTCCACAGCATAAAGTGTACCAGGATCGTATTGAATCGATCCAAAAACAGCTTCTTCTCTTTGCTCTAAGAAATCTAAACTGGGATCCGAATCTCCGTCTACCGTCTTATCATAGTCGTCTCCTTCTTATTGATCTTCCTTCATTGAAAAATCGTAGAACAATCCTTGGGATTGCTTTTCTACATAATTTGATTGTAGGTAATATTGATTCGTCCTTGTTAATGAAACTTAACTTCTCGGTTCCTTCAAGAACAAATAGGCACTTTCGTCCGTTGCATTTACCTCTGCTCACATCGGATTACTCGTTGCACAGTGCATTTCATGTATTATGTGCGAATTATAATAAATTATATAACGTTTTTTCTCAAAATTCTCTCTCCCTCTAATCAAATATTTGCTTTCAGTTTTTCTTAGGGATATTACTCAATCGTGATGGTGGAAATTTTATTTTTTTTGTTTAGGTATTTAGATTATATATTTATATTTATAGTTAGATTCTCTAATTTTACTTTTAATATTCCTGTATTGCCTCTTTCTTAAATTTCTTTATTTCAATAATATCACTAACCACATCGGGCTGTGAATTGGGGCAGAGCTGGCCGGACTGGCAAATAAAATACCTCCAACGGGTTGGTGATATTTCGAAATTGTTTATCTGTTTGTTTTAGGCTTTAAACAAAGTTGTTTAGTTTATACTTAAGTTGACACTCGACTTGTCCATTATATTTTTTGATAATAAATAAATAATTTGATAATATGTATGTGCCAAAGCACAAGTCTCTAGTACTTGATATACGGGAGTTACAAATTTGAGGCGAAGGCGAAGGGCACCCAAAATTTAACAAAAACCGAAATTGCGTCAAGCCCAAATATCACTAAAATTTGAAGACTCTAGCTAGAAAGATGAATTAAATTGAATTTTATAACTAAATGAAGATATTCGTTTTTAATCGATAACAATAAAACGATAACAGTTATCGAATTTCTGAAACTAACTCGATATGCGCGCCCTATACCGGGACTTATAAAAAATTTGTTAAGTCTCTAGCTTTGTAAGTTCTGAGATCGACGCGTTCATACATACGGACAGACGGACAGACGGACAGACAGACAGACGGACAGGGCTAAATCGACTCGGCTTCTCTCCCTGATCAAGAATATATATGCTTTATGGGGTCTGCCACGCCTCCTTCTGCCTGTTACATACATTTTCACAAAACCATTACCCTTTTTTCCCATTTTCAATGGGTTCAGGGTATAAAAAGCGTACTAGAGTGCAACTGCAAAATCAGCTGAGCTGTAATCAATATTGGCACTAAAATTCAAACCGTGACAGGGTCACTGTTCCCTAAATATTTTTTTTTTTTATACTATTTCACGTAGTGATATAGTATATTGGTTTTGTGCAAAATCCGTTTGTCCGTCTGTCCGTATGAACTCAAACCATTTCCACGCTATTGAAGCTAGAGACTTGAAATTTGAAATATATACTTACCCTCGTCTGATAAAGTGTCAAGATTTTCCCGATACGCCCACTAGGGGCGTGGCAAGTCGGAAAATGAATTTTCCTGTAGCCCATAAACACTTCTTCTAGAAGGGCTCGAGAGTTGAGACTTTAACTGAACATTCATGTCGACACCCCAAAATCAAAAAGCTATGGCGGACATAGCTACGCCCATTGGGGGCGTGGCAAATCGGGTCAAACTATATCTCATAAAGTCTTAAAGCTATAACGCTAAAATTTGGCACGTGCATTACTGTTATAATCCTATAAAGATCGCCTAAAAAATGTATGGCCACGCCCACTAGGGACGTGGCAAATCAGTTCTGAAAATATAGTGATTTTACCAATTCTGTTATATTTTGAGCACCATTGATGCTAGAGACTTGACTTGGTATATATACTCGGATTAACATCCCACAATTGAAAAGCTATGGCGGATATATCTACGCCCTCAGGGGGCGTGGCAACTAATATCAGCTTATATCTAGAAGCTTCAAAATTGGATGCTAAGTTACTGGGGGCCTCCTGTATCGATTCCCCAAAGATGATTGTTACGCCCCAAAAGGGACGTGCCGTACAAAAAATACCCTGTAATTTTCGCATTTTTCGAGTGTAAGCATCCAAACTTTACAGATTTATTCCTGAACGCCCACTCTATAAGCACGCCAAAAATTATGTGTATACGCCCATTGGGGGCGTGGCAATCGGGCCGAACTTTATCGCCCGTGGAGACTTTTATCAGCTTATATCTTCCACAGTTTTAGTGCTAGAAGCTTCAAAATTAAATGCTAAGTTACTGGGGGCCTCTTCTATCGATTCCTTAAACATTATTGTTACGCCCCAAAAGGGGCATGCCGTACAAAAAATACCCTGTAATTTTCGCATTTTTCGAGTGTAAGCATCCAAACTTTACAGTTATATTCCTGAAAAGAATATTTTATTAATACAAAATTACTAAATAAAGAAAATATAACAAAAATATCAACATGACCGCACCGGGGTTCGAGCCCACACCTCTACGCTCGCCAACGAACTTAAATCACATTTTCAGAGTTGCCACCTCTCTTATTTTGAGAGTTGCCACCTCTCCTATTTTGAGAGATTCTACCTCTCTCGATTTAGGTGCGTGTTTTTGCTAAGGTAAGGATTCTAAGCTTCGATCCAAATTGAAACTGTCTGGCCACCTACAATGAAAAGTTTTAATCTGCAGCTAATTTAAGCGGCGACAGTGACAGTAAATTTTAAAAAATATAATGTGATAGATGCCCCTGTGTGCTGCTGGCACGTGAAATAGTACTTCGCTGTCGGTTGCGTCCGACAGTAACGTCCTTACTTGTTTTATTTGATTTTATTTTATTTTATTATATTTTTATTTATTTATTTTATTTTCTTTAACTTAATTTTGTTTTATTTATTTCATTTTCATATTTCAGGGGGCGTGGCAACAAATATCAGCTTATATCTCCCACAGTTTTAGTGCTAGAAGCTTCAAAATTGAATGCTAGGTTACTGAGGGCCTCCTCTATCGATTCCCCAAAAACTATTGTTACGCCCCAAAAGGGGCGTGACATACAGAAAAATACCCTGTAATTTTCGCATTTTTCGAATGTAAGCATCCAAACTTTACAGTTATATTCTTAAACGCCCACTCTATGCACAGGCCAAAAATTATTTGTCTACGGCCACTGGGGGCGTGGCAAATCAAAACTGAAACATCTGCAGCTTCTGAGCCAATAACGCGCCACATAATGACTTTGTGACCTTTGACCTTGTCTTTTGATTTGCCAAATTATATATATATGTGTTTGAAAAGAATATTTTATTAATACAAAATAACTAAATAAAGAAAATGTAACAAAAATATCAACATGACCGCACCGGGGTTCGATGCCACACCTCGCCAACGAACTTATGTATATCACATTTTCTGAGTTGCCACCTCTCTCATTTTGAGAGTTGCCACCTCTCTTATTTTGAGAGATGCCACCTCTCTCGATTTAGGTGCGTGTTTTTGCTAAGGTAAGGGTTCTAAGTTTCGATCCTAATTGAAACTGTCTGGCCACCTCCAATGAAAAGTTTTAATCTGCAGCTAATTTAAGCGGCGACAGTGGGGATTTAAGGTTAAATTAAAAAAAATTTAATGATAGATGCCCCTGTGTGCTGCTGGGACGTGAAATAGTATTTCGCTGTCGGTTGCGTCCGACAGCAACGTTCTTACTTGTTTTTTTTTATTTTAAATATATATTTCCGAATAGTTAATATGTATTAAATACATAAATTGTTATTCTAATACAAAATAAAATAAATTGTTGCATGTTGTATGAAATATTAACATATGCTCACATATTGCAGTGTATACATTGTATCAAAGTGACATATGCCCTAACTAAATTAGAGTAAAATCATTCATAACATAGCGACACTTTGTTGCCGTGTTTATGCAATCATAAGTGCAGTAATACGATCCCCCGCCTATGTGTGTTGACCATAGCGTGAGATCGCTAACGTAAATACTTTTCAAGTATGTACCATCCGTACATACCAAAGCCTGCACATAACCATAAGTATGCACCATTGGCATACATACACTCTGCGAAATTAGATTAAAGGCAGTTGCATTTTGCAGATACAACTGGACAAAAACAAAAAACGTTGATCGTGCCGAAGTGCCGTTCATAGCCGCGAGAAAGTAGCTATTACTTTCACTCGCAGGCGTGAAACGGTGCTTCGGCCAATGAGAGGCTGCCACGCGATCACGCGTATTTTGCGTCGCACAAAATCAGGCGATGTTGCCGTTAAGGCAGAAACGAAGAGGAGACAGGCCCCGCTACAGAGAGCCGAAGCAGGGCCTGCGGCGCTGCTATAAAAAGGCGCCCACGGCTGGGCACTGGGTCAGTCGATTCCAGTGAAAAGTGAAAGTGCCGAGTGTCAACGGAGTGAAAAGTATAAGTGAAACGAAGGACAACGAAGGACAACGAGGGACATCAAGGACACAAAGGACATCGTGGGAATTATACAAGGATATTCAGAGGAATATCCTTGACGCATACCAAACCGTATCCTTGAGGACAGAGGTACGGTCGGCAGCTGGTGCTAGAGCAGCGTAACCTGAACAGGAGAGTGAGGTTAGTGAGGTTAGTGAGGGTAGCCGTGCGAAAGAACGTAAGCCTTCTGAGACGCGGTCTAGAGTGCCAGCGAGTAAATCCAGTTGTAGGAGTGCGTGTGGTGATCCAAGCGAACCGCTGGAGAATACAGCGAGTATCCCGGCGTACCCTGGAGTGCTCTGCAACCTCTAGACGGCTCAGAGGCTGATCGGTCGCTAGCCGGAGTGCTTCTCACGGCAGAATTACGATCCTGTAGAGATCAGCGTGCGCTTGCCCAGCCAGCTCTAAGGTGTGCTCGGAAAGCGTTACAAGGAGTGGCGTGCCCTACAACCAGGAGTAAAAGGTACGTGAGAGTAGTCGTGCGGAAGGGCGCACGTCTTTGAGGCGCGGTCTAGAGTGCCAGCGAGCGAATCCAGCAGTAGGAGTGCCTGTGATACTCTCGGCGAACCGCTAGAGATCACAGCGCGTATCCTGGCGTACTCTGGAGTGTTCTGCAACCTCTAGACGGCTCAGAGGCTAACCGCTCGTTAGCCGAAGTGCTCCTCACGGCACCTACGAATCCTGCGGGCTTAGCCGTGTACAGCTATAGCCTAAGAAATCACAGCAAAGTGTAATAGCAAAGTAAAATAGTTATATATCAACGTGAATAAACCAGTTTATATTATTAAATCTAAAAGCAGGACTTATTATTTATCGGCAGGCGCCCAACATATAAATTTGTTGGCACGAACACACAGTCGGCTGAGTGCGGCCCGGCTTAAACTCGGGGCAAACCGAAGGTTCGTTACAATATGTATGTACATATGTATATATACAGATTTATGTCAACTTGTGCATGTACGTTTATACATATGTGAGTGGCAAAAGACAACAATGTTCACGGAGGAAGACTTGTGGAAATGGAAGGCACACTGGACGAACATAAAGAACTTATACCGTGAAACCTTAAGGCAGGTCGGGTATGTATGTATGTACACTTGTGCTAAAGATGCGCAGGTCGCTATGGAAAAGCGGGAAACCTCGCACCTTTACGTGTGTGTGTAACTTATAAGAGAGTGAGAAGATCTGTACTTATCGGGTTCTTTCCACCAATGCAAGCTGGAGGAGCGGAAGGATCTCCGGCTCGAAGGACCAATGTTTGTAGTAGGGCGGACTGGCCTGAATAAGTGTTGGCGGCTGCCAAAATCTTCTTACACTCTGGGCGGTGGGTCGCAGTAACAAAGACAAAGCGCGATTTTGGTGGGTGAGCGGTAATAAAACTTTATTGAAGGGAGGCGCAACCTTTTGTCGCGTTACAAGCAAGTTGAAGCACAAATATGTATATAAATTAATGGCAATCTGCATAGAAGTGCCAGTCACCCATTCCAGTGTGCCCGCCTTCTGCCACAATAAAAACCTCAGCTGTTGGTTCCCCCTGATCACCCTGCGGTGTGAACAAGATCAATATAATAATATAGTAACAACAGTAAATCAAGTGTATGAAAAATTGACATATGAACACAAATATCAATGTCAAAAAACAATCAAATCACTCCGAGAAAGATTACAAAATATCAGCATTAGAAGGAGTGTTGATATAACAATACTTGCAAATATCAACGAGCTAGTTGAATTTGACGAAAACCAATTACAAGATTTAGATGAGTCCAAACCTGTAATAAATTCGGATAGCGAAAGCGATACTGAATTATTGGAAGAAAATATAGAAACAATGGCAAATCAGACCGCTTTGGACAGGGAATATGTGAAGCAGGTTTCCTCTTCAGTACCCGAATTCGATGGTAAAAAATTGATTTTAAATCGGTTCATAACAGCATTGAAGCTTGTAGATAGAACCAAAGGCGATCAGGAGGATATAGCGGTAGAGGTTGTAAAGTCATAAATAATTGGCACAATCTTGTATAAGGTACAAGACGAGACCACTATAGCTTGAATAATAAATAAGCTAAAAGAAAACGTAAAAGGAGAATCTCCCGACGTACTAAAAGCTAAATTGATGAATATAAAACAAAAAGGCAAAACTGCCACCCAGTACGCAACTGAAATAGACAAT
The DNA here is from genome assembly GCA_035047545.1 of Drosophila paranaensis. Classification (NCBI taxonomy): domain Eukaryota; kingdom Metazoa; phylum Arthropoda; class Insecta; order Diptera; family Drosophilidae; genus Drosophila; species Drosophila paranaensis. Next base: position 176,854 of record JAWNPL010000190.1, on the reverse strand, counting down.
TTGCGAAAACAACTGGAGGCAGCCATTGTTGATGATGGCCTAGACCCAAACAATGCAGAGAAATTCTCCACAAACGAGTCTGTTTCTGCAATGATTAAGAATTGTGAGCATGAGAAACTTAAAGTAATACTGGAAGCTGGAAACTTCGTTACTTTCAATAATGTGATGAGTAAATATATTCATTGCAACACAGAAATGACTGGAGGTACAAGTACAGTATTATTTCAGCGAGGCCGCAATAGTAGGGGCGGTGGTTACTATTCCCACAGAGGAAGAGGCAATGGTCGAGGTAACTACCACCTTAATAACAATAACAACAATTACGGAAATAACAATAGAGGTGGTCGAGGTTATAACAGAGGAAGGAATAATTCCAACCGAGGCAATAACCAAAACGGGAACAACCATAACAATAACAACTATAATGTCCGTCGGGAAAATGCAAACTGATGTTATATATACAGATTTCAGCAAAGCATTTGATTCAGTTCACCATGAAGTATTACTTCATAATCTAGACCTCATATTGGTTTCTCCTAAACTCTTATGTTGGGTATCATCCTATTTAAAGGGGAGAACTCAAAGAGTTGTGTTGACATCATCATTTTCGAAACAAATCTTCGTTCATTCAGGTGTACCTCAGGGTAGTCATCTAGGGCCTTTACTTTTTAGATTATTTATCCACGACCTTCCCAGTTGTATTGCTTATTCAAAGATATTCATGGCAGTGTTCGTTTTGACATGACGTGGTTAAGCTCGAATGTTAATAATAGTGAGATTCTCTCAAATGATTTCACTATTTACAGACATGATCGACTGTTTCGTAGCGGTGGAAGTATTATTAGGTGTTAAATCTAATATTCTCTCCGAACCATTCATTTTTTCAGCATCTCATGATGTCGAGATAGTTGCTGTTAAGCTATCCCTTAAATCTTGCTCCCTTTTTATTACTTATTCTTATATTCCTCCCTCTTCTGATGTTCAAGTTTATGCGCAACATATGGCTTGCAGTAAAGAAATATATGGACATGTATAGGATAATGATTTCTTTCTGGTGTTGGGTGACTTTAATATACCTAACACTTCTTGGATTTCTAATCCTAGTTCAAGCTCCCTTTTTCCTACAATTGATCATTCTTTCTTTGATGAATTACTTTCTATTTCTATGTCTCAGATGAATTCAATCCCAAATCATCAGAATCGATGGCTTGCTTTGGTTTTTATACCCTGAACCCATTGAAAATGGGAAAATCAGGGTATAATGTTTTTGTTGAAATGTATGTAACTGGCAGAAGTAGGCATGGCAGACCCCAAAAGTATATATATTCTTCAATCACTTTAATATGTGATTTGACTAAGTATTTAGTAGCAATTCGTATACCAAATAAGAGCGCAACAACTGTCGCAAAAGCCATATTCGAATCTTTTATTCTGAAGTACGGTCCAATGAAGACGTTCATTACGGACATGGGAACAGAATATAAAAATTCAATCATTACTGACTTGTGCAAATATTTAAAAATAGATAACATAACATCTACAGCACACCACCACCAGACATTAGGTACCATTGAAAGAAGTCATAGGACATTCAATGAGTACATTCGTTCATATATTTCAGTAGATAAAACTGATTGGGACATATGGTTACAGTATTTCGTGTATTGTTTTAACACAACACCATCAGTAACTCATAATTATTTTCCATATGAACTAGTATTTGGTAGACAAAACAACCTACCAATACAATTTAATAGCTTAAACACCATAGAACCTATATATAATATAGAAGATTACTCTACTGAAGTTAAATTTAGATTAGAAAACGCGTATAAGAGAGCTCGAATATTATTAGAAAAAAATAAAGCTAAGCAAAAAGAAATAAATGATAAGAAAGTATTAGATTTTAAAATAGAAATAGGAGACCAAGTTTATTTAAAGAATGAAACAGGTCATAAATTAGAATCATGTTATATAGGACCCTTTGAAGTAATTAGCATAGAAAAGAATAATAATATAATAATAAAGAATCAGAAAAATAAAGAGCAAAAAGTTCATAAAGATAGGTTAAAAAAGATAAAATGAGTAAAAGAAAAAAAAAAAAAAAGAAAAAGAAAATAAGTATATACAGTGGCTCACAGTTTATTTGACCCAACGTCAAATAAAAATTTCATCTGCTCATTACATTTAAACCAATACACATTTTTGAAAAATTTAAACGTAGAATTATTATTTAAATATTTAATTAATGGAAAACATAACTTTTTATTCATATTTAAAAAAACAAGTAAGAAAACTCTAGTCGAGACCGCTCGACTAAGAGATCCCCTGAACCCTGCGAAGAACCGCTATTCCAAGCATTATTTATTTCTTTTATGTACACATGCATATGTACGTCCATTGCAAGCAAAGCATGTACACACATACACAGCCGAACGCACACACACACCAGTCGGTGCGTCAGCTGTTCTTTGGCTGCTTTGCATGGCAATGCTATGGGAAATTAAATGTTTAATAACTTTTTTTCTAGAGTAACGATTTTGATCAAACTTATTAAGCGTGATCATGTCATCCATATGTATATATGTGCCAAAGCACAAGTCTGTAGTATTTGAAATACGGGACCTACAAATTTGAGGCGAAGGGGGCGTGGCATCCAAAATTTAGCAAAAACCGAAATTGTGCACTTCTCACATAACACTAAATGCAAAATTTGAAGACTCTAGCTATAAAGATGAATTATATATAATTAAATAACAGAGCTTCGATTTCGTTTTTAATCGATAACATTAAAATTAAGACAGTTATCGATTTTTTTTAACAAACTCGATCTTTTCGTGCTATACAGGAACCTACATAAAAAATTTCAAGTCTCTAGCTCTTATAGGTTCTGAGAACGACGCGTTCATACATACGGACAGACGGACGGACGGACGGACGGACGGACGGACGGACGGACGGACGGACGGACGGACGGACGGACAGACGGACAGAGCTAAATCGACTCGGCTTGTCTCCCTGATTAAGAATATATATACTTTATGGGGTCTGCCACGCCTCCTTCTCCCTGTTACATACATTTCAACAAAAACATTATACCCTGATTTTCCCATTTTCAATGGGTTCAGGGTATAAAAACAGTAAGAAAATAACAAAAACTAAAACAACTCATAATTTCAATGTCACAGCTTATTTGACCCATTAGTTATTTTTAACAGTAATGTCAAAATTATTGCTAGTTTTTTTTTAATTTAATATTTGGTATGACCCCCTTTCTGATCCAAAACAGCCTTAAGTCTGGCAGGCATTAAAGCCACCAATTTTTTTGATGTTTCGGGACGGATTTTCCCCCATTCCTCGACTAATGCGGTTTTCAAACCATTTTTGTTGGAAATATTCCGGGACCTGATACTGGTGTCTAAAATGGCCCATAAATTTTAAATAGCATTAAGATCCGGTGACTGTGCTGGCGGTTTTAGGTTATGGGGCTGTTCCATACCAGCCAAGACTGAACGACACCCGACGTGTGCTTAGGGTCGTTGTCCTGATAAAATGTAAAGTCCTCTTTCATGGCCAGATATTCTGCACTTTGGATAAGATTTTGCTTTAAAATGTTTAAGTACATATTCTTATCCATGGTGCTTTCAATAAAAGCTAGTTTTCCAAACCATCACAGATCCTCCACCATGCTTTACTGTGGCTTTCAGGTGATTGTCTTGAAGCTGTTTTTCTTTTGTTATTTTTTTTAAATATGAATAAAAAAAGTTATGTTTTCCATTAATTAAATATTTAAATAACAATTCTACGTTTAAATTTTTCAAAAATGTGTATTGGTTTAAAAGTAATGAGCAGATGAAATTTTTATTTGACGTTGGGTCAAATAAGCTGTGAGCCACTGTATATATATATATAAAAAAAATTTTTTTTTTTAAATAAATACAACATAATATATAATTATATAAAAATAAAATAACATTAATAACTATTTTTATGTTAAATAACTACATTATATTACGTTATTTTTTTAAAAAGGGAGGTGTAGCATGTTGTACGTTAAATAAGTATATGACCATCGTCAGAGTATTACACTCATATACACAGTGGCACTTTGTCGCTGTTTACGTAACGCATCCGCGCATAAGCCGTCATATCATACGGCTATATGTGGACGGGCCGTCTGCATATACATACATACAAATGTATATATGCTACGCTCTCCCATTCTGTCGCTGCTCTCAGCGGCAGAACTCTTTTATATATACGTTATGTATTTAGGCTAAGCTTATTAAAAAATCTAAAATAAAGAATCATTCACAAACCAAAGACAAAAGCGAGCGGAAGCTCGAGTGTTTTTTATCAAACGAATAGTTGAAGTAACTACATGGCGACCGTGACAGCGGTGCTGAAGTAACTACATGGAGTAACAACTATGATACGAAAACCCTGATGAAGCTGAGAGTCTACAAAATACACCAACATGGATCAACACATTTGATATTGACTACATTTGCAACTCGGAAACATACAAAATAGTTGAAGATTATAAAACTCTCTTATCCACGCCGAACTTGGAACAACATCAATGCGGAACAAATAACGTCAACAACTATAATGCCCGTCTCGCCCAAAATAATTCGGGAAACTCCCAAACCCCTCCAGATACACAGGTTAAATAGTAAAATATATACTGTCAACTTAAGTCTCAACAATTTTGTATCATTCAAAAATGTTGCAACAAATAAAAAAATAATATTCTTAATAGATACAGGTGCAGATATTTCAATTATAAAGGAAAATTCTGATGTCTTTCACTACATCCAAGCAAATAGAATCATAGATATTCGAGGTATAGGAGAAGGAGTAATAAACTCCAAAGGAATAGCTTCAATTGAATTGCAGACAGAAAAGTACATTATTCCATATGAATTCCATACACTTCATGCGGATTTCGCAATTCCTTGCGATGGAATAATCGGATTAGATTTTATTAAAAAATACAATTGTCAGTTAGAATACAATAGTTCGGATGATTGGTTTATAATTAGACCACAAAATTTAACGTATCCTATCTATGCTCCAATAACGTTTAGTTCTGGTACTAGTTCCACACTTCTACCAACAAGATCACAAGTGATACGTAAAATTGAGTTGTCCTCAACAGAAGAAAACATCTTAATTCCTAATCAGGAAATTAAATCGGGTGTCTATGTTGCAAATACGATTGTAACAGTCCATAATGCTTTTGTCCGATTCCTAAATACTACAGATACATGCCAAACTGTAGGCATAAATAACTTAAAATTCGAAGCACTTTCGAACTACGAAGTAGTTCAAAATCTCAAAAATAATAGAACAGAAACCGTGATTAGCAAGTTAAGGAAAAATTTTCCAACACTATTCAAAAAACCACTAGAGGAAATATGCACCCAGTATAGTGATGTGTTCGGCCTTGAATCCGAACCAATCACAACAAACAATTTCTATAAACAACAGTTAAGACTTAAAGACGACGAGCCAGTATATGTAAAAAATTATCGATGTCCGCATAGCCAAATAGAAGAAATCCAGCATCAAGTTGGAAAGTTAATTGAACAAAAAATGGTTGAACCCTCTGCATCACCTTATAATAGCCCACTCTTATTAATACCAAAGAAAGAAAGAATAAAAGATGGCGATTAGTAATCGACTATCGTCAAATAAACAAAAAAATTGCTGTCCGATAAATTTCCACTCCCCAGAATTGATGATATTCTTGATCAATTAGGTCGAGCTAAATATTTTTCATGCCTTGGCTTAATGTCAGGTTTCCATCAAATCGAGTTTGAGGAAAACTCAAGAAATATAACGTCTTTTTCAACAAGCAATGGTACCTATCGCTTCACGCGATTACCATTTGGCTTAAAAATAGCGCCTATTTCATTTCAGAGAATGATGACAATAGCATTTTCAGGCCTAGAGCCTACACAAGCTTTTCTTTATAGGGATGATCTAATCGTTATTGGTTGTTCTGAACAACATATGATTAAAAATCTAACAGATGTTTTCAAACTTTGTAGAAAACACAATCTCAAATTACATCCAGAAAAATGTTCATTCTTCATGCACGAGGTGACGTTTTTAGGTCACAGATGCACAGATAAGGGAATACTCCCTGATGATAAAAAATTTAATGTTATCAATAATTATCCAGTCCCAACGGACTATAGACGATTTATAAAAAACTTCGCCGAATATTCACGGCACATAACTAGATTATGTAAAAAGAATGTCCCATTTGAATGGACCGCTGAATGTGAAAAAGCATTCCAATACCTTAAAAAGGCACTTGTTCAACCAAATCTATTACAGTACCCAGATTTTAACAAAGAATTTTGTATAATCACAGATGCAAGCAAACAAGCATGTGGAGCAGTTTTAACTCAAAACTATAATGGACTCCAACTCCCAGTTGCATATGCATCAAGAGCATTCACTAAAGGTGAAAGCAATAAGAGTACTACAGAACAAGAACTAGCAACAATACATTGGGCAATAACACATTTTCGACCGTATATATATGGCAAACATTTTATAATTAAAACAGATCACAGACCTTTAACATATTAATTTTATATGGTAAACCCAAGTTTTAAATTAACACGCATGCGACTCGAACTGGAAGAAAATGATTTTACGGTTGAGTATCTGAGAGGTAAAGACAATTTTGTGGCTGATGCTCTATCAAGGATAACAATATCCGATATAATTGATTTGAATAGAAAAGTCCTGAAAGTCACTACCAGGCAACAAAGTAGACAAAATAATCTCTGGCCAGAGAACAAAAATGAAACTATGCCTAAGCAAGTTCAAAATAAAGCTTCCAAGCCCAACGTACATGAAGTCATTTGCAATGACCTTGCGAATAACAGATTCTCTATGTTTAATTAAACATGGAAAGAAAGTTATGGCAAGATTTGACATAAGCGATATATACACCAATGAAATTCTTGACATAGGTCAATTCTTTCAAAGGCTTAATATCAGCCAAGTCAAAGTGGCACCGTGCGCAAAGATCTTTGATATCATCTCAATAGAATCTTTTAAAATAATGGGCAATAAGATATTAAAATTTATAAGAGTAGCGCTACTCAAGCCGGTGACCCAAATAAATAGTAAGAAAGAAATAGAAGCAATATTGTCTACATTCCATGAGAATCCAATTCAAGGAGATCATACAGGCATCAACAAAACGTTGACAAAAATACTGAGAAAATATTATTGGAAAAACATGACTAAACATGTAAAAGAGTACATTAAGAAATGTCCAAAATGCCTGACGTCGAAAACGACGAAACATAATAGATCACCTATGGCTATAACAGAAACACCAATATATGCTTTTGACAGAGTGATAGTTGACACAATAGGTCCACTACCACGTTCAGAAAATGGAAATGAATACTGAATCACTTTACTAATTCTAATTTACTAATTCAATTCACAAATTTGTGATTTGACGAAGTATTTAGTAGCAATTCCGGTTGCAAACAAAAATGCAATAACTGTCGCAAAAGCTATATTTCAATCTTTTATTCTGAAGTACGGTCCAATGAAGGCGTTCATTACGGACATGAGAACAGAATACAAAAATTCTATTATTACTGACCTGTGCAAACATTTGACAAGTAAGAGTGCTCTAGTCGAGACTGCTCGACAAAGAGATCCCCTGAACCCTGCGAAGAACTGCGATTCCTAAGAGCCGCCAACATTCTCCGTTACTTTTATATGTATGTATATATGTAGCAAACAATACATACACACACACAGACGCACGCACAAGAACACACACACAGACGCACGCACCAACACACAATCTGCTAACTGTGCATTATGATTCATCAGCTTCGCTGCTGCTGCAAGACGCCGATAATATGAGGTATTAAATGTTTAATAACTTTATTTCTAGTCGAACGATTTTGATCAAATTTGTGGGGCGTCATCATGACATTCATATGTGTGTATGTGCCAAAGCACAAGTCTCTAGTACTTGAAATACGTGATTTAGCAATTTGAGGCGAAGGGGCAATTTGAGGGCGTGGCATCCAAAATTTAACAAAAACCGAAATTGCAGAAGGATCAAATAACACTAAATGCAAAATTTGAAGACTCTAGCTAGAAAGATGAATTAAATAGAATTTTATAACTAAATGAAGATATCGGTTTTTAATCGATAACATTAAAACGATTATAGTTATCGAATATTTGAAACAAACTCGATCGAATCGTACTATACACGAACTTCCAAAAAAATTTGAAGTCTCTAGCCCTTATATCTTCTGAGATCGACGCGTTCAAACATACGGACAGACGAAATAAACAAGAACTATTGCCAAGGCAAAGTCTTGAAAAAGCTTCTAAGCCCAACGTATACGAAGTCATCACAAATGACGAGGTACGTAAAGTAGTGACCTTGCGAATAACAGATTCCACATGTTTATTGAAACATGTATAAAATTATTGCAGGTAGGACTTTTAAAATGTACCAAACAAAGAAAAACATTTTTTTTACAAAAAAAAATTAAAAATTACAAAATTACAATTAAAAAAAAAAAACAATGAAAAACTACATATATGTATACCTATTTTAAAATTTGTACTCTTAAATTCTATCCCAAAAGAGGATAATATAAAAGAAACAGTAATCATGTTGGACGACGAGTCCAAAGTAGCGGATTCAACCGCGAATGTTATTAACAATGTGGAAGATAGGTTAGAAACATTATAAAAAAAAAAAAAATATATATATATATATATACATAAAAAATCCAATACTTGGTATTACTACTATATTGATGTTGCGCTCAAAACGTTAAGATCTCCATTTTTCCACTAAGAAATGGAATGGAGTGCATAAGTGAAAACAATTAATGATTTCAAAGACAAATTTGGGAAATCATAAAAATGTATCAATTCTGATAAAACAATAAAAACAGAAACAGTGATACATCATTTGCGCATTTTAACAGATCAATATAATAATATAGTAACAACAGTAAATCAAGTGGATGAAAAATTGACATATGAATACAAATATCAATGTCAAAAAAAAACTATTGAAAGAAAATATAGAAACAATGGCTAATCAGACCGCTTTGGACAGGGAATATGTGAAGCGGGTTTTCTCTTCAGTACCCGAATTCGACGGTAAAAAATTGATTTTAAATCGGTTCATAACAGCATTGAAGCTTGTAGATAGAACCATTCCAGGCACTAAAGATAAAAGATGGCGATTAGTAATCGACTATCGTCAAATAAACAAAAAATTGCTGTCCGATAAATTTCCACTCCCCAGAATTGATGATATTCTTGATCAATTAGGTCGAGCTAAATATTTTTCATGCCTTGCCTTAATTGTCAGGTTTCCATCAAATCGAGTTTGAGGAAAACTCAAGAAATATAAGAATATAACTTTTTCAACAAGCAATGGCTATCGCTTCACGCGATTACCATTTGGCTTAAAAATAGCGCCTAATTCATTTCAGAGAATGATGACAATAGCATTTTCAGGGCTAGAGCCTACACAAGCTTTTCTTTATATGGATGATCTAATCGTTATTGGTTGTTCTGAACAACATATGATTAAAAATCTAACAGATGTTTTCAAACTTTGTAGAAAACACAATCTCAAATTACATCCAGAAAAATGTTCATTCTTCATGCACGAGGTGACGTTTTTAGGTCACAGATGCACAGATAAGGGAATTCTCCGTCCCACAAATGACGAGGTACGTAAAAGTAGTGACCTTGCGAATAACAGATTCCACATGTTTATTGAAACATGGAGAAAAATTATTGCAAGAATTAATGTTAGCGATTTGTACTCCAATGGAATTCTCGATTTAGGTCAGTTTTTCCAAAGGCTTGAATGGCAAGCCGGTGTATTTAAAATCAGCCAACTAAAAGTGGCACCGAGCGAAACGATCTTTGAATCAATTTCAATAGATACTTTCAAAAATATGGGCAATAATAATTTAAAATCATTTAGAGTAGCGCTACTCAAGCCGGTGACCCTCATCCAAGTTGATGAAGAAAAAGAAGCTATACTGTCTACATTCCATGACGATCCAATTCAAGGAGGTCATACAGGAATTTATAAAACAATTGCGAAAATAAAGAGACAATATTATTGGAAAAACATGACTAAACATGTAAAAGAATACATTAATAAATGTCCAAAATGCCTGATGTCGAAAACGACGAAACATACAAGATCACCTATGATAATAACCGAGACTCCACAATATGCTTTTGACAGAGTGATATGAATATGCAATCACTTTAGTATGTGATTTGACTAAGTATTTAGTACCAATTCCTATTCCAAATAAGAGCGCAACAACTGTCGCAAAAGCCATATTCGAATCTTTTATTCTGAAGTACGGTCCAATGAAGACGTTCATTACGGACATGGGAACAGAATATAAAAATTCTATCAAATCTGACTTGTGCAAATATTTAAAAATAGATAACATAACATCTATAGCACACCACCACCAGACATTAGGTACCATTGAAAGAAGTCATAGGACATTCAATGAGTACATTCGTTCATACATATATTTCAGTAAATAAAACTGAGAGAGTTCTCAGTTTGAAAGTTTCAGACGTGCTTTTTTGTTCTCCATGGCTTTTATTTTTGTTTAGTGATTTTTTTAAATATAAAATTGCGTTCACTGTTGATTTTTTGTGAAGTGCTTAGAACTTGGATTTGTGCAGCGTCGGTAATTTTTATTTTTACTTGCATTCTGCATTCTTCTTTTGCTTTATCGCTCGCTCTCAGTTTTTTTGGTGTGTGCAATCAGCTGTTTTTGTTGTTGTGAGTATATTCTCTCAACGCTTTAACCCTCTCTTTGCTTTGCGATTGTTTCATTGTCTTTATCTAAACTCCCGTTTTGTTTGTGAGTCGCTCTCTAAACATATTAATACTCTCTTTAGCTTGAGCTTTTTTTTTTCCTTGTGTTTCTAATCTTTTGTTTAAGTTTTTTGAATCCCAACTGCCAATATGACCTGTTGTAAAAAAAACTTGCTCAGTGCGGCAAACTTCTGATTCTTCACAGATGCAATTCATTAATTGCTAGTTGTGTGAGAATATGATGCACAGTAAATTTGCTGGCCTTACAGGGCGGGATTATGATAAGGTCATGTCCACTGCTAAAATTGGTTGTGGCGGCTTACGGTGGTCTTGCCCTAGTTGTTTGGAAAAACAAATAAATTTTTCTAAACAGTTATCTAGTGAACTAGATGCTGGTGATAAATTATTAAATCAATATGATTTTGAATCTTCTCAAGCTGAGACGTTGACGGCCTCCCAGTTGTCAATACCTTTGCTCCAAATTTATTAGCGCCTCCTACACCTTGTTCAGACTCTCTTGCCATTCCACCCTCTGGTAGCGCGTCAGGGACACCAGTAGTGGATAGAGTCTTTACTGATTCCAACCCCGTTGTCTCCATCTGTTGCTCATACTACGAACAACTCTCTGGCCATTTCTCCCACACTTACTATACCTACTTTATCTGTCGTCTCTCCCCGAAAGCATGTGTTCTTATCAAGGCTTTCATCTGACACGACATGTGAAGCTGTTTCTGCTTTTATTTCTAGTAAATCAAATGCTAAAGTCTCTATATCGAAGTTCAATTTGGCAACTCCTCGTGAAATTGCTTCTTTTAAAATCAATGTTTCATCTGAATTCTTCACAACGATTTGTGACGCCAAGTTTTGGCCTCCTCACGTAGTTGTGCATGAATTTAAGCATAAGAGTCGAACTAGGTAGTCTCCGGTTTTGCTAAACCCTTCCTCAGTACAATCTTCATCCAATATTGTGCCAAAAAACTAAACACAATTCAACCTTCTTCACAGATTAATATATCAAGAAGTTCGTGGTCTGAATTCTAAGTTCAAAAGGCTCTTTTTGAGTAGTTTCAGTGTTCGTTTTGACATTGTTGCCCTGGCTGAAACGTGGTTAAGCCCGAATGTTTATAATAGTGAGATTCTCTCGAACGATTTCACTATTTACAGATATGATCGACGGACTTGTAGAGGTGGAGGTGTCTTATTGGGCGTTAAATCTTATATCCTTTCTGAATCTTTTATTTTTTCAGCATCTCATGATATCGAGATAGTTGCTGTTAAACTTGCTCTTAAATCTTGCTCCCTCTTTATTACTTGTTCATATATTCCCCCCACTTCTGATTTTCAAGTTTATGCGCAACATATGACTTGCATTAAAGAAATTTATGGACACGTGAAGGATAACGATTTCTTTCTGGTGTTAGGCGACTTTAATATACCGAACATTTCTTGGATGTCTAATCCTAGTTCAAGTTCCCTTATTCCTACAATTGATCATTTTTTCTTTGATGAATTACTTTCTATTTCTATGTCTGAGATGAATTCAACCTCAAATCATCTGAACCGGTGGCTTGATCTGGTTTTTATTAATGATGACTCTTGCATTAATGTTTCCAGATCATCCCCTTTTTGTTTACCTGAGGATATTTATCATCCTACATTGGAGGTATCTCTGACCCTAAGTTCACCTCCAATTTCTGAACCTACTCCATCTAAACGTCGCTGTTACGTTAAGTGCAACTTTGCTTTGCTTAACCAACTTATTAGCGCAACAGATTGGTCTACGTTATATGATTCTGTCGATGTTAATTGTACATCAACTATTTTCTATAACATTTTAAACTCTCTTATTGATGAGTGTGTTCCTATGTGTCTCCCTGTGCCTTTTTCTAATGAACCTCCATGGTTTACTCAGTCGCTTTCTAATTTAAGAAACATTAAGTCTAAATGTTTTAAAAATTTTAAAAAGTGTGGCTCCATTATTAAATGGTCTAAATATTCCATAGCCAAGTCGAACTTTAACATTTTAAATTACCGTTGCTATGAGAATTACCTTATGCGTTGCAAAAGACAATTTGCTCGAGACCCTAAAAAATTTTATTCTTTTGTGAATTTGAAACGTAAGTCTTCTAGTTTACCTTCCACATTTTTTATGAGTCTTTGAATTCTTGCAATGATCAGGATCCCTCAGATCTTTTTGTATATGTAAATATATATAAACATTTAAAAAAAAAAAATGTTTAAATAAATACAACATAATATATAATTATATAAAAATAAAATAACATTAATAACTATTTCTACCCTGAACCAATTGAAAATGGGAAAATCAGGGTATAATGTTTTTGTTGGAAGGCGTATTTATGTAACAGGCAAAAGGAGGCGTGGCAGACCCCATAAAGTATATATATTCTTGATCAGGATGACAAGCCGAGTTGATATAGCCATGTCCGTCTGTCGGTCTGTCCGTCTGTCCATCCGTCCGTCCGTCCGTCCGTCTGTCCGTCTGTCCGTCCGTCTGTCCGTATGTATGAACGCGTCGTTCTCAGAACCTATAAGAGCTAGAGACTTGAAATTTTACACAAAATAATATTACTTATTAGCGCAACAGATTGGTCTACGTTATATGATTCTGTCGATGTTAATTGTACATCAACTATTTTCTATAACATTTTAAACTCTCTTATTGATGAGTGTGTTCCTATGTGTCTCCTTGTGCCTTTTTCTAATGAACCTCCATGGTTTACTCAGTCGCTTTCTAATTTAAGAAACATTAAGTCTAAATGTTTTAAAAATTTTAAAAAGTGTGGCTCCATTATTAAATGGTCTAAATATTCCATAGCCAAGTCGAACTTTAACATTTTAAATTACCGTTGCTATGAGAATTACCTTATGCGTTGCAAAAGACAATTTGCTCGAGACCCTAAAAAATTTTATTCCTTTGTGAATTTGAAACGTAAGTCTTCTAGTTTACCTTCCACATTTTTCTATGAGTCTTTGAATTCTTGCAATGATCAGGATCCCTCAGATCTTTTTGTATATGTAAATATATATAAACATTTAAAAAAAAAATGTTTAAATAAATACAACATAATATATAATTATATAAAAATAAAATAACATTAATAACTATTTCTACCCTGAACCAATTGAAAATGGGAAAATCAGGGTATAATGTTTTTGTTGGAAGGCGTATTTATGTAACAGGCAAAAGGAGGCGTGGCAGACCCCATAAAGTATATATATTCTTGATCAGGATGACAAGCCGAGTTGATATAGCCATGTCCGTCTGTCGGTCTGTCCGTCTGTCCGTCCGTCCGTCCGTCCGTCCGTCTGTCCGTCTGTCCGTCCGTCTGTCCGTATGTATGAACGCGTCGTTCTCAGAACCTATAAGAGCTAGAGACTTGAAATTTTATGTAGGTCCGTGAATAGCACGAAAAGATCGAGTTTGTTAAGAAAAGTCGATAACTATTTTAATTTTAATGTTATCGATTAAAAACGTTATCGAATGTTAGTTATAAAATTATATCTCCCACGTCTTTATAGCTAGAGTCCCCAAATGTTTTTTAATTTTTATATTTATTTTCTCTAATTTTGATTTTTGTTAAATTTTGGATACCGGCTCCAAATTTCCCCAAATATTTAAATTGAGGTTAGTTGCACTCAAAGCCAGTAAATGAATGGGTTTACATTTTTAAAAATTGGAAAAAATGTAATAAAATATGTTGAACATAAGCTGAAAATTTCATTCAAATCCATTAATTCGCGCAGAAGTTATTAAACAAAACATTTGGCCAATCGGCCAAACACGTGACCAGCAAAGCAAACCAAACTGTTTTCCTATACATGTGCACACATACACACATACACATTGAGCTGTGTGCATCTAGCTTATTCTAAAACCCGCAAGTATTAGTGTACATATTTCCAACAGATGGCGCTATGATTTGCGAATTATCAGCTGCTCAGTTGGATCGAAACATGGATAGCGCTATTTTATCGAACCATAGATGGCGCTGTTGGCTAAACAATTGAAAATGAATTGAATTTAGTTTTCTGTGCGTTTATACGAAATGCTAATTATGCAGTATTTATTTTAAAAAACGCAGATAGCGCGGGGTTTAGGGTATCTCCTAGTCGGGACCCCCGACTAGAGTTTTCTTACTTGTTTTATATTAAATGACTACATTATATTACGTTATTTTTTTAAAAAGGGAGGTGTATCAATATTAACATATGCTCACATATTGCAGTGTATACATTGTATAAAAGTGACATATGCCCTAACTAAAGTAGAGTAAAACAAGTAAGGACGTTACTGTCGGACGCAACCGACAGCGAAATACTATTTCACGTCCCAGCAGCACACAGGGGCATCTATCACATTATATTTTTTAAAATTTACTGTCACTGTCGCCGCTTAAATTAGCTGCAGATTAAAACTTTTCATTGTAGGTGGCCAGACAGTTTCAATTTGGATCGAAGCTTAGAATCCTTACCTTAGCAAAAACACGCACCTAAATCGAGAGAGGTGGAATCTCTCAAAATAGGAGAGGTGGCAACTCTCAAAATAAGAAGGTGGCAACTCTGAAAATGTGATTTAAGTTCGTTGGCGAGCGTAGAGGTGTGGGCTCGAACCCCGGTCATGTTGATATTTTTGTTATATTTTCTTTATTTAGTTATTTTGTATTAATAAAATATTCTTTTCAAACACATATATATAATTTGGCAAATCAAAAGACAAGGTCAAAGGTCACAAAGTCATTATGTGGCGCGTTATTGGCTCAGAAGCTGCAGATGTTTCAGTTTTGATTTGCCACGCCCCCAGTGGCCGTAGACAAATAATTTTTGGCATGTGCATAGAGTGGGCGTTTAGGAATATAACTGTAAAATTTGGATGCTTACATTCGAAAAATGCGAAAATTACAGGGTATTTTTCTGTGTGTCACGCCCCTTTTGAGGCGTAACAATAATTTTTGGGGAATCGATAGGGGATCGTAACAGTAACCCACGTGCCAAATTTGGGCATTCTAGCTTTAAAACTGTAGAAGATTCAGTTTGACCCGATTTGCCACGCCCCCAATGGGCGTAGATATATCCCCATAGCTTTTTGATTTTGGGATGTCGACATGAGTGTTCAGTTAAAATCTCAACTCTCTAGCCCTTCTAGAAGTAGTGTTTCTGAGATACAGGAAAATGCATTTTCCGACTTGCCACGCCCATAGCGGGCTTATCGGGCAAATCTTGACACTTTATCAGACGAGGGTATACACGAGTATATATTTCAAACTGCAAGCCTGTTGCTTCAATAGCGTGGAAGTGGTTTGCGTTCATACGGACAGACGGACATGCATGACGGACATTGCACAAACCCAATATACTATATCACTACGTGAAATAGTATAATCATTCATAGAGACACTTTGTTGCCGTGTTTATGCAATCATAAGTGCAGTAACACGATCCCCCGCTTGTGTATTGACCATAGCGTGAGATCGCTAACGTAAACACTTTTCAAGTATGTATGCACCATTGGCATACATATATACATATATACAACGACAACCGCTTACATACATGCCGCAACTCTCTCATTCTCTCTCTGCCGACTTCCTCAGCGGCAGAGCTTATGTATAACTCTCTAATTCTCTCTCTGCCGACTTCCTCAGCAGGAGAGCTTATGTATAAGATTAAATGTATTAAGTATAAGAATAATTATTCAATAAAGTGCACTCAAAATAAGAAGACCAGGCCCTCGGCAGTTTTCTTACAAACATTGGTCTTTCGAGCCGGAGATCCTTCCGCTCCTCCAGCTTGCATTGGTGGAGAGAACCTGATAAGTACAGATCTTCTTAATCTCTTACAAAAGTTGCACTTACACACACACGTAGAGGTGCGAGGTTTCCCGCTCTTCCATAGCGACCTGCGCATCTTTAATACATGTGTACATACGTAGATACCTGACCTACCTCAAGGTTTCACGGTCAAAGTTATTTATGTTCGTCCAGTGTGCCTTCCATTTCCTTAGTTCCTTCTCCGTGAATATTGTTGTGTTTCTAAACTCACATATGTATATACATACATATACACACAATTAATATACATATATACAAACATATGTACCACATGTACATACGGCAAGTGTAATTGTTAAAACCAAACCGAACAACGCGATATTGTGTCAAGGCGCCACTAAATAATTAAATTTTGGCACCCACGGAGACTTTCACACACGCGCGTGTATATACCGATGCATACATACATATTTTGTATTTTTGTATTTTGCATAAGCACAACACTAATTTAACTACAATAATAATTGCAGCCCTCCGATTGACTTTCCGCAGTTAAAAATTAAACAAGTAAGAAAACTCTAGTCGAGACCGCTCGACTGGGGTATATCCTGAACCCTGCGAAGAACCGCTATTCCAAGGATTCTTCGTTTGATTTATATTTATATGTATATGTATGTTCCTTACAAGCCAAACATACACACACACGCACAGGCGCACACACACACAAACGCCAGTCGCTGAGTCATCTGTTCTTTGACTGCTTTGCATAGCAATGCTATGGGAAATTAAGTGTTTAATAACTTTTTTTCTAGAGCAACGATTTTGATCAAACTTGTTGGGCGTGATTATGTCATCATATTTCTTATTCAAAGATTTTCATGTATGCTGATGACGTAAAACTTTGCCTTTCTTATTCTAACGCAATCAATCATCAATGCTTACAAGATGATCTTAATTCCTTCCAACTTTGGTGCTTGGCCAATAGGTTGCGTTTAAACTGTTATAAATGTATGACAATGACCTTCTGTCGTACTACTCCATACATTGCTAATTATTCAATTAATAGCGATTCTTTGCAACGCATTTTTTCTGTCAAAGATCTAGGTGTACTCTTCGATTCAAAACTTCGCTTCAATACTCATATCTCAACCATTAGAAATGAAGACAAAAGTGTTCTTGGCTTCATTAAACGTTGGGCAAATGAGTTCAATGATCCTTTTGTAACCAAACTCCTTTATGTTTCGCTGGTACGACCTATTTTAGAATACTGTTCTATTATATGGTCTCCACAGCATAAAGTGTACCAGGATCGTATTGAATCGATCCAAAAACAGCTTCTTCTCTTTGCTCTAAGAAATCTAAACTGGGATCCGAATCTCCGTCTACCGTCTTATCATAGTCGTCTCCTTCTTATTGATCTTCCTTCATTGAAAAATCGTAGAACAATCCTTGGGATTGCTTTTCTACATAATTTGATTGTAGGTAATATTGATTCGTCCTTGTTAATGAAACTTAACTTCTCGGTTCCTTCAAGAACAAATAGGCACTTTCGTCCGTTGCATTTACCTCTGCTCACATCGGATTACTCGTTGCACAGTGCATTTCATGTATTATGTGCGAATTATAATAAATTATATAACGTTTTTTCTCAAAATTCTCTCTCCCTCTAATCAAATATTTGCTTTCAGTTTTTCTTAGGGATATTACTCAATCGTGATGGTGGAAATTTTATTTTTTTTGTTTAGGTATTTAGATTATATATTTATATTTATAGTTAGATTCTCTAATTTTACTTTTAATATTCCTGTATTGCCTCTTTCTTAAATTTCTTTATTTCAATAATATCACTAACCACATCGGGCTGTGAATTGGGGCAGAGCTGGCCGGACTGGCAAATAAAATACCTCCAACGGGTTGGTGATATTTCGAAATTGTTTATCTGTTTGTTTTAGGCTTTAAACAAAGTTGTTTAGTTTATACTTAAGTTGACACTCGACTTGTCCATTATATTTTTTGATAATAAATAAATAATTTGATAATATGTATGTGCCAAAGCACAAGTCTCTAGTACTTGTACATACGGCAAGTGTAATTGTTAAAACCAAACCGAACAACGCGATATTGTGTCAAGGCGCCACTAAATAATTAAATTTTGACACCCACGGAGACTTTCACACACGCGCGTGTATATACCGATGCATACATACATATTTTGTATTTTTGTATTTTGCATAAGCACAACACTAATTTAACTACAATAATAATTGCAGCCCTCCGATTGACTTTCCGCAGTTAAAAATTAAACAAGTAAGAAAACTCTAGTCGAGACCGCTCGACTAGGGTACTCCCTGAACACTGCGAACAACCGCAATTCCAAGCAATATATATACATAGGTATATATGTTCATAGGTATATATGTTCATAGGTAATATGTTCATTACAAGCAACACATACACACATACACAGGCGCAAGCACACACAAGCGCAAGTCGGTGCGTCATCTGTTGGTTGGCTGCTATTTGCATGGCAATGCTATGGGAAATTTAATGTTTAATAACTTTTTTTCTAGATTGTCGATTTTGATCAAACTTGTAGTCATGTTATCCATATGTATGTCTGTGCCAAAGCACAAGTCCCTAGTATTTGATATACGGGAGTTACAAATTTGAGGCGACGAGGGCGTGGCATCCAAAATTTAACAAAAACCGAAATTGCGTAAGGCCCATATAACACGAAATGCAAAATTTGAAGACTCTAGCTAGAAAGATGAATTAGATAGAATTTTATAGCTTAATTTAGCTTTTCGTTGTTTATCGATAACAATAAAACGATAACAGTTATCGAATTTCTGAAACAAACTCGATCTTTTCGTGCTATACAGGAACCTACATAAAAAATTTCAAGTCTCTAGCTCTTGTAGGTTCTGAGAACGACGCGTTCATACATACGGACAGACGGACAGACGGACGGACGTACGGACAGACGGACAGACGGACAGGGACATGGCTATATCAACTCGGCTTGTCATCCTGATCAAGAATATATATACTTTATGGGGTGTGCCACGCCTCCTTCTACCTGTTACATACATACGCCTTCCAACAAAAACATTATACCCTGAAATCCCATTTTCAATGGGTTCAGGGTGTAAAGGTACGTTTTTCCAGCTGGGGCAGACTCAGCCTGGCCCAGGGTCACCTACAAGATAATTTATAGGATGCTGGGACGCACTGGGGTAGGGGACGGGAAATACGGCAACTCACGGCCGCTGGCGGAGCTGCTCTCGCCTGGGAGTAGCGCGACAACGATCGCTGCACCGCGCCGGTCAACTTTGGCTGCGGCAGCAGGTTCGAACTTACCCGCTGGTCTTACACTGCGACGGACAAAGCACGAACGTAGGGGATCTAGCGTTCGTTAGCAAATATGCAAATGTTTTTTCAAAATTAAAACACCAAGATTTCGGTTTCTTCTTTATTTCCTTTAGATAACTCACGGTTCCTCGACCTTCCTCTCGTGCCTCTTTCCTGGTATACTTCTTCCGCTCGTCTCGCTTTTCACTTTCACTTTTCACTAGTTGGCGGCGACACGCCCTCACCTTCTCACAATTTGCTCCAGCTTCTTCCCTCTTTTGCGGTCACACTCTGACTGCCCTACTCGCCCTTCGGACGATCGCGCGCCGACCTCGGCAATGCAATTTGTCGCGGCCGCAACTTCTCACCACGAAGCTCTCAATTTGCCGCGGCGCGCCTAGCTACATTGCCGATCATCGGCGCGCACATAAGGGGGTTCGCCTTCTAACTTAACTTAACTTTCTATGCCCGCCTCCTCCAGCAACGCAGCACATCTCGGTGGGGCCTTCCGCCTGTCCCTCGTCGTCCGTAAGTCCCGCGTCGTCTTCACTTCCGGCTTGGAAAAGTGGCTTTAACTGCGCCACGCTGGCCACCCTTCTCTTGGGCTCGCCCTCCCTCGCGAGTCGCACGACATCGGGGGAAACAAATCTGATGATCCGGTATGGGCCGTCAAACTTCGGGGCCAATCTCGCTGCGAAGCGTCCAGCTGCGTTGGACAGCTGGCGCTGACGCAGCAGGACTAGGGACCCGACCGTGGGCCTCCACTCGCGCCTGCGAAGATTGTAGTACCGCCCTTGGTCCCACTTCCACTTGACGCCTCTCTTCAGGAGTGACTTCATCGGTTGCACCAGGGATGCGAAGTCAGGTACGAAACGCCTGTACCACGACGCCATCCCCAAACACTGCCGCAGCTCTTCGTGATTCGATGGAGCTGGGAGTTTCCGGAACGCCTCAACCTTGGACGGATCCGTACTGATTCCCTCCCCCGTCACTACATGCCCCAGATACACCGACCTTTCTCTAAAGAAGCTGCATTCCTTGCGATTAACTTTGAGGTTGGCTGCTCTCAGCCTCCTAAACACCTCCTTCACATATGCTGATCCTTATCGGCGCCTATCAACACCATATCATCCAGATGTGCGAACGCGTGCGGCTCCATCTCCGGCCCTGTAACCTTGTCGATCGCCCTCTGAAACGTTGCCCCAGTCGAGTGCAACCCAAATGGCATCACCCGCCATTGACACAAACCCCGCCCTGGCACAGTGAACGCCGTGCATTCCTTACTGTCTGCCGCCATCGGGATCTGCCAATAACCGTTCTTTAGATCTAGTGTCGAGATGACAAGTGCATGACGCGACCTCTCGAGGATGTAATTGATCCGAGGGACTGGATAAGCGTCGGGTATCGAATTAGCGTACAGCTGCCGATAGTCGATGCACATGCGCCATTCCCCTGTCTCCTTCTCCACCAAGACTATTGGCGCACTGTGCGGACTCGATCGCTCCAATTCGAAGCAGCTCCTCCACCTGCTCGTCAATCACCTTCTGCATAGCGGGATTCTCGGGATTATCCCTCTGCTTCAGAGGTCTATCATCCCTCATCCGGATGCTATGCTCGCCGACGTGGGCCACCCCTTCGAGGTGCTCGGATAGTGCCAGCTCGTCCTCGAGGAATCTCTTCATTTCGCTTCCTAGATCAGCCGGACACCCCGCACCCCTTGCGATCATCTCCACCTCGTCCTCGTCCCCGCATATGATCCTCCTTGCCTCCGGCGAGCGCTCACCAATCGCCTGCTCTGTTGCGGTCTCTTTTCCGTTTGTCGTCTCCGCACCGCTACATTCACCCTCTGGCGGCGTCATCCTGGGGCTTGGCTTCCTCCACCTCGGTCGTCGTGCAGGCGTCTCCCGTCTTTCTCTCGGGGCACCCTCTAACGACGTATCCTTGGGGATGGATGGCAACTCTTTCCCCGATGTCGCGGCCTCAGTCCTCCTGTGTAGCTCGGTGCATCCACAGCGCACGGTCGTCCCTACGGCGGCCAGGGAATCCATCACGAGGATGACCTGGTCCAACATGGTAGGCATGATGAGTAGTGCTATCTGCGCGGCCCTGCCGGCAAGATCCACCTGCACTCTCATCAGCTTCCTCACTTCCACCGACGACCCGTCCGCCAGCCTGATGCGCGACCGCACCTCCTCGACCTTTCCCGTGATCGCCTTCCTCCGCACGCAGTCCTCGCTCATGAAGCTACGACTGGCCCCTGTGTCGACCGTAGCGTCCATCTCGCGACCGGCGACCTTACAACTAACGGAGACTCACGCCCCCCTTTTAAGATCGGTTGGCATCGCCCCTTCTCTGTGGGAGGACGCCCTTCTTTGTTTCCCGCGTCTGTACGGCAGCAGCGGTCACGCGTGTCGACCCCTGCCTCCCCGCATTGTTGGCCGAAGACCACCCGCTCGTTAGGGCAGTCCCGCGCAAAATGACCTGGCTGCGAACATCGGAAACACACGCGCCGCGCGTCAGAATTCCGCATCCAACTGCGTCAGCTGGGACAGAGACGAGAAATCTTGGCGCCGCACATACATCCGATACTCAGGAGCCGTATTCTCATACACTCGATACAACTCCTGAGCCGGACTGTAGTTGGCATGGCGCATCAATAACCTGATCTCTACCAGGTAGTCCTTGAAAGCCTCGCCTTTCCGCTGCCTTCGCCCCCTAATCTGATCCTCGAGGCGCTCGAAATATTGTGGAGGCATGAAGAAATCTAGAAATTCGGTCCGGAATCTACCCTAAGACGCACTCCTCAACCCGCTGGTCAGGAATCATTTCGCAGCCTTATCCACCAGCACCTCGCTTACCACCCTAGGTAGGTTATCGAGCTCGATGCCATACGTGATGGCTCTCTCTTCCAACATCTCGAGGAATCCCAACGGGTCGGACTGGCCGTCGTAGCACATGCCCCACCTCCGGACCTGCTCGGCTTCGCACCTATGCGGGCGACCTTCGGGCTCCACGTAAGCTGTCGGCCCTCGCGATCCTACCTCCGAGTCAGCGCATAGCCACCGGTCGTTGGTCGCGACCTTGGGCTCCCCTCGCGCATCGTTGACCCGAATCTCGGGCACATTGTTACCCGCCGGGGCCCTCGGACCGAATGTCGGGGCCGGGGTATGTCCATACAGCTGTGATTTCCTTAAGTCGGGTTCGGACTTACGGCAAGATTGATGCCCAAGTCCCGACACGGCACTTCCCAGACTGGGCTCCAGCGCCTTGGCATCTAGGGATTCTAACTCAGCTAGCCGGGCCCAGACCTCTGCGGAATGGCCACCGCCTTGGATGAAGCTAGCTAAGCGTCTACGCAGCTCCTCTACCCGGCCGTCTTTCTCTAGCCCGAACTCTTGGGCCACAGACATCAACTCCTCTTTCCGCCTTAGGTATACCCAACGGACGCCCACCCCCGGATTCTGACATTCGCTCGAATCCATGGTAGTGTTAGTGAGAATTTTTATTTATTAAAAAAAATTTTATTTTTACTTTATTTATTTTTATTTCACTCACTTTATCATGGCCGTCGGCCCACTGTTCCACACACTCACTGTACAAATTTCGAGCCACCGCGCACCGAAATTTCCCCACTTGTTTGCGTGGTCTCGACCCACGGTCAGCCTCTCGCTCTCCGACACACGCACCGCTATCAGCCAACGCCACCGACAATGCTCTCCCTCGTACGCCGATCACAAGCGTGTCTTCGCTTGTCGCGTCACTTCTGTGTGTGTGTGTGTGGCTGGCTGCCGTCGCTCGCTTGGCCGCGGCTTCACTCTCTCGCTCTCTTTCCCTTTGCGCTCGCCCTTCGTTGCTGGGCTCGAGTGTATTCACACGCGTCGGCCGTCTCTTCTTTCTCCTCCTATTCCACTGTTCTTCTTTCCAACTTATGAGCGCTAGCTCGAACGCTCACTGCCGAAATTTTTGGCACCTCCTTCCCCGCCTGTTTTACTTACGTCTCTTATGCCGACACTCGCAATTGGCGCGCCAATTCGATCAAACTGCACGCCAGAAATCTTAGAGTTCTAGGCCGATTATGCGCGTATGTATGCGCGTATTTATTTGGGCACACGATGCGGGGCTTTATGCCGCCCGTGTACCACACTCCCCTACGTCCCAGGGTCCCTGCTCGGGCGCCCCTTGTAAAGCTATGTTTTTCCAGCTGGGGCAGACTCAGCCTGGCCCATGGTCACCTACAAGATAATTTATAGGATGCTGGGACGCACTGGGGTAGGGGACGGGAAATACGGCAACTCACGGCCGCTGGCGGAGCTGCTCTCGCCTGGGAGTAGCGCGACAACGATCGTTGCACCGCGCCGGTCAACTTTGTCTGCGGCAGCAGGTTCGAACTTACCCGCTGGTCTTACACTGCGACGGACCTCGGCAATGCAATTTGTCGCGGCCGCAACTTCTCACCACGAAGCTCTCAATTTGCCGCGGCGCGCCTAGCTACATTGCCGATCATCGGCGCGCATATAAGGGGGGTTCGCCTTCTAACTTAAACTTAATAAGGGCGGGCCCTTCATGGGCCGCCTCTGCACTCCATTGCGCCTACACCTAATCTTCATAACTCATCTCCTAATCAAATGTCTTACTCACTATACTTATTAACTATACAAAATCAACTTATGACTAACTTACTACTAAATGTGAGGCGGCAGATTTATATAGTTCCATTTACCTACAATCTGCACACATTTGTCGTCTTTTTGGACTACCCACGTCGCAACAAAGAATAAAAAATTTATCATAAAACTAATCCGTATACAGTCCACTACCTATCGTTGCATTTTCTTTTTTCCACCGGCTTGGTCCGATAAAAGCCTTTCTTCCACATCGCTCACTCTATTATGTCCACTTCACTATCTAAGGCTGATAAGAAGTCCGCTAACCGTACGGTTCCAAGTCCCACAGACACTTCGTGCGAAACTCCGTTCAGCGCTAACCAAGCGCACCCCCATTCGTACCTCTAAAGCGACCTCTCGTAGCCACAGCGGGTCTCCCACTTCTCGCCCTCTCACTTCCTCCGTATCTAATTCTCGCAAGAGCATCTCTCCGTCTCCGACGGTCGTCGTGACTAAGCCGGTCCACTTCTCAACAGCTCAGAGAACGTTCCAATATGTCACTTTCCGACTTTATTGCGACATGCGATGCCTTGAAGATGTTCGAGGCTCGCGAAAGTGAGTCTCTAAGTGACGAGAGTCCCCTATATTCTATAAAAATTCACTTAAAGCAGCTGAAGTCGCTTTGGGCGAATGTGAAATAGGAATATACACGCTGCCACAGGGCCTTCAGTGCTCCAAACCTTGAAGAGAGTCAGATGATGTTAAGCACTGTCCAGGCCAAGCACGAATGCTGCTATATGATATATGTGCGATGCGGAACTCTTTTCGGTGAACGCATCGAACAGATATCGGCTCAGACGGTTCCCACTCCAGCTAGGCCTCCGACTTCCCAAGGCCATCGACTGCCCCCATGTGAGGTCGAGATTTTCGAAGGCGACAGCCTTGAGTGGCAGAAGTTGAGAAACTATACCACCTTAACTCTAAAACCCGCGGTAAAGCCAAAACTATCGTCTCAAAGTCCTCATTAACGAATGAGGGCTTCCAGTCCGCGTGGGACAATCTCACTGCGCGGTATGAGAATGATTGACTGTTGATCATAACGCAAGCCAAACAACTGCTCCAAATTCCCATAGTTGCGCAGGAATCAGGCAAGTCCTTGCGCGAGTTGCAGACGGCTTTTCAAGGATACTTGACTGCCTTAGAGCGCTCGGGAGCTAGTACAGAGAATTCTTCTTATAGCAATCTGTACGAGCAAGCTACCCAAATCAACTATCCTGTTGTGGGAGCAATCCGTCCCGAATAAGACTGCAGTTTCATCCTGGGATGACCCGAACCGTTTCCTGACGGATCGCTATCGCGTGCTCGAGGCAACTGAGGATCATAAGTCTATTCAAGGCGCTAATAAGGCTTCAGAGCTTGTGCTTGAACTGCTTCGCTCGGGGTCATCAAGCTCGGGACTGCTCCAGTGCGCATAATTGCCACATCTGCAAGGAGCGCCATCACACTCTGTTGCACCCCGGCAACGAGTCCGCCACCTTGAATTCAATGTCGCAGCCATCCAACTCGCACGAACGTCCATCGACGTCTTACCCACCTTCGAATGCTCAAAGCTACTTTGCGGCCACTCCAAGTCGGGGTCTCCTAGGCACCGCGATCGTAACGCTCAATCATCGCTGTGAAGAATTTCATGTCCGAGCACTGATCGATTCCGAGAGGGTTTTCAATTTGCTCCAACCTCCGTTCTGTCATACCAACGCAGCAGTTTCTGGCATGGGACAAAGCGACGGTGGCCTTAGTCGTCCCCAAGCTGACAGGAGCGATCCCAGCGTGTCCTTTCCCGTACAAGGTGCAATACCAGTGCTTAGACCGTCCACTGGTTGACCCGCACTACAATAGGCCAGCTCCAATTGAGATGATGATTGGGGTGGATCTCTTCCCGCATATTCTTGGGGAACGGATCAAAAAGGACATTGGTGGCGAGTTCGTCGGTCTAGAGACCATTTTTGGTTGGGTGTTGTGCGGGCCAATACTTGACGATTCACCAAGGCCTCGCCAAGCACTTATTGCTCGATCGGGAGGGCCTGAGGTGAAACTTGATGCGCTGCTCACCAAGTTTTGGGAGGTGGACGATCTTCCGGTACAGCCGAAAAAAGGAGCAGACGTCGTATGTGAAGAAGTTTTCCAGGAGACGACCAAAAGGAGGAAGGATGGTCGATACCTAGTTTCTCTACCATTCAAAGATTCGAATAGTGTACACTTGGCTCACTCCAGACCTATCGCTTTAGCTCAATTCCTGAGGAATGAGGCGCATCTGCAAAGGAACCCGCCTTTAAAAGTCCGTTATGACGCTGTGTTGCAGGAATACGTCGATTTGGGCCACATGATTCGGGTAACTCCACCCACGGACGGGAATCATTTCTACCTCCCTCATCACGCTGTCTTCGAACGTGACAGCACTACAAACAAAGTCTTTAACGCCTCTAGTCCTTCCACTAAAGGAGTCAGCTTAAATGATGTCTTGCATACCGGCCACACTCTTCAAGCCGACCTCACATTGCAGATACTTAAATGGCGCTTCTTCCAATTCGTCTTTAACGCTGACATTACGCAGATGTATCGACAGATTCTTGTTAACCCCAAGCACACCCCGTTCAGCGTATTCTCTACCGAGATCGCAGCGAACATCTGCAGGACTACGAGCTTCAAACGGTCACTTTCGGCGTCGATTGCGCACCCCTTCTAGCCATCAGAGTCTTGCTACAGCTAGCACACGACGTGCAACACTTGCATCCAAAGGCAAGTAGATCCTTCGTCACTACATGTACGTAGACGATGTCCTCGCCGGGGCCCACAATAAAGAGGACGCCCACGACGCTATCCAGGAGCTCAACGCTGCGCTACTCTTGGCTGGATTCCCTCTGAGGAAATGGACTTCTAATAAAAAGGAGATACTCCATGCTCTTCCAAGAGAGAATTTGCTGCATGAGGACTTCCTCGAGCTAGAAGACGCTAGTACTGCCAAGACAATGGGCATCCGCTGGCAAGCCGCGAGAGACTGCTTCTTCTTCTCCATTGTCGACCCACAACCAAAGAATCCGGTCTCCAAGAGAGAGGTCCTGTCCCACATAGCGAAGCACTTCGATCCAGCAGGGTGGCTGGCTTCCTTCGTGATGCGGAATAAGGTGTTCATGCAGAAAATCTGCATAACGGAACTTGTATGGGACGACGCACTTACCCCGTCCCTATTACTTCAGTGGCATGAGTTCCTACAGGATTATCCGGGTCTCAGCCGGCTACGCATCCCCAGATGGTTAGAGATCCGAGCTGACCTAAAATGGGACCTCCATGGCTTTTGCGATGCTTCTCAGAAAGCCTATTTCTCTACGCGCGGGTCCAGCGCTAAAACGACAGTGGCCCCATTTAGAACTGTTTCGTTGCCACGACTGGAGCTCTGCGGCGCGGTGTCGTTAGCCGACTTTTATGCTACAGTGATTCCGGAGCTCCCAATGCAGCCGACATCTTCCCAATTCTGGACTGATTCCACCATCGTGTTGGCCTGGCTTAATAAGCCTCCATGCAGCTGGGCTACGTTCGTGGCAAACCGCGTGTCCAGCATCTCCCAGAGTACCAGCGGCCACAGTTGTTCTCATGTTCGCAACTGGAGCAGCGGGTCCACTGTCACACCGTCACATCCACGCCTAAAGACGACTTCAGCGGACGGTTTTCAGACTACGGGCGAGCCTTAAGGGTCACAGCATATGTCCGGCGGTTCGTCGCCCCAAAGGCTGCGAGGCCTTCCACGGTGCAACTCAGCAAGGACGAGTTGCTTTGCTCAGAATAGGTTCTTGTGCGGCTCGCTCAGAAGCAGAAATCCGAGCACTCCCAAAAACGGACTATTCTGCCTTCAAGCTCCTTGTTAAACTAAAACCCTTATCTCGATCAATACGGTATCCTTCGCTCATGCGGGCGACTACGAGCGGCAGAGTCCCTGAACTACGACGAACGTCACCCCATCCTACTCCCATACGACGCCCATTTCATGCGTACATCGCATCACACTGCACGGTGACAGCCAGCTCATGGTGCGCTATTTGCGTACGAAGTTCTGTTTTCCGAAGATCATGAACTTGATCAAAGCCCATTTGCAAGGATGCTAGACTTGCGTCGTTTTCCGGCGCCGTCAACAGGCGCAAATGATGGGAGACACTCCTCGAGAGCGAATCACATTTTCCAGGCCCTTTACGCACACCGGAATGGATTTCGCAGGTCCTTTCGAAATCAAAAACTATACCGGGCGAGCTTGTGTCAACACCAAGGGGTCCGTCTGCGTCTTCGTATGCTTCAGCACCAGAGCGATTCACTTGGTGGCGACATTCGATCTCACTACGGAGAAGTTTCTGGCGGTTTTTTTGCGGTTTGTGACCAGAAGACGATGCCAACAGCGCATCTATTCCGATAACGGAAAAACATTCGTTGGAGCATCCAAGGCGCTAGAAAGAGACTTTCTAGCTGCCAACAAGCAATGCGTCGTGCAGACTTTTCCTCAGCATATCCTGTCTTGGCATTTCATTCCCCCCAGCGCTCCCCACATGGGCGGGCTATGGGAGGCGGGAGTCAAGAGCTTTAAGGCCTTATTCTACAAGGCCACGTCTACCATCAAGTACACGTTCGAGGAATTGTCCACTCTGCTCTGTCGAATAGAAGCGTGCCTCAACTCTCGTCCCATTTCCCCTATGAGTTAGGATCCAACGGACCTTTTAGCATTGAGCCCCGGGCACTTCCTGGTCGGGAGCCAACTCATATCTATTACAGAGCCTGAGATTCATGCCGAGCCCATGTCCTTGATCAACCGGTGACAGCGTTTGAAGGCAATCCTATGCCGGAGCTGAGAGGGATGTTGTCGGTGTGGTCAACCCCACCACACACTTCTCCATATGGCGGATCGACCTGCTCGGCGCCGATCGCCAGTCCCAGACTGTGATCACCACCGTCCTAGATCTCCTAGGCGCTATTCTATCGAACCATAGATAGCGCTATTGGCTAAACAATTGGAAATGAATTGAATTTAGTTTTCTGTGCGTTTATACGATACGTATAATCTAATGGCATAAATTATAAAATTATCATCTGCGTTGTCCACCTGGCTTAAGTACTAGTTGCGACGCCTGTAGTTCAGGTTCTGTACAACACTCTTACAATCAAACTATAAACCAATACTTAAACTTGGTTCTGTACCAAGGACTAATAGCAACACACAACGTGATTTATTAAAACATTCTGTAATACCATCAAAAACACTTGGTCAACTAAAAAATGGAAATATGGTATTCATTTGGAGAATCAAATTTAGTCGAAATTGATCAACAGGTAATCAACTGCTAGATCAACGGATAACTAGGCACCCAACCAAAGTTCTCATCTGTGCGACAAGTCTGCATCTTCAATATCATATAATCGACAATCGTCAGATTCAACTATAAACTATAAAATACAAAAAATAAAAAAATGGAAAGACTAATTAATAAACAAACATCAATTGGCGAGTAGACAGCACGCACGGAATTGTTACCACTCCAAAGACAACAAACGGCTCTACTGGCAGCATTGAAAAGAATGCTTGACCCGTTGCCAAAGTTTCCATACATACAGTTGATGAATGCTATTTAAAATGGAAGCAGTTTCTTGATCTATTCACCAAAATGATCCATGAAACAACATTACAAATAATTCAAAAAATGTGGTATTTAAAAGCTAACTTGTCTGGAGATGCGGAAAGACTCGTCAGACATTTGGATTTGACAAATACAATCAATTGGGATCCACTTTCACTAGTGATATTAGCAAAAAAGTTAAACAGGATAACTCATAAACTATATGAGCAAGCCATCAAGGACACAAAAAAAAAACGCAACAAGGATTCCTTGCACTTACTTGAAGGCAAAAAATATGTGTATCTGCCTCATCCGAAAAAGATCATAATTGTCAATTCTGTAATTCATCAGATCATCAACATTATCGAAATCTGTAGACGCACGCTTAAAATGGGCACAAAGCGAAAAATGTTGCTAAAATTCCGTACGGCCCAATCATATGGCAAAGACATGCTTACTACGCAACTGAATTAAGTGCTTTAAAAAACAAAATACATTATTGCACTTCGAAAAGAACCAATACAAAAAACAATTATATACTACTCGCTACTGCTCGATTTGAAGTATAAGGAAGGACGCATGGCAGACCCCATAAAGTATATATATTCTTGATCAGGGTGGCAAGCCGAGTTGATATAGCCATGTGCGTCTGTTCGTATGTATGAACGCGTCGATCTCAGAACCTATAAGAGCTAGAGACTTGAAATATTTTATGTAGATCCCTGTATAGAGTGCGCAGATCAAGTTTGTTTTAAAAAAAATGATAACAACTATCGTTTTAATATTATTTTAATATTATTTTTAATATTATTTAACAAATAATTTTTGGCATGTGCATAGAGTGGGCGTTCAGGAATATAACTGTAAAGTTTGGATGCTTACATTCGAAAAATGCAAAAATTACAGAGTATTTTTCTGTATGTCACGCCCCTTTGGGGCGTAACAATAATTTTTGGGGAATCGATAGAGGAGGCCCCCAGTAACTTAGCATCCAATTTTGAAGCTTCTAGCACTAAAACTGTGGGAGAAATAAGCTGATATTAGTTGCCACGCCCCCTGAAGGCGTTGATATATCCACCATACCTTTTCGATTGTGGGATGTTAACCCGAGTATATATACCAAGTCTCAAGTCTCTAGCATCAATAGTGCTCAAAATATAACGAAACTAGTAAAATCACTATATATTCAGATCCGATTTACCACGCCCCTAGTAGACGTGGCAATAAACATTTTTGGGCGAACTTTATATGATCGTAACAGTAACCCACGTGCCAAATTTGGGCGTTCTAGCTTTAAAACTCTAGAAGATACAGTTTGACCCGATTTTCCACGCCCCCAATGGGCGTAGATATATCCGCCATAGCTTTTTAATTTTAAGATGTTGACTTGAGTGTTCAGTTAAAATCCCAACTCTCTAGCCCTTCTAGAAGTAGTGTTTCTGAGATACAGGAAAATGCATTTTACGATTTGCCACGCCCATAGTGGGCGTATCAGGAAAATCTTGACACTTTATCAGACGAGGGTATATACACGAGTATATATTTCAAATTTCAAGTCTCTAGCTTCAATAGCGTGGAAATGGTTTACGTTCATACGGACAGACGGACAGAAGGGCGGACGGACAGCATGACGGACATTGCACAAACCCAATATACTATATCACTACGTGAAAAATAATTAAATAAATAAATAAAAATAATTAAATAAATAAAAAAAATATTATATATAGTTCCATATACCTACAATCTGCACAAATTTGTTTTTTTTTCGGGCTACCCACGTCGCAACAAAGAATAAAAAATTTATCATATAACTAATCCATACACAGTCCACTACCTGTCGTTGATTTTCTTTTATCCACCGGCTTGGTGCGATAATATCCTTTCTCCCACATCTCACCCTATAATGTCCACTGAACCATCCAAGGCTGATAAGAAGTCCGCTAGCCTTACGGTTCCAAGTCCCACAGACACTTCGTCTGAAACTCCGTCGAAGCTTCGTCCAGCGCTAACCAAGCGCACCCCATTCGTACCTCTCAGCGACCTCTCGTAGCCACAGCGGGTCTCCAACTTCTCGTCCTCTCACTTCCTCCGTATCTAATCCTCGCAAGAGCATCTCTCCGACTCCGACGGTCGGCTAAGCATACTCTGCATTATTATTTACTATATACCCCTTGAGGTTAATGCCCTCATATTGCGTGACTTTTTGACAGACACTTGGCCAAGTTGAGTGACATATTTCTCTTAAGAGATGTGTTGGGCCACCCCAGCAGCATTTGCTAACTGTTACTATAGCTTTATCTCATTTCAAGCAGGTGCGATTTGTGCTTTTACATAGGGTAGAGAACCCAACAAAAATCACCTCAATCTTACAGAGTTGCTCACCTGCGACACCCTGTGAAACGAAACTTTCTGGGCTGTCTGGCTGCTACCTGTCTGCGAATCCCCCAAGCAGTGGACAGTTTGCCAAAAAGTGCGAACAGAGAGAGCGAGAGCGAGAGAGAGAGAGAGAGAGAGAGAGAGAAAGAGAGAGAGAGAGAGGGGGAGCCTATGGACGAAAGAGCAGCCAACTGTAGCCGATCAGCGAAAAAAAATAAAAACAAGTAAGAAAACTCTAGTCGAGGCCGCTTGACTAGACTATACCCTAAACCTTATGAAGAACCGCTATTCCAAGCTTTCTTTGTTTCTTTTATATACACATGCGTATGTACGTTCATTAAAAGCAAAACATACACACACACGCACCGGCGCACGCATACACACACGCCAGTCGGGGCGTCAGCTGTTCTTTAGCTGCTTTGCAAAGCAATGCTATGAGAAATTAAATGTTTAATAACTTTTTTTCTAGAGCAAGTCTCTAGTATTTGATATACGGGACTTGCAAATTTGAGGCGAAGGGGGCGTGGCACCGACTGAGATATTAAATGCTTAATAACTTTTTTTCTAGACTAACGATTTTGATCAAATTTGTGGGGCGTGATCATGTCATCCATATGTATGTATGTGCCAAAGCACAAGTCTTTAGTATTTGATATACGGGAGTTACAAATTTGAGGCGAAGGGGGCGTGGCATCCAAAATTTAACAAAAACCGAAATTGCGCAAAGCCTAAGTTACACTAAATGCAAAATTTGAAGACTCTAGCTATAAAGATGAATTATATATAATTATATAACTTAATTTAGATTTATCGAATTTCTGAAACAAACTCGATCTTTTCGTGATATACAGGAACCTACATATAAAATTTCAAGTCTCTACCTCTTATAGGTTCTGAGAACGACGCGTTCATACATACGGACAGACAGACGGACAGACGGACAGGCGGACGGACGGACAGACGGACAGGGCTAAATCGACTCGGTTACTCTCCCTGATCAAGTATATATATACTTTATGGGGTCTGCCACGCCTCCTTTTCCCTGTTACATACATACCCCTTCCAACAAGAATATTATACCCTGATTTTCCCATTTTCAATGGGTTCAGGGTATAACAAGTAAGAAAACTCTAGTCGGCGGTCCCGACTAGGAGATACCCTAACCCCCGCGCTGTCTGCGTTAAAATACTGCATAATTAGCATTTCGTATAAACGCACAGAAAACTAAATTCAATTCATTTCAATTGTTTAGCTAATACCGTCATCTATGGTTCGATTGAATAGCGCCATCCAAGTTTCGAACCAACTGAGCAGCTGATAATTCGCAAATCATAGCGCCATCTATTGGAAATATGTACACTAAAACTTGCGGGTTTTAGAACTTGCTAGATGCACGCAGCTCAATGTGTATGTGTGTATGTGTGCACATGTATAGGAAAACAGTTTGCTTTGCTTTGCTGGTCACGTGTTTGGCCGATTGGCAAAATGTTTTGTTTAATAACTTCTGCGCGAATTAATGGATTTGAATAAAATTTTCAGCTTATGTTCAACATATTTTATTACATTTTTTCCAATTTTTAAAAATGTAAACCCATTCATTTACTGGCTTTGAGTGCAACTAACCTCAATTTAAATATTTGGGGAAATTTGGAGTCGGTATCCAAAATTTAACAAAAATCAAAATTAGAGAAAATAAATATAAAACTTACAAAAAAATTTGGGGACTCTAGCTATAAAGACGTGGGAGATATAATTTTATAACTAACATTCGATAATGTTTTTAATCGATAACAATTAAATTAAAATAGTTATCGACTTTTTTTAACAAACTCGATCTTTTCGTGCTATTCACGGACCTACATAAAAAATTTCAAGTCTCTAGCTCTTATAGGTTCTGAGAACGACGCGTTCATACATACGGACAGACGGACATGGCTATATCAACTCGGCTTGTCATCCTGATCAAGAATATATACTTTATGGGGTCTGCCACGCCTCCTTCTGCCTGTTACATACATACGCCCTCCAACAAAAACATTATACCCTGATTTTCCCATTTTCAATGGGTTCAGGGTATAACAAGTAAGAAAACTCTAGTCGAGACCGCTCGACTAAGAGATCCCCTGAACCCTGCGAAGAACCGCTATTCCAAGCATTATTTATTTCTTTTATGTACACATGCATATGTACGTCCATTGCAAGCAAAGCATGTACACACATACACAGCCGAACGCACACACACACCAGTCGGTGCGTCAGCTGTTCTTTGGCTGCTTTGCATGGCAATGCTATGGGAAATTAAATGTTTAATAACTTTTTTCTAGAGTAACGATTTTGATCAAACTTATTAAGCGTGATCATGTCATCCATATGTATATATGTGCCAAAGCACAAGTCTGTAGTATTTGAAATACGGGACCTACAAATTTGAGGCGAAGGGGGCGTGGCATCCAAAATTTAGCAAAAACCGAAATTGTGCACTTCTCACATAACACTAAATGCAAAATTTGAAGACTCTAGCTATAAAGATGAATTATATATAATTAAATAACAGAGCTTCGATTTCGTTTTTAATCGATAACATTAAAATTAAGACAGTTATCGATTTTTTTAACAAACTCGATCTTTTCGTGCTATACAGGAACCTACATAAAAAATTTCAAGTCTCTAGCTCTTATAGGTTCTGAGAACGACGCGTTCATACATACGGACAGACGGACGGACGGACGGACGGACGGACGGACGGACGGACGGACGGACGGACGGACGGCGGACAGACGGACAGAGCTAAATCGACTCGGCTTGTCTCCCTGATTAAGAATATATATACTTTATGGGGTCTGCCACGCCTCCTTCTCCCTGTTACATACATTTCAACAAAAACATTATACCCTGATTTTCCCATTTTCAATGGGTTCAGGGTATAAAAAGGAGTGTCTTCTGAAACCTGGTAACAGTAAAATTCAGGTGGCCTTAGTCGTCCCCAAACTGAGAGCGGCGATCCCAGCGTGTCCTTTCTAAATGTATGACAATGACCTTCAGTCGTACTACTCCATACATTGCTAATTATTCAATTAATAGCCATTCTTTGCAACGCATTTTTTCTGTAAAAGATCTTGGTGTGCTCTTCGATTCAAAACTTCGCTTCAATACTCATATCTCAACCATTAGAAATGAAGACAAAAGTGTTCTTGGCTTCATTAAACGTTGGGCAAATGAGTTCAATGATCCTTTTGTAACCAAACTCCTTTATGTTTCGCTGGTACGACCTATTTTCGAATACTGTTCAATTATCTGGTGTACACAGCATAAAGTGTACCAGGATCGTATTGACAAACGGTTCCTTCTATTTGCTCTCAGAAATCTAAACTGGGACCCTAATCTCCGTCTACCGTCTTATCATAGTCGCCTCCTTCTTATTGATCTTCCTTCATTAATAAATCGTAGAACAATCCTTGGATTTACCACTGCTCACATCGGATTACTCGTTGCACAGTGCATTTCATGTATTATGTGCGAATTATAATAAATTATGTCACGTTTTTTCCTCTAAACTCTCTTCCCCTAATCAAATCCTTGCTTTGACGGTGGATAAATTGGTTATCATAAAATTAGTTATTAAGGCATATCTGCCAATACAATATTTATTATATATATTATATCTTTAATTTTCCCTGAATGCCTCTATCATCAATTCTCTTTAGTTCAATAATATTACTGACCATGTAGGGCTGTGAAGTGGGGCATAGCCGGCCGGACTGGCAATAAAATACCCCCATCGGGTTGGTGATATTTTGAATCAATTAATCTGCTTGTTCTTAGGCTTTAAATAAAATTGTTAGTTTGTGTTTAAGTTGACACTCGATTTTTATACCCTGAACCCATTGAAAATGGGAATTCAGGGTATAATGTTTTTGTTGAAAGGCGTATGTATGTAACAGGCAGAAGGAGGCGTGGCAGACCCCATAAAGTATATATATTCTTGATCAGGATGACAAGCCGAGTTGATATAGACATGTCCGTCAGTCCGTCCGTCCGTCTGTCCGTCCTTCTGTCCGTATGTATGAACGCGTCGTTCTCAGAACCTACAATATCCAGAGACTTC
Organism: Drosophila paranaensis; assembly: GCA_035047545.1. Classification (NCBI taxonomy): domain Eukaryota; kingdom Metazoa; phylum Arthropoda; class Insecta; order Diptera; family Drosophilidae; genus Drosophila; species Drosophila paranaensis. The sequence continues at coordinate 140,081 of JAWNPL010000190.1, read as the reverse complement.
AAATTTTTTATGTAGGTTTCTGTATATTACGAAAAGATCGAGTTTGTTTCAGAAATTCGATAACTGTTATCATTTTATTGTTATCGATTAAAAACGATAATCTAAATTAAGCTATAAAATTCTATCTAATTCATCTTTCTAGCTGGAGTCTTCAAATGTTGCATTGAGTGATATTTAAGCTTTACGCAATTTCAGTTTTTGGTAAATTTTGGGTGCCACGCCTTCTTTGCCTCAAATTTGTAACTCCCGTATATTAAATACTAGAGACTTGTGCTTTGGCACATACATACATGGGGATGGCATGATCACACCCAACAAGCTTGATCAAAATCGTTGATCTAGAAAAAACGTTATTAAACATTTAATTTCCCATAGCATTGCCATGCAAACAGCAGCCAAAGAACAGCTGACTCAGCGACTGGCGTTTGTGTGTGCTTGAGCCTGTGTATGTGTGAGTATGTGTTGCTTGTAATGAACATATATATACTTATGTATATTAAAGAAACGAAGATTGCTTGGAAGTGAGGTTCTTCGCAGGATTCAGGGTATACCCTAGTCGAGCGGTCTCGACTAGAGTTTTCTTACTTGTTTTTTGTCAATTATATTTACATAACACTAAATGCAAAATTTGAAGACTCTAGCTATAAAGATGAATTAGATAGAATTTTATAGCTGAATTTAGATTTTCGTTTTTAATCGATAACAATAAAACGATAACAGTTATCGAATTTCTGAAACAAACTCGATATGCGCGCCCTATACAGGGACCTACAAAAAAAATTTGAAGTCTCTAGCTATTGTAAGTTCTGAGATCGACGCGTTCATACATACGGACAGACGGACAGACGGACAGACGGACGGACGGACAGACGGACAGACAGACGGACAGGGCTAAATCGACTCGGCTTGTCTCCCTGATCAAGAATATATATACTTTATGGGGTCTGCCACGCCTCCTTCTGCCTGTTACATACATACGCCTTTCAACAAAAACATTATACCCTGATTTCCCATTTTTAATGGGTTCAGGGTATAATAAATAAATATATAAATCTAACGGCCCAAAAGTGGCTCGGCTAGATTTTGAAAAGTACCACATGTCCTGGTCAGAAAATTGGGAAAAAGTGGTTTGATGGCTTTAATTATTTTTGGCATGAAATTCGGCAGCCTGAGCGATACTCCACTAAGCAAGACTTTGGTGGCGGATCGGTTATGGTATTGGCTGTATTTATCTACAACAATCTTGCCCTAGTATGCAAAGTTTTAGGCCGTTTGAGCTCTCAAGGCTACATAATCTTAGTGGAGATTGATTTGAGGATGAAGAACCGTCAAGTGATGAAGAACCGTCAAGTGACTAAATTTTTCAGCAGGATAATGCGGCTATACACGTTTCACGGGCTAGAACCTGATTTCTGGAGTAGCAAGTCACCACCATGTAATATCGTGCTCGATTTTCGGACTTAAATCGTATCGAAAACATGTGGGGAACCTTTCAGGGAACCTTGCTGACGGAAGAAAATTTTAATCGGTGGAAGAGCTTAGAAGATCGGTTCCCTAGTATGGCTCAAATACCATAAGCTCAGTATTAACAAGTAAGAGTGCTCTAGTCGAGACTGCTCGACAAAGAGATCCCCTGAACCCTGCGAAGAACTGCGATTCCTAAGAGCCGCTAACATTCTCCGTTACTTTTATATGTATGTACATATTAAGAAGAGTATGTATAACTGTGTGAATATATATTGTATGTGCATATATGTATGTATTGTATATGTGGCCGGAGAAGAGATGCGGAGAAGGGGCCAGAAGCCGGGACCGGCTCGGGCAAATGGCGAGTGGGTCAACCCGCCGGAGACACGGCCGAAAAATCCGTTCCGATCTAAACCGATGAAATAGCCGGCGAGCGAGCCAAGGGTCGACAACCGGATATCGTTTGGCGTAAGCCCAGTCGAGGCTACGCATCGAATGATGGCCCCAGAGGACCGGACTGGTTCTGACGCGCGGCGGATGTGCTTCCGGGTCATTTCGCGCGAGAATGTCCTAACGAGCAGGTGATCTTCTGCCGACAATACGGGAAGGCAGGGGTCAACACGCGAGACTGCTGTTGCCGAACAGACTCGGGAAACGGGCAACGGCGTCCCCTACAGGGAAGTGGCGACACCAACCGATCGTAGAAGAGGGACGTGAGTATCCGCTAGTTGTAAAGGAAGGCCAAATCATCGCACGAGTCAGGATCGCAAGTCGCGAGATGGACGCTACGATCGACACAGGGACTAGTCGTAGCTTCATAAGAGGACACTACGTGCGGAGGAAGGCTGGCGGACGGATCGTCGTTGGATGTGAGGAAGATGATGAAGGTGTAGGTAGATCTTGCTGGCAGGGCCCTGCAGATAGCACTGCTCATCATGCCCACCATGCTGGACCAGGTCATCCCAGGGATGGATTTACTAGCCCTGGTGTGGGCTATCAGGATGATGCGCAGCTATCTGGTGGGTTACAGGTTCGAGGTAGTAACGGATCACCTGGCCCTTAAGTGGCAAAACTCGATCGAAAGCCCCACGCAAAGGATTGCTCGGTGGGCGCTGGAATTGCAGCAATTCCAGTTTGATGTCCAGTATAGACGCGGGAAGTTGAACGTGGTGGCCGACGCCCTCTGGAGGCAGCCTCTAGAGGTGTGGCAGAGCAGTTTCAGGCGAAACGACGTGCAGGTGGATCGCGAAGATGCGGGAGAGGATCGCTTAAGAGCCGGAGAAATTCGCCGACTATGTGGAGGAGAACGGGGAGCTGTACAGGAACCTGGGACATCGGACGGACGAAGAGGACTACATGTGGAAGCTGTGCGTCCCCAAAAAGCAGCGAGTGATACTAGAGTTCCACGACTCCCCTACGGCCGGCCATCAAGACTCGCGGAAGACGGAGTGCCGGCTCGCCCAGCGCTACTACTAGCCTAGAATATTGAGGTGCTGCTATAAATTCAAAAGCGAACAGCAACGACCGGTACAATGCGCAAATTTCGTGGGCCCTCTGCCTCGCTCAAAGCATGGCAACACAATGCTGCTCGTGTTCCATGATGCGTTCGCCAAATGGGAGGAACTCGTGCCCGAGTGGGGCGACAGCCGCGACTCTGCAGGCAGAATTGCGCGAACGGATCCTCGGGGATCCGTTTTCCGGACATTTATGGACTCACTCGGAGGAGAGTCCGACATAGAGGACAAACTGCACCGTGAAGACAATGATAGCGCTGTTCATCCATCAAAGCTCATGGAACGAGCCTGAGATAGCGCTGGCAGTCAATTACAGTGTGGCGGACTTGACTGGCATCAGTTAGTCGTTCCTGATGTTGGGACGGGTACCACGCTTGCCGGCCGCACTGTATGACGGAGGAGGATGAGCTCAGCGTCCGGGAAAGGCAGGATCGACTGCGAGCGATCTTCTCGATCGCACGAAGTTTGACGGCACCCAATATCGTGCGGCTCGCAAGGGAGGGCGAGTGCAAGTGTTTTTCCGAGTCGGAAATGGAGACGACGAACGACTTACAGACAACGACGGCCAAGCGGACGGGGCGAACGAAGACGTGAGGGGCGAGGAACCGGCCGAAGGTTTGCATAAGGTCTCGACAAACATCACTAACCTGAGCATCCCTGACTAATAAAAAAAACGGGTCGACCGTTCGTTGTATGGTAGAGTTGTAAAACGTACTAATTTTATGTTTGTTCGCAGAATGGACGATATCTTGGTGAGGAGTACTTGAGTCTCGATAGCGGAAGGTGGGAGGAGGCGCTTGTGCCTCCTTCCACTCGGTGTCCGCCTCGCAAAGCGTCTTCGGAGACGAAGGTCCCTCGACGCAGGGCGACGAAGGTGAGAGGCGCATATCCCTTAATCGCTGGGAGGCGATCTCGGAGGACGATCCAGACGGCGGGCGCCCTCAGAGGCGCACATCCCCCAATCGCTGGGAGGCTGGCCATGGGTCGTGCAGAACGCCCTACTGATGGCGCCGGCCGAGTAGCGGTTGCTACAGGCCCAGGTGGAGACGTCGACCCAGTCCCGCCGTCAACGGCGACAGCGGCAGCACACCCACGCGCGCTGCGGCAGACTCGATCTCGACCTGCTGTCCGAGGAATCGGCACCGAAAGGCATGATCCCCGCGTCCTGGCAGGTGATCCCGCGGGTCACGGTCTTGAGCAGCGAGATGGTTCAGCAGCTCAAACGGGAGGTGTCTACCTGGCGAGAGAAGTTTCGGCGGACACGCTTCAGGATTGACGCTGGTGGTATATCTATCAGCGTCACCAGGATCACCGGGTAACCGCCGTGAAGTTGTGCCTTCTGGATTGAGGAGGATCGACGAGGGAATGAGCGACAAACGGAAATCGCCGGGAAACCCTCCGGGCAGGCGTGTCGCTTGAAGAAAGGGGAGGGGGGATGTGAGGCGGCACCAGGACACGCTTCACATATTCATATTTATATAAGTTAGCTGGCAGGCCCATGGAGGGATTTATATAAGTTAGTAATTAGGCCCATGAAGGGATTTCAGTTTATCTGTGTCTGTAGTAGGACGGACTGGCCTGAAAGCAATTGGCGGCTGCCAATGTCTTCACACTCTGGGCGGTGGATCGCGGTAATAAAGATAACGCGCGGTAATAAAGATAACGGGAGCGTTCTGGAGCACCTAGACGTCGCAGGAGCAGGAAATTACCCAACCGAACAGCGTGCTTTGGGCGGCGGGTGTGCCGTGGTGAGCAGGCACACAACCCGGTTGGACGACCTCAGGATAGAGGACTGCGCCCAAAACAACGGAGATAGGCCCAGGCCGGTAGAAGGTCGGATCCGCCAGGACGAGTGTGGAGAACTTCCCTCGCACCGTCTCGAGAACCTCGCTGTTGGGCGTGCGGATGCACAGATAGGGCTCCACCTTGAGCATGAGCGCCTTCCGAAGAGCCGAGTCGCTCTTGGGCTCAATTACAGCCGAGCAGGCTTTGTCGTCCCCGACCGGAGTCACAGCCAGTCCGAGGGCCTTGGCAAACGAGCCATTGATTAGGCTCACGGGGGCGCAAGCGTTCAACAGCGCTCGAGTCTCGAATTGCTTCGTCCCGTTGGAGGAGTGACGCTAGTGTGGGCGCCTGCAATGCTGTGACTGCCGCCGGGCGATCGGAGGACTCAACCGACCGCCGCCTAGGAGATCTAGGACGGCGGTGATCACAATGTGGGACGAGCAGGTCGAGCAGGTCGATCCGCCATGTGAAGAAGTGCGTGGTGGGGTTGACCACACCGGCGACATCCCTCCGAGCTCCGGACATATGTGACCCTTAAGGCTCGCCCGTAGTCTGAAAACCGTCCGCTGAAGTTGTCTTTCGGCGTGAATGTGACGGTGTGACAGGTCAAGAGATGGACACTCCCATGGTCCTGATGCTGGACCCGCGCATAGAAGGATGCTTCGTAGGCTAACTGAAAAGCCATGTAGGTCCCATTTTAGGTCAGGTCGGATCTCTAACCATTTGGGTATGCGTAGCCGACTGAGACGGATAATCTTGTAGGAACTCATGCCACTGAAGTAATAGGGACGGGGTAAGTGCGTCGTCCCATCCAAGTTCCGTTAGCCAGATTTTCTGCATGAACACCTTAGCCCGAATTAAGAAGGGAGCCATCGAAGAGCTTCGCTATGTGGTACAGGACCTCTCTCTTGGAGACCGGATTTTTTGGTTGTGGGTCGACAATGGAGAAGAAGAAGCAGTCTCTCGTGGCTTGCCAGCGGATGCCCACTGTCTTGACAGTACTAGCGTCTTCTAGCTCGAGGAAGTCCTCATGCAGCAAATTCTCTCTTGGAAGAGCATGTAGTATCTCCTTTTTATTAGAAGTCCATTTCCATTTTCATTGGCTATAAAGGGTGCGAAAGTGACCGTTTGAAGCTCGTAGTCCGGCAGATGTTCGCTGCGATCTCGGTAGAGAATACGCTGAACGGGGTGTGCTTGGGGTTAACAAGAATCTGTCGATACATCTGCGTAATGTCAGCGTTAAAGACGAATTGGAAGAAGCGCCATTTAAGTATCTACAATGTGAGTTCGGCTTGAAGAGTGTGGCCGGCATGCAAGACATCATTTAAGCTGACTCCTTTAGTGGAAGGACTAGAGGCGTTAAAGACTTTGTTGGTAGTGCTGTCACGTTCGAAGACAGCGTGATGAGGGAGGTAGAAATGATTCCCGTCCGTGGGTGGAGTTACCCGAATCATGTGGCCCAAATCGACGTATTCCTGCAACACAGCGTCATAACGGACTTTTAGAGGCGGGTTCCTTTGCAGACGCGCCTCATTCCTCAGGAATTGAGCTAAAGCGATATGTCTGGGGTGAGCCAAGTCTACACGGTAGAGAAACTACGTATCGACCATACTTCCTCCTTCTGGTCGTCTCCTGGAAAACTTCTTCACAAAGGACGTCTGCTCCTTTTTTCGGCTGTACCGGAAGATCTTTCACCTCCCAAAACTTGGTGAGCAGCGCATTAAGTTTCACCTCAGGCCCTCCCGATCGAGCAATAAGTGCTTGGCGAGGCCTTGGTGAATCGGCAAGTATTGGCCCGCACAACACCCAACCAAAAACGGTCTCTAGACCGACGAACTCGCCACCCATGTCCTTTTTGATCCGTTCTCCAAGAATATGCGGGAAGAGATCCACCCCAATCATCATCTCAATTGGAGCTGGCCTATTGTAGTGCGGGTCAGCCAGTGGACGATCTAAGCACTGGTATTGCACCTTGTCTTGGAAAGGAAACGCTGGGATCGCCCCTGTCAGCTTGGGGACGACTAAGACCAGAGCCTCCACCTGAATTTTCCTGTTACCAGGGGGGGACAGTTTCAGAAGACACTCCTTTTTTACACTACCCCCGTCGCTTTGTCCCATGCCAGAAACTGCTGCGTTGGTATGACGGAACGGAGGTTGGACCAAATTGAAAACCCTCTCGGACAGTAAGGTGGAGTCGGCTCCGGAATCGATTAATGCTCGGACATGAAATTCTTCACCCCGATGGTTGAGCGCTACGATCGCGGTGCCTAGGAGACCCCGACCTGGAGTGGCCGCAAGGTAGCTTTGCGCATTCGAGAGTGGGATAGACGTCGATGGACGTTCGTTCGAGTTGGATGGGTGCGACATTGAATTCAAGGTGGCGGACTCGTTGCCGGAGTGCAACAGGGTGTGATGGCGCTCCTTGCAGATATGGCAATTATGCGCACTGGACCAGTCCCGAGCTTGATGACCCCGAGCAAAGCAGTTCAAGCACAAACTCTGAAGCCTTATTATCTCGGCTCTCTTTGTGACGGACATGTCCAGAAAATTGGGGCAGACACGGATCGGATGATTCTCTTTGTTACAAAGCCTACAGGATGCCTGGACTCTCACGGTGGCGGCGGGCTTTCGGGACACAGACGGTACGACTTGAGCCCCTGGAACCGACTTATAATCCTCAGTTGCCTCAAGCACGCGATAGCGATCCGTCAGAAAACGATTCAGGTCATCCCAGGATGAAACTGCAGTCTTATTCGGGACGGATTGCTCCCACAACAGGATAGTTGATTTGGGTAGCTTGCTCGTACAGATTGCTATAAGAAGAATATCCCAATTCTCTGTACTAGCTCCCGAGCGCTCTAAGGCAGTCAAGCTTCCTTGAAAAGCCGTCTGCAACTCGCGCAAGGACTTGCCTGATTCCTGCGCAACTATGGGAATTTGGAGCAGTTGTTTGGCTTGCGTCATGATCAACAGTCGATCATTTTCGTACCGCGCAGTGAGATTGTCCCACGCGGACTGGAAGCCCTCATTCGTTAATGGGGACTTTGAGACGATAGTTCTGGCTTTACCGCGGGTTTTAGAGTTAAGGTGGTAGAGTTTCTCAACTTTTGCCAGACACGGATTGTGAATGTATATCGCAGAGAACAAATCGCGGAATGTTGGCCACGCAAGGCTGTCGCCTTCGAAAATCTCGACCTCACATGGAGGCAGTCGATGGCCTTGGGAAGTCGGAGGCCTAGCTGGAGTGGGAACCGTCTGAGCCGATATCTGTTCGATGCGTTCACCGAAAAGAGTTCCGCATCGCACATATATCATATAGCAGCATTCGTGCTTGGCCTGGACAGTGCTTAACATCATCTGACTCTCTTCAAGGTTTGGAGCACTTAAGGCCCTGTGGCAGCGGGTATATTCCGATTTCACATTCGCCCAAAGCGACTTCAGCTGCTTTAAGTGCATTTTTATAGAATATAGGGGACTCTCGTCACTTAGAGACTCACTTTCGCGAGCCTTGAACATCGTCAAGGCATCGCATGTCGCAATAAAGTCGGAAAGTGACATATTGGAACGTTCTCTGAGCTGTTGAGAAGTGGACCGAGTGAGTATGGGAAACCACGGCTGAGTCACGACGACCGCCGGAGTCGGAGAGATGCTCTTGCGAGGATTAGATACGGAGGAAGTGAGAGGACGAGAAGTTGGAGACCCGCTATGGCTACGAGAGGTCGCTGTAGAGGTACGAATGTGGATGCGCTTGGTTAGCGCTGGACGAAGCTTCGACGGAGTTTCGGACGAAGTGTCTGTGGGACTTGGAACCGTAAGGCTATCGGACTTCTTATCAGCCTTCGATGGCTCAGTGGACATTATAGAGTGAGCGATGTGGGAGAAAGGCTTTTATCGGACCACGCCGGTGGAAAAAAGAAAACGCAACTACAGGTAGTGGACTGTATATGGATTAGTTATATGCTAAATTTTTATTCTTAATTGCGACGTGTGTAGTCCGAAAAAAAAAAAACAAATTTGTGCAGATTGTAGGTATATGGAACTACATATAATAGTTTTATACTATTTCACGTAGTGATATAGTATATTGGGTTTGTGCAATGTCCGTCATGCTGTCCGTCCGTCTGTCCGTATGAACGTAAACCATTTCCACGCTATTGAAGCTAGAGACTTGAAATTTGAAATATATACTCGTGTATACCCTCGTCTGATAAAGTGTCAAGATTTTCCCGATACGCCCACTAGGGGCGTGGCAAATCGGAAAATGAATTTTCCTGTATCTCAGAAACACTACTTCTAGAAGGGCTAGAGAGTTGAGATTTTAACTGAACACTCATGTCGACATCCCAAAATCAAAAAGCTATGGCGGATCTATCTACGCCCATTGGACGCGTGGCAAATCGGGTCAAACTGTATGTTGTACAGTTTTAAAGCTAGAACGCCCAAATTTGGCACGTGGGTTACTGTTACGATCCTATAAAGATCGCCCGAAAATGTTTATTGCCACGCCTACTAGTGGCGTGGTAAATCGGATTCGAATAGATAGTGATTTTACTAGTTTCGTTATATTTTGAGCACTGTTGATGCTAGAGACTTGGTATATATACTCGGGTTAACATCCCACAATCGAAAAGGTATGGCGGATATATCTACGCCTTCAGGGGGCGTGGCAAATAATATCAGATTATATCTCCCACAGTTTTAGTACTAGAATTGGATGCTAAGCTACTGGGGGCCTCCTCTATCGATTGCCCAAAAATTATTGTTACGCCCCAAAAGGAGCGCTACATATAGAACAAGTAAGAAAACACTAGTCGAGACCGCTCGACTAGGGTATACCCTGAACCCTGCGAAGAACCGCAATTCCAAGCAATCTCCGTTTCTTTAAAATACATAATTATATATATGTTCATTACAAGCAACACATACATACACACATATACAGACGCAAGCACTCACAAGCGCAAGTCGTTGCGTCAGCTGTTCTTTGGCTGCTGTTTGCATGCCAGTGTTATGGGAAATTAAATGTTTAATAACTTTTTTTCTAGAGTAACGATTTTAATCAAACTTGTTGGGCGTCATCACGTCATCCATATGTATGTATGTGCCAAAGCACAAGTCTCAAGTGTTTGATATACGGGAGTCACAAATTTGAGGCGAAGGGGGCGTGGCATCCAAAATTTAACAAAAACCGAAATTGCGCAAAGCCTAAGTTACACTAAATGCAAAATTTGAAGACTCTAGCTATAAAGATGAATTATATATAATTATATAACTTAATTTAGATTTATCGAATTTCTGAAACAAACTCGATCTTTTCGTGATATACAGGAATCTACATAAAAAATTTAAAGTCTCTAGCTATTATAGGTTCTGAGAACGATGCGTTCATACATACGGACAGACGGACGGACAGACGGACAGACGGACATGGCTATATCAACTCGGCTTGTCATCCTGATCAAGAATATATATACTTTATGGGGTCTGCCACGCCTCCTTCTCCCTGTTACATACATTTAAACAAAAACATTATGCCCTGATTTTCCCATTTTCAATGGGTTCAGGGTATAAAAATACCCTGCAATTTTCGCATTTTTCGAATTTAAGCATCCAAACTTTACAGTTATATTCCTAAACGCCCACTCTATGCACATGCCAAAAATTATTTGTCTACGGCCACTGGGTGCGTGGCAAATCAAAACTGAAACATCTGCAGCTTCTGAGCCATTAGCGCGCCACATAATGACTTAGTGACCGTTGTCTTGTCTTTTGATTTGCCAAATTATATATATGTGTTTGAAAAGAATATTTTATTAATACAAAATAACTAAATAAAGAAAATATATCAAAAATATCAAAATGACCGCACCGGGGTTCGAGCCCACACCTCTACGCTCGCCAACGAACTTAAATCACATTTTCAGAGTTCCCACCTCTCTTATTTTGAGAGTTGCCACCTCTCCTATTTTGATAGATTCCACCTCTCTCTATTTAGGTGCGTGTTTTTGCTAAGGTAAGGATTCTAAGCTTCGATCCAAATTGAAACTGTCTGGCCACCTCCAATGAAAAGTTTTAATCTGCAGCTAATTTAAGCGGCGACAGTGGGGATTTAAGGTTAAATTTAAAAAAATGTAATGTGATAGATGCCCCTGTGTGCTGCTGGGACGTGAAATAGTATTTCGCTGTCGGTTGCGTCCGACAGCAACGTTCTTACTTGCTTTTATTTATTTAATTATTTTCTTTCACTATTTCACGTGATATGGTATATTGCGTTTGTGCAATGTCCGTCATGCTGGTATATGGAACTAGATATAATTTTATTATTATACCCTGAACCCACTGAAAATGGGAAAAAAGGGTATAATGGTTTTGTGAAAATGTATGTAACAGGCAGAAGGAGGCGTGGCAGACCCCACAAAGTATATATATTCTTGATCAGGGAGAGAAGCCGAGTCGATTTAGCCCTGTCCGTCTGTCTGTCTGTCCGTCTGTCCGTATGTTTGAACGCGTCGATCTCAGAAGATATAAGAGCTAGAGACTTCAAATTTTTTTTGGAAGTTCGTGTATAGTACAATTCGATCGAGTTTGTTTCAAATATTCGATAAATATAATCGTTTTAATGTTATCGATTAAAAACCGATATCTTCATTTAGTTATAAAATTCTATTTAATTAATCTTTCTAGCTAGTGTCTTCAAATTTAGCATTTAGGGTTTTTTGAGCCTTCTGCAATTTCGGCTTTTGTTAAATTTTGGATGCCACGCCCTCAAATTGCCCCTTCGCCTCAAATTGCTAAATCACGTATTTCAAGTACTAGAGACTTGTGCTTTGGCACATACACACATATAAATGTCATGATCACGCCCCACAAATTTGATCAAAATCGTTTGACTAGAAAAAAAGTTATTAAACATTTAATATCTCATATTATCGGCGTCTTGCAGCAGCAGCGAAGCTGATGAGTCATAATGCACAGTTAGCAGATTGTGTGTTGGTGCGTGCATCTGTGTGTGTTCTTGCTACATATGTACAGACATATAAAAGTAACGGAGAATGTTAGCGGCTCTTAGGAATCGCACTTCTTCGCAGGGTTCAGGGGATCTCTTTGTCGAGCAGTCTCGACTAGAGCACTCTTACTTGTTATTTTAATTTTTTTTATTATTATTTTTTTTTTATTTATTTATTATTGTTTATTTTATTTATTATACCCTGAACCCATTGAAAATGGGAAAATCAGGGTATAATGTTTTTGTTGAAATGTATGTAACAGGGAGAAGGAGGCGTGGCAGACCCCATAAAGTATATATATTATTGAACAGGGAGACAAGCCGAGTCGATATAGCCCTGTCCGTCCGTCCGTCCGTCTGTCCGTATGTATGAACGCGTCGTTCTCAGAACCTATAAGAGCTAGAGACTTGAAATTTTTTATGTAGGTTCCTGTATAGCAAGAAAAGATAGAGTTTGTTAAAAAAAATCGATAACTGTCTTAATTTTAATGTTATCGATTAAAAACGAAAACGACGCTCCGTTATTTAATTATATTTAATTCATCTTTATAGCTAGTCTTCAAATTTTGCATTTAGTGTTACGTGATCATTGCACAATTTCGGTTTTTGTTAAATTTTGGGTGCCACGCCCCCTTAGCCTCAAATTTGTAACTCCCGTATATCAAATACTAGAGACTTGTGCTATGGCACATACACACATATGGATGACATGATCACGCCCAACAAGTTTGATCAAAATCGTTGCTCTAGAAAAAAGTTATTAAACATTTAATTCCCCATAGCATTGCCATGCAAAGCAGCCAAAGAACAGCTGACGCACCGACTGGCGTTTGTGTGGGTAAGTTGGGCTTGTAATGAACGTACATATGCATATGTATATAAAAGAAACAAAGAATGCTTGGAATAACGGTTCTTCATAGGGTTCAGGGTATACACTTGTCGAGCGGTCTCGACTAGAGTTTTCTTACTTGTTTTTTATACCCTGAACCCATTGAAAATGGGAAAAAGGGTATAATGGTTTTGTGAAAATGTATGTAACAGGCAGAAGGAGGCGTGGCAGACCCCACAAAGTATATATATTCTTGATCAGGGAGAGAAGCCGAGTCGATTTAGCCCTCGTCGTTCGATAACTATCATCGTTTTAATGTTATCGATTAAAAGCCGATATCTTCATTTAGTTATAAAATTCTAATTAATTCATCTTTCTAGCTAGAGTCTTCAAATTTTGCATTTAGTGTTATTTGAGCCTTCTGCAATTTCGGTTTTTGTTAAATTTTGGATGCCACGCCCTCAAATTGCCCCTTCGCCTCAAATTGCTAAATCACGTATTTCAAGTACTAGAGACTTGTGGAACATACACACATATGAATGTCATGATCACGCCCCACAAATTTGATCAAAATCGTTTGTCTAGAAAAAAAGTTATTAAGCATTTAATATCTCATATTATCGGCGTGTTGCAGCAGCAGCGAAGCTGATGAGTCATAATGCACAGTTAGCAGATTGTGTGCTGGTGCGTGCGTCTGTGTGTGTGTATGTATTGCTTGCTACATATGTACATACATATAAAAGTAACGGAGAATGTTAGCGGCTCTTAGGAATCGCAGTTCTTCGCAGGGTTTTTTATTATATTACTTGTTTTTTATTATATTAACAATTTATTATTTTAATACATATTAATTATTAGGAAATATATATATTGAAAATAATAAAAAAAAAAATAAAAATATTTGGGAAACAGTGACTCAGTAATGGTTTGAATTTAAGTGCCAACACTGATTACAGCTCAACTGTTGTGCCGGTAGTGTATTTTGCAGTATTTTGCACGGATTGACAAAAGTGACTGAAACCGTGACAAAGTCACGGCTTGGAACTCGAGTGCTAACACTGATCGCGCAACATTTGTTTTGCCGGTGGAAGGTTTTGCAAATTATGAAAGTGTGTGTGTTTTATTTAATTATTTCTTTGTTTTGGTTTAAACGCGGGCGTTGTCTTAAACCAATTGTACTCCTTTTTATACCCTAAACCCATTGAAAATGGGAAATCAGGGTATAATGTTTTTGTTGGAAGGCGTATGTATGTAACAGGCAGAAGGAGGCGTGGCAGACCCCATAAAGTATATATATTCTTGATCAGGGAGACAAGCCGAGTCGATTTAGCCCTGTCCGTCTGTCTGTCTGTCTGTCCGTCTGTCCGTCTGTCCGTCTGTCCGTCCGTCCGTCTGTCCGTCTGTCCGTCTGTCCGTATGTATGAACGCGTCGATCTCAGAACTTACAATAGCTAGAGACTTCACATTTTTTTTGTTGGTCCCTGTATAGGGCGCGCATATCGAGTTTGTTTCAGAAATTCGATAACTGTTATCGTTTTATTGTTATCGATTAAAAACGAAAATCTAAATTAAGCTATAAAATTCTATCTAATTCATCTTTATAGCTAGAGTCTTCAAATTTTGCATTTAGTGTTACTTGGGCCTTACGCAATTTCGGTTTTAGATTTTGGGTGCCACGCCCCCTTCGCCTCAAATTTGTAACTCCCGTATATCAAATACTAGAAACTTGTGCTTTGGCACATACATACATATGGATGACATGATCACGCCCAACAAGTTTGATCAAAATCGTTAGTCTAGAAAAAAAGTTATTAAACATTTAATTTCCCATAACATTGCAATGCAAACAGCAGCCAAAGAACAGCTGACGCACCAACTGGCGTTTGTGTGTGCGTTCGCCTGTGTATGTGTGTGTGTATGTTTTGTTTGTAATGAACATATATATACTTATGTTTATTAAAGAAACGGAGATTGCTTGGAATTGCGGTTCTTCGCAGGGTTCAGGGTATACTCTAGTCGGGACCCTCGACTAGAGTTTTCTTACTTGTTATACCCTGAACCCATTGAAAATGGGAAAATCAGGGTATAATATTTTTGTTGAAATGTATGTAACAGGCAGAAGGAGGCGTGGCAGACCCCATAAGGTATATATATTCTTGATCAGGAAGACAAGCCGAGTTGATAGAGCCCTGTCCGTCTGTCCGTCAGTTCGTATGTATGAACGCGTCGTTCTCAGAACCTACAAGAGCTAGAGACTTGAAATTTTTTATGTAGGTTCCTGTATAGCACGAAAAGATCGAGTTTGTTAAAAAAAATCGATAACTGTCTTAATTTTAATGTTATCGATAAAAAACGAAAACGATGCTCAGTTATATAATTCTACATAATTCATCTCTATAGCTAGAGACTCCAAATTGCACTTAGTGTTATGTAAGCCTTACGCAATTTCGGTTTTTGTTAAATTTTGGATGCCACTCCCCCTTAGCCTCAAATTTGTAATACCGTATATCAAATACTACAGACTTGTGCTTTGGCACATATATACATATGGATGACATGATCATGCCCATCAAGTTTGATCAAAATCGTTGCTCTAGAAAAACAGTTATTAAACATTTAATTTCCCATAGCATTGCCATGCAAAGCAGCCAAAAGAACAGCTGACGCACCGGCTGGCGTGTGTGTGCATGCGCCTGTGCGTGTGTGTGTATGTTTTGCTTGTAATGAACGTACATATGCATGTGTATATAAAAGAAACAAAGATTGCTTGAAATAGAGGTTCTTCAAAGGGTTTAGGGTATACCTTCGTCGAGCGGTCTAGACTAGAGTTTTCTTACTTGTTGTTATACTATTTCACGTAGTGATATAGTATATTGGTTTTGTGCATAATTCTTTTGTCCGTCTGTCCGTATGAACGCAAACCATTTCCACGCTATTGAAGCTAGAGACTTGAAATTTAAAATATATACTCGTGTATACCCTCGTCAGATAAAGTGTCAAAATTTTCCCGATACGCCCACTAGGGGCGTGGCAAATCGGAAAATGAATTTTCCTGTAGCCCATAAACATTACTTCTAGAAGGGCTCCAGAGTTGAGATTTTAACTGAACACTCATGTCGACACCCCAAAATCAAAAAGCTATGGCGGATATATCTACGCCCATTGGGGCGTGGTAAATCGGGTCAAACTGTATCTCCTAAAGTCTTAAGTCTATAACGCTCAAATATGGCACGTGGATTACTGTTATGATCCTATAAAGATCGCCCAAAAATTTTTATGGCCACGCCCACTAGGGACGTGGCAAATCGGTGCTGAAAATATAGTGATTTTACTAATTCTGTTATATTATGAGCACTATTGATGCTAGAGACTTGAGACTTGGTATATACTCGGATTAGCATCCCACAATTGAAAAGCTATGGCGGATATATCTACGCCCTCAGGGGGCGTGGCAACAAATATCAGCTTATATCTCCCACAGTTTTAGTGCTAGAAGCTTCAAAATTGGATACTAAGTTACTGGGGGCCTCCTCTATCGATTCCCCAAAGATGATTGTTAAGCCCCAAAAGAGGCATGCCGTACAAAAAATACCCTGTAATTTTCGCATTTTTCGAGTGTAAGCATCCAAACATTACAGTTATATTCCTGAACGCCCACTCTATGAGCGTGGCAAAAATTATATGTCTACAGCCACTGGGGGCGTGGCAATTCAAAACTGAAAAATCTGCAGCTTCTGAGCCAATAACGCGCCACATTATGACTTTGTGGCCTTTGACCGTGTCTTTTGATTTGCCATATTATATATATGTGTTAGAAAAGAATATTTTATTAATACAAAATAACTAAAGAAAGAAAATATAACAAAAATATCAACATGACCGCACCGGGGTTCGAGCGAGAGTTTCCACCTCTCTTATTTGGAGAGATGCCACCTCTCTCGATTTAGGTGCGTGTTTTTGCTAAGGTAAGGGTTCTAAGCTTCGATCCTAATTGAAACTGTCTGGCCACCTCCAATGAAAATTTTAATCGGCAGCTAATTTAAGCGGCGACAGTGGGGATTTAAGGTTGATTTTAAAAATAATATAATGTGATAAATGCTGCTGGGACGTGAAATAGTATTTTGCTGTCGGTTGCGTCCAACTGCAACGTTCCTACTTGTTTTTAAATTATTAGTTTTAAATTGCGGAAAGCCAATCGGAGTGGCTGCAATTATTATCGTAGTGCAAATGCTGTTGCGCCTATGCCAAATACACACATACGCGCGTACGTGAAAGCCACCGTGGGTGCCAAAATTTAATAAAGTCATTTGTTTATTTGTTGGTGTGTGGCTCTTTGACACAGTATCGCGGTGTTTGGTGTTTTAAGAATCACTTGCAGTTATTTCGTTTAGCCGTAGGTATAAGTGATACATATGTATGTATGTATATATGTATATCAAATTGTGCATGTACGTTTATACATACACTTGCTCACATATCTCTGCGTACACCCAAAGAAATTTTTGTATTTCAAGTTTGAGCATTAATATCTCTCAGTATAAACAAGAAATCGAATTTTTTCTTTTTGTATTTGTTTCTTTAATTATTAAACTTAAGATATAAATTAATTTCATTTATCAAAACAAAAACTTATGCATAATATAACTGTTAAAACAAAAGCATAACAAAAAAACGACTATCAAAAGTCTGCGTACATACACAGAATTCTGCGTACAATGAGGGATTTCGCGATTACCGTTAACTTTTTCAGCTTCTTCTTTCCGTTTATAATTTTCTCAGATGTTCGCAAACGCTTTTTATAAATTTTTGTCACGCGTTGTATCATGGAGACCAATAGAAAAGAAATTTGTGTTGAAGAGCGAAAATTAATTTTAAAATTTCGTTTGGACGGAAAATCCTGGCGAGTAATAGGTCGATTGGTTGGCAAAACACATTCCTCGTGTCAGAGAGTATACGACAACTATATTTTAACAGGCTCCATATTATCTAAGCCCCGATCTGGTCGCCCTTCTTTGCTAACAGACGGAGAAAAATCGAATTGTTCAACTGGTGCCTCCAAATCCAAGGAATACTGCCCACCAAGAAGGTCTTGAAGTCGCCGAAAGTTAAAAAAAAACAGTGTCCGATCAAACTGTTCCCCGCATTTGGAAGGAGGCGGGGTATAATGGAAGAGTTGCCCGCAGGAAGCCCCATATATCAGTGATAAACAAAATAAAGCGTATGGACTTCGCCAATGACCACATTTCCAAGCCGGCTAGCTTCTGGAACAAGGTCATATGAGAGCAAGTTTTGCATATTTGGAATTAAAGGGAAGAAAATGATTTGGAGAAAAGGAGGAGCAGCCTTCGATAAAGAAAATTTGGTGCCAACGGTAAAACATGGAGGAGGAGGAGTAATGGTTTGGGAGTGTATGGCGGCTAGTGATGTTGGGAACTTGACATTTATAGAATCTACTATGGATCACAAGGACTACATGCACATTTTGAAGCAGAATCTGCGACAGAGTGCCAAAAAAATGGGGATCGCTGATGATTATTTCTTTCAGCAAGATAATGATCCGAAGCACACGGCTCATAATGTGAAGTTATGGCTCCTCTATAATGTAAAAAGTAGTTGCGCACAACACCCCAATCACCTGACTTGAATCCTATAGAGCATCTGTGGGATTTACTTGAGCGCAGGATTCGGCAAAATTCCATTACCTCAAAAACAATGCTGAAGGAGGTTATTATGGGGGAATGGAGCAAAAAGACAATCGAGGATACCCGCAAGCTTACAGATTCAATGCCTGGACATCTGGCGGAGGTTCTGAAGAAAAAAGGATACCCAACCAAATATTAAATTAAGCTGAAAAAGTTATTGTATTCAGAATTCTTTGTGTGTACGCAGACTTTTGATAGTTGTTTTTATACTATTTCACGTAGTGATATAGTATATTGGTTTTGTGCAATGTCCGTCATGCTGTCCGTCCGTCTGTCCGTCTGTCCGTCTGTCCGTATGAACGCAAACCATTTCCACGCTATTGAAGCTAGAGACTTGAAATTTGAAATATATACTCGTGTATACCCTCGTCTGATAAAGTGTCAAGATTTTCCCGATACGCCCACTAGGGGCGTGGCAAATCGGAAAATGCATTTTCCTGTATCTCAGAAACACTACTTCTAGAAGGGCTAGAGAGTTGGGATTTTAACTGAACACTCATGTCGACATCCCAAAATCAAAAAGCTATGGCGGATATATCTACGCCCATTGGGGGCGTGGCAAATCGGGTCAAACTGTATCTTCTACAGTTTTAAAGCTAGAACGCCCAAATTTGGCACGTGGGTTACTGTTACGATCCTATAAAGATCGCCCAAAAAATTTTATGGCCACGCTACTAGGGGCGTGGCAAATCGGATCTGAATATATAGTGATTTTACTAGTTTCGTTATATTTTGAGCACTATTGATGCTAGAGACTTGAGACTTGGTATATATACTCGGGTAAACATCCCACGACCGATAAGCTATGGCGGATATATCTACGCCTTCAGGGGGCGTGGCAACAAATATCAGCTTATATCTCCCACAGTTTTAGTGCTAGAAGCTTCAAAATTGGATGCTAGGTTACTAAGGGCCTCCTCTATCGATTCCCCAAAAATTATTGTTACGCCCCAAAAGGGGCGTGACATACAGAAAAATACCCTGTAATTTTCGCATTTTTCGAATGTAAGCATCCAAACTTTACAGTTATATTCTTAAACGCCCACTCTATGCACATGCCAAAAATTATTTGTCTACGGCCACTGGGGGCGTGGCAAATCAAAACTGAAACATCTGCAGCTTCTGAGCCAATAACGCGCCACATAATGACTTTGTGACCTTTGACCTCGTCTTTTGATTTGCCAAATTATATATATGGGCTTGAAAAGAATATTTTATTAATACAAAATAACTAAATAAAGAAAATGTAACAAAAATATCAACATGACCGCACCGGGGTTCGATGCCACACCTCGCCAACGAACTTATGTATATCACATTTTCTGAGTTGCCACCTCTATCATTTTGGGAGTTGCTACCTCTTATCTCTCGATTTAGGTGCGTGTTCTTGCTAAGGTAAGGCAATCGAGATAAATCGAGAGAGGTGGCATCTCTAAGCTTCGATTCTAATTGAAACTGTCTGGCTACCTCCAATGAAAAGTTTTAATCTGCAGCTGATTTGAGCGGCGACAGTGGGGATTTAAGGTTAAATTTTAAAAAATGTAATGTGATAGATGCCCCTGTGTGCTGTTGGGGCGTGAAATAGTATTTCGCTGTGGGTTGCGTCCGACAGCAACGTTCTTACTTGTTATGCTACGTTTTTGTTTTAACAGTTATATCATGCTTAAGTTTTTATTTTTAATAAATGAAATGAATTTATACCTTAAGTTTAATAATTAAAGAAACAAATACAAAAAGAAAAAATTATTTTGGGTGTACGCAGAGTTATGTGAGGAAGTGTATGTGAGTGGCAAACCACAACAATGTTCACAGAGGAGGAACTATGGAAATGGAAGGCACACTGGACTAACATAAATAATAATAATAACTTATACGTGAAACCTTGAGGCAGGTCAGATATGTATGTATATATGTACACATGGAGTGTAAAGGAGTCGGCAGCGATAGTCAGATCTCGACTGCAAAAGCATGAGGGTCATAGTGGGGCAGTGTTTAAGAAAAGATTGGACAGTAGAAGAGAAGAGTCGTGTGCAGAAGTGCAGTAAAACATAAGGAGTGAAGAAAGGAAAGAAGACGGAAAAGAAGCCACTAGGAAAGGAGACGAAGAAAAGTCGAAGAACTGTGAGTTATATAAGTAAAAATAAAGTGAAAGACTCAAAAAAAATTAAGGCGTTTTATTTTTGAAAACATACATATACATACATCATATATACAAGTGCTAACAAAAGTTATCACTTGCCAGGCTGCATCTGCCCCAGCTGGAAAATCGTACCTTTACAAGTTTCAGTGAACATTTTGATATAATTGCCCTGACTGAAACGTGGTTAAGTTCGAATGTTTAATATAGTAAGTCTGATTTCACTGATTTCACTGTTAATATACATGATCGATGTCACGTAGAGGTGGAGGCGTGTTATTTTAGGTGCTAAACCTAATATCACATCTGATTCATTTATTTCTACTTCACCTCTTGATGTCGATATTGTTGGTGTTAAATTAACCCTTTAATCTTGTTCTCTCTTTATAAAATGTTCATATATGCTCACCATATAACTTGCATTAAAGAAATGTATGGTTATATAAAGAATAATGGTTTCTTTTTTGTATCAAAACATCGTTGTTACAACAAGTGCAGTTTTACTTTGCTCAACCAACTTATAATGTAACATACAACTTATAATGTAACTTATAATGTAACATGCGACGCCAGCTTCCCGGCTGTGCTGCCGCCGTGTGTTGGATGCAGTGGCGGCACCTTATAGATTTCGCGAGGTCGTGCCTTGGCGAGATTTGCTAGCTTGCGACACTGGCGAATGTTCTCGTCCTCGGGTACCCACTGATGGGTATTCAGGGCTTCACTGGAAATTTAGGTGCGCAAGACAACGTTCGTGAGCTGGCTCTGGTGGGTCGACACTCTGGCACTGGTCAGTCTGTATATCACACTCCTCATTTGCGCACAGCTCCAGAAGAGTCGCCGGCCAGTGCGCGAGGATCGGCATCTCCCGGGGCCCTAGCTCTAATAGTCAGACCCTCCAGACATGTAGCAGAATTCTGGCGGTAAAATTTCCAGCGAGTCCATCCCCGTAAGTCTTCAAACACTCCCGACGTGCTTGTATCTCCCACGTCGCTGTGTTCTTCCACGTCGCTTAACCATGGACTGCCGCCTAGGCGCCGTTTTATAGCCTCTGCGCTGCTGGTGGTGCGGGCGGCAGCACCTAACGGATCCTGTGCCCTCATTTTTCTTTTTCTAGCCTTAGCGCTGACTTCTAGGCCCCCATTTCTCGTCGCCTAATTCCCGCCTTTACCCTTTTGCCCTTGCGTGCCGCATGTGGTTGTTGTTGCCCGTTTTGCATGTTTGGGCTGTTTGCCAATTCCAGATGTTTTGTTATTGCCCGTTTTGCATATTTGGGGTATGCTCGTATTTGGGCTATGATGCACCCGAGACAGTGGGGATTCATCCTTTATGGATCGACTGTTGAGCTGTCGAAAGTCCACACACAGCTGCCACTTGCCGTTCTTCTTCCGCACCATCACTATGGAAGCGCTGTGCGGGCTCTTCGAGGGCTCTATGCATCCTTTAGCCAGGAGCTCATCTACCTGGTTCTTGATCTCCGCCTGCATCTTCGAATTCTTAGGGAAATATCACTGCTTTATTGGCCGCTTGTCGTGTATCGTGGTCCGGTGCTCGGTGATGTCAGTGGTGCCCTTCATCTGCTGGAATTTGGCCAATTCCTGCCTCAGGAACGCGTCCACCTCCACATCCTCATGAAGTGGGTGTTCCGGCTCTGGATTCACCTCCAACTCGCTTCTGGGCTTCACCTCCACACTGGAGATTGCCACCGACAACTTCGCCCCCTCTACGAGCTGGCCTGTCGGTGCCTGGGGCCGCCGCGACGCTGCTCCCGCTCACCCCTGGATGGCGGGTGCCTCAGCCCGTTTAACGACTTTCAACAGGCAATCGTTCTCACACCAATGCGCCCACATTGCCAGCAGAATTGCAGCACTTCGTTGCGGCATTCAATGGCGGACTCACCATCAATCTGGGCTTGCTCTGCCTGTGTTGCTGCCTCAGCTTCTCCCGATCCCTCTCCAAGTCTGCACGCCCACCCAAATAAATGCACAGCTAATACATGCAATTATACCGGTTGAGGCGTTCCTACATATAAATGTGCCTCACAGCGTCCATATGGAAAGACGGACGGATATGAAAGGACATTGCACAAAATCAGCATACTAATTTCACTTCGTGAATAAGTATAATTACATAATTTCACAAAGTTAATACATCGAAATAATTAAATAGGTAGGAAAGTAAAGTCCATATAGTTTTTTTTTTTTTTTTTTTTTTTTTTAAAGATTTTTTTATCAATTTATTTGCTGCTTTGTTGTCAGAGACTCTATAGCGCATTTATCACTTTATTTACTTCAACTTATTTTTTGGGCAGGTACGCCTGTATGAAACATAAGCATCCAACGGGATTCCAACCCAGGCTCCCACAGTTTCCAGGCCGCCTGCTCTCTCACTGGGCCATATAGTACAACCAGTTATTGCATAATATATTAGCCCAAATTTTATTAGTTATAGTAAAAATTTTTACGATGCTCTGAAGAATAAATATTAATTGCGAGCTGACAAACTCCCACTTCCTAGATATGATATTCTTAATAGGTAGAACTTGACAATCACAGACACCCCAAAATACAAACTACAATTTTAAAGTAAATCTTATTAGTGTTATGGTTAGATAAATCATATTCGTTTCAGTATACCCTGAACCCATTAAAATGAGAAAAAACTATTTTTTTTTTTTGGGAAAATGTATGTAACAAAAGAAGGAGGCGTCGCAGACCCAAACGATTTAGTAAAAACGCTTTAGTACATACACTCTGCGAAATTAGATTAAAGGCAGTTGCATTTTGCAGATACAACAGGACAAAAACAAAAAAACTTTGAATAATGGGACCTTTTTATATTTTATTTAGCTTTTCTAGACCTTCATCTTCTATTTTTGTATTGTATTTTGTAACTACAATAATTATATTTCGTGCACACTACGAATTTTTGGTGCTATTTTGTGCGAAATTCAATTAAAGGCACTTCTTATTAAGTCCTGGAAAGATATCAGTGAAGGCCAATCTTCGAACTTAAATCATATCGAGAACATGTGGGGAACCTTGCCAATCGTTTTTATGCCGGCGGAAGAAAATTTAAATCAGTAGAAAAGCTTAAAAGAACTGTTTCTCAGGTATGGGCTCAAATACCACAAGATGAGTATATATAAAAAAGTATGATATAAAAAACGGATGATTCGATGTCCAATTGGATTTTTTGAGTAATCAATAATGTGTCCATCATTAATAACCAATTATAAGTTTTTATAAATTTTGTTTAAAATTTTTTTGGTATTTTTTGTTTTTCTTTCATAAAAAGTTTAATATTTGACACAAAATAAAAAAAATTGTTGTGTTTAACATAAAACGACTAGAAATATGTTATTTAATAAATAAAATTATACCAACATGCATAAGATTAAAAATAAGCTAAAAAATGTGAGTGCCTTTAATCTAATTTCGCAGAGTGTATTGAAAATTTCTTCCTTATGTGTATGAGTAGTGCATTAAAAGTGAAGAATGCCATTTAAAAGAAGGGGACAAGTGCTTATTCTAAGAACAAGTATTAGTTTATACCTTGAACATCCTGTCACTCTTTGAAAGGCCAGGTCTTGGGATCCCGCCCAAAATTAACGTCCAAACTATTCTAATTACCCATATTTACCATATAATTCTACAAATTCCAAAAAACCCTAGCTTAAACCTACAAAACTAGTACCTGAAAGCGAGAGCCACTCTGATCTGTGGCTGCGTCGATTGTGGTATTTACCCTCCTTTAGTAAATAAATAAATAAATATCATTCGCAGTGCGACTTTTTATACCCTAAACCCATTGAAAATGGGAAATCAGGGTATAATGTTTTTGTTGAAATGTATGTAACAGGCAGAAGGAGGCGTGGCAGACCCCATAAAGTACATACATTCTTGATCAGGATGGCAAGCCGAGTTGATATAGCCATGTCCGTCTGTCCGTCCATCCGTCCGTCCGTCCGTCCGTCTGTCCGTATGTATGAACGCGTTGTTCTCAGAACCTACAAGAGCTAGAGACTTGAAATTTTTATGTAGGTTCCTGTATAGCACGAAAATACCGAGTTTGTTTCAGAAATTCGATAACTATTATATTTTTATCGATTAAAAACGAAAATCTAAATTAAGCTATAAAATTCTATCTAATCTATCTTTTTAGCTAGAATCTTCAAATTTTGATTTATTGTTATGTAAGCCTTACGCAATTTCGATTTTTGTTAAATTTTGGATGCCACGCCCCCTTCGCCTCAAATATGTTACTCCCGTATATCAAGGACTAGAGACTTGTGCTTTGGCACATACATGTGGATGACATGACCACGCCCAACAAGTTTGATCAAAATCGTTGCTCTAAAAAAGTTATTAAACACTTAATTTCCCATAACATTGCCAAAGAACAGCTGACGCACCGACTGGTGCTTGTGTGCGTGTGTGTGTGTGTGTGTGTTGCTTGTAATGAATACACATATACAAATATTTTATAAAAGAAACGGAGAATGCACGGAATATCGGTTATATGCAGGGTTCAGGGTATACCCTAGTCGAGCGGTCTCGACTAGAGTTTTCTTACTTGATTTTGTTAGTTTTATATTTATTTTATGTAACTTTGGTTTTTGTTTTATTAAGGATACCGGCTCCAAATTTCGCCAAATATTTAAGTTGAGATTAGTTGCACTGGGCCAATCGGCCAAACACGTGACCAGCAAAGCAAAGCAAACTGTTTTTCTATACATGTGCACACATACACACATACACATTGAGCTACGTGCATCTAGCAACTTCTAAAACCCGTAAGGTTTAGTGTACATATTTCCAATAGATGGCGCTATGATTTGCGAATTATCAGCTGCTCAGTTGGATCGAAACATGGATGGCGCTATTCAATCGAACCATAGATCGCGCTATTGGCTAAACAATTGAAAATGAATTGAATTTAGTTTACTGTGCGTTTATACGAAATGCTAATTATGCAGTATTTTAACAAACGCAGATAGCGCGGGGTTTAGGGCATCTCCTAGTCGGGACCCCCGACTAGAGTTTTCTTACTTGTCGTTACTTCTTTTGCTCTATCGCTTGCTCTCAGTTTTTTTGGAGTGTGCAATCAGCTGTTTTTGTTGTTGTGAGTAGATTCTCTCAACGCCTTAATCCTCTCTTTGCTTTGAGCTTGTTTCATTGTCTTTATCTAAACTCCCGTTTTGTTGTTGTGAGTCGCTCTCTAAACACATTAATACTCTCTTTGGCTTGCGCTTTTTCCCCTTGTGTTTCTAATCTTTTGTTTTAGTTTCTTGAATCCCAATTGCCAATATGACCTGTTGTAAAAAAACGTGCTCGGTGCAGCAAACTTCATATTCTTCACAAATGCAATTCATTAATTGCTGGTTGTGTGAGAATATGATGCACAGTAAATGTGCTGTCCTTACAGGGCGGGATTACGATAAGGTCATGTCCACTGCTAAAATTGGTTATGACGGCTTACGGTGGTCTTGTCCTAGTTGTTTGGAAAAACAAATAAATTTTTCAAAAATGTATAATTCGGTGCGGGTTCAATTTTTAAAACTTAATAATATATCTAAACAGTTATCTAGTGAACTAGATGCTGGTACCACATTCAACACCTTTGTCTCCAAATTTATTATCGCCTTCTACACCTTGTTCAGACTCTCTTGCGATTCGACCCTCTGGTAGTGCGTCAGGGACACCAGTAGTGGATATCCCAGAGTCTTTACTGATTTCAACCCCGTTGTCTCCATCTGTTGCTCAAACTACGAACAACTCTCTGGCCATTTCTCCCACACTTACTATACCTACTTTATCTGTCGTCTCTCCCCGAAAGCATGTGTTCTTATCAAGGCTTTCATCTGACACGACATGTGAAGCTGTTTCTGCTTTTATCTCTAGTAAATCAAAAGCTAAAGTCTCTATATCGAAGTTCAATTTTGCAACTCCTCGTGAAATTGCTTCTTTTAAAATCAATGTTTCATCTGAATTCCTCACAACAATTTGTGACGCTAAGTTTTGGCCTCCTCATGTAGTTGTGCATGAATTTAAGCATAAGAGTGGAACTAGGCTGTCTCCGGTTTTCTAAACCCTTCCTCGGTACAATCTTCATCCAATAATGTGCCAAAAAACTAAAAACAGTTCAACCTTCTTCACAGATTTCCTTAATATATCAAAACGTTCGTGGTCTGAATTCTAAGTTCAAAGGGCTCTTTTTGAGTAGTTTCAGTGTTCGTTTTGACATTATTGCCCTGACTGAAACGTGGTTAAGCCTAGAATGTTAATAATAGTGAGATTCTCTCGAACGATTTCACTATTTACAGACATGATCGACGGACTCGTAGAGGCGAAGGTGTCTTATTGGGCGTTAAATCTTATATCCTTTCTGAATCTTTCATTTTTTCAGCATCTCATGATATCGAGATAGTTGCTGTTAAACTAACTCTTAAATCTTGCTCCCTCTTCATTACTTGTTCATATATTCCCCCCACTTCTGATTTTCAAGTTTATGCGCAACATATGACTTGCATTAAAGAAATTTATGGACACGTGAAGGATAACGATTTCTTTCTGGTGTTAGGCGACTTTAATATACCGAACACTTCTTGGATCTATAATCCTAGTTCAAGTTCCCTTATTCCTACAATTGATCATTTTTTCTTTGATGAATTACTTTCTATTTCTATGTCTGAGATGAATTCAACCTCAAATCATCTGAACCGGTGGCTTGATCTGGTTTTTATTAATGACGACTCTTGCATTAATGTTTCCAGATCATCCCCTTTTTGTTCACCTGAGGATATTTATCATCCTACATTGGAGGTATCTCTGACCCTAAGTTCACCTCCAATTTCTGAACCTACTCCATCTAAACGTCGTTGATACGTTAAGTGCAACTTTGCTTTGCTTAACCAACTTATTAATGAAACAGTTTGGTATACGTTATTTGATTCCGTTGATGAAAATTGTGCATCAACTATTTTCTATAACATTTTAAACTCTCTTATTGATTAGTGTGTTCCTATGTGTCTCCCTGTGCCTTTTTCTAATAAACCTCCATGGTTTACTCAGTCACTTTCTAATTTAAGAAACATTAAGTCTCCACTATTAACTGGTCTAAATATTCCATAGCCAAGTCGAATTTTAACATTTTAAATTACCGTTGCTATGAGAATTACCTTATGCGTTGCAAAAGACAATTTGCTCGAGACCCTAAAAATTTTATTCCTTTGTGAATTTGAAACGTAAGTCTTCTAGTTTACCTTCCACATTTTGTTATGAGTCTTTGTGTTCTTGCAATGACCAGGATTCCTCAGATCTTTTTGCTGATTTCTTTCAGTCAACTTACTCATCTGTAGGTCCCTATAATACTTCTTACCCATATTATATATATTCTTCAAATATTGTTAACGCTTCCAATATTTCCCTTGATTCTCTGATTTCTGCCATTGGGTCAATGAAATCGTCTTTCTCACCTGGAGCTGATAATATTCCTAGTTGTGTTATAAAAGAATGCTGTGATTCCCTTCAGTTACCTTTACTAAAGCTTTTTAACTTATCTCTGGAAACCTCTGTGTTTCCGTATATTTGGAAAGAGTCTTTTATTATCCCTCTATATAAGAAAGGTGGGCGATCTGACATTTCTAATTATAGGGGTATTGCCAAACTATCGGCTATTCCGAAGTTATTTGAAAAAATAATAACTTCCACTTTACAGCATTTGTGTAAATCAATTATTTCGCCACTACAACATGGCTTTGTTCTTAATCGATCAACCTCTACTAATCTGCTTGAATTTACTTACCTAGTAAACGATAGTTTTTTAAATAAAATGCAAACTGATGTTATTTGTACAGATTTTAGCAAAGCATTTGATTCAGTTCACCATGAAGTATTGCTTCATAAGCTTGATCTCATAGGGTTTTCTCCTCAACTCTTATCTTGGATGTCATCCTATTTAAAGGGTAGAACCCAAAGAGTTATATTGAGAACATCTCTTTCGAAACAAATCTTTTTTCTGTCAGGTGTACCTCAGGGTAGTCATCTTGGGCCTTTACTTTTTACATTATTTATCAATGACCTTCCCAGCTGTATTTCTTATTCAAAGATTTTCATGTATGCTGATGACGTAAAACTTTGCCTTTCTTATTCTAACGCAATCAATCATCAAGATTACAAGATGATCTTAATTCCTTCCAACTTTGGTGCTTGGCCAATAGGTTGCGTTTAAACTGTTCTAAATGTATGACAATGACCTTCTGTCGTACTACTCCATACATTGCTAATTATTCAATTAATAGCGATTCTTTGCAACGCATTTTTTCTGTCAAAGATCTTGGTGTACTCTTCGTTTCAAAACTTCGCTTCAATACTCATATCTCAACCATTATAAATGAAGCCAAAAGTGTTCTTGGCTTCATTAAACGTTGGGCGAAAGAGTTCAATGATCCTTTTGTAACTAAACTCCTTTATGTTTCATTGGTTCATTCATTGTTCAATTATATGGTCTCCACAGCATAAAGTGTACCAGGATCGTATTGAATCGGTCCAAAAACAGTTTCTTCTCTTTGTTCTAAGAAATCTAAACTGGGATCCGAATCTCCGTCTACCGTCTTATCATAGTCGTCTCCTTCTTATTGATCTTCCTTCATTAAAAAACCGTAGATTGATTGTAGGTTATATTGATTCGTCCTTCTTGTTAATGAAACTTCATTTTTCGGTTCCTTCAAGAACAACTAGACATTTTCGCCCTTTGCATTTACTACTGCTCACATCGGATTACTCGTTGCACAGTGCTTTTCATGTATTATGCGCGAATTATAATACATTTTATCACGTTTTTTCCTCTGAGCTCTCTCTTCCTCTAATCAAATATTTGCTTTCAGCTTTTCTTAGGGATATCACTCAATCATGATGGTGGAAATTTTATTTTTTTTTATTACATATTGTTATATATTTATATTTACAATTAGCTTCTCTAATTTTATTTTTAATTTTCCTGTATTGCCTCTATCTTAAATTTCTTTATTTCAATAATATCACTATCGAGCTGTGACGGGTTGGTGATATTTTGAAATTGTTTATCTGTTTGTTTTAGGCTATAAACAAAGTTGTTTAGTTTATAATTAAGTTGACACTCGACTTGTCAATTATATTTTTGAAATAAATTAATAAATAACATAAAATAAATAAATATATTTAAATTAAAATCGAATTTAAATTGAATAATAAAAGGAAGAATTTTTTTTTTTATTTAATTAAATGAGATCAAGTGAAGTCTCTATTCCTCTAACTATGTCCCTGAAAGTACTTAATTTAAGTACTTAAAATCTTTGTCATGGACCCGAGTGAATGTCCGGGGGTGGATGTCCGATGATATTACCTACTTCGAAAAGAAGAGCTAGCAGAGCTGGATGTTTAAGATCCCAAAACGCTGGAGCCCAGTCTCGGAAGTGCTGCATCGGCCTTTGGGCATCATTTATGCCGAACCCGACCTGAGGAAATTCCAACTATACGGACATATCCCGTCACCATTATTCGATTCGTGGGCCCCGATGATTGGTGAAGTGGGCGAGATCAGCGATGAGCGAGAGGAGTCCAAGGTCTCGACCAAAGACCGGGGACAACTTTCAGACTCTGGTGTGGGGCTACGAGGGCCAATGACCTTCGGGGAGCACGAAGGCC
The DNA here is from genome assembly GCA_035047545.1 of Drosophila paranaensis. Classification (NCBI taxonomy): domain Eukaryota; kingdom Metazoa; phylum Arthropoda; class Insecta; order Diptera; family Drosophilidae; genus Drosophila; species Drosophila paranaensis. The sequence goes on along the minus strand of JAWNPL010000190.1, from coordinate 109,958 downwards.
GTTCGCATAGATGTGTAGCTGAACAGGTCCGAAGGTGGGGTATGTGCTATGATGGTCAGTCATCGAGCTCGATCATTTCCCTCGAGTAGTGGATGAGGTTTTAGTGGACAAGGCCGCGAGATGGTTGCTGACCAGTGGGCCAAGGAACGCCTCCTGGACCAGATTCCGTTCCGCATTTTTGGAGTTCTTCATGTCGCCGCAGTATTTCCAGCGACTCGCAGATCAAATCAGGGGGCATACGCAGCGTGAGGGCGTAGCCTTTAGGGATTATCTCGTGGAGATCAGGTTGCTGATGCGTCACGCCACTTCGCCCGAGAATGCCCCAATGAGCGTGTGGTTTTCTGCCGCCAAAATGGAAAGGCTGGGAGCAACACGCGAAACTGCTGTAACCGGACGGACTCGGGAAACGGGCCAGGGCGTCCCCCACAGGGAAGGGGCGACGCCAAGTAGTCGGGGATTAGTTACGTGAGTATCCGTTAGTCGTGAGAGAAGGCCGCATCGTCGCACGAGTCAGGATCGCTGAACGGCAGATGGATCCTACGATTGACACAGAATCCAGTCGTAGCTTCATGAGCGAAGATTGCGTGCGGAAGAATCGATCAAAAAGGGTCGTCATTGGAGGTGAGGAAGCTGATGAGGGTGCAGGTTGATCTTGCCAGCAGGGCCGTGCAGATAGCACTGTTCATGCCCACCATGCTGGACCAGGTCATCCTAGGGATGGATTTCTTCTGTGCCATAGGGACGAGTGTGAGCTGTGGGCTACACATAAGCCGCCAGGGAAGGAGTTGCCATTCGTCTCCAAGGAAGTGTCAGTAGAGGGTGCCCCGAGGGAAAGACGGGAGACGCCTGCATGACTACCTTGAAGAAAGAAGCTAAGCCCTAGGGTGTCGCCGCCGGAGAACAAAGGCAGGAAGGTGAAAGCGGTTAACGGAGAGACGAGCGTAACAGGTCAGGCGATGGAAGAGGGCTTGCCAGAAGCAGGAAGAATCGGATGCGAGGACGAGAACGAGGTAGAGACGAATGAAGAGGACGCGGAATGGCCAGCGAATCTGGAGAATGGGACAAAGCGATTCCTAGAGGACGAGCTGGCCCTTTTTGAAAATCTCGAAGGGGTGTCTCACGTCGCCGAGCATAGCATACGGATGAAGGATGCCAGACCTCTGAAACAGAGGTATTGTCTCATGAATCCTGCTATGCAACCAATGATTGACGAGCGACATGCACGGGTCACCTGTACTCAAGTTCTCAGGTGTGGTTACTGGCAGATCCAGATGGCAGCGGACAGTAGAGAATGCACGACGTTCATCGTGCCAGGCCGTGGTTTGTTCCAATGTGGGGTGATGCCATTCGGTTGAATTCGGCTAGGGTAACATTCCAAAGTGCGCTTGACAGGGTGATTGGGCCAGACGCTCCATCCTTATGCTTTTGAGTATCTAGATAATATTGTTGTGATAGGCGTCCACATGGAGCAAGTTATGGATAACTTGAAGAGGTGTTTCGGAGGCTGAGAGCTGGCAACCTCAAAGTTGACAGGAATAAATGCAGCTTCTTCAAGGAAAGGTTAGTCTATCTGGGACATGTGGTGAATGGGGAAGGAATCAGTACGGATCTAGCCAAAGTTGAGGCGATCCGAAAACTCCCGGCTCCCACCAAGGATCTTCGGCAATGTCTGAGGATGGCGTCGTGGTACAGGCGTTTCGTACCTGACCTCGCATTCTTGGTACAGCCAATAACGTCGCTCCTTAAGAAAGGCGTGAAGTGGAAGTGGGACAGGGAACAGGATGAGGCACTCCAAAAGCTCAAGGACAACTTGACGGCTGCTTCCATCTTGGCGTGCCCGGACTTCTCCACTCAGTTTGTGTTACACACCGACGCCAGCGATGGATAGACGTAAGTGAGAGGCGGACAAAAAAATAGAAAGGAATCAGGAACTGGAAGATAGACACTCGAAGAGAAAAGTAAGTTAATAAGAAATACATGAAAAGAAACAAGTAAAAGTGCTCGACAAAGAGATCCCCTGAATTCTGCGAGGAACCGCCAATCCGCTAAGGTTATCCGATTCTTTTATGTATATGTATGTAGCAAGGAATACATACACACATGCAGACCCACGCACAATCACACAATCTGCTACCTGTGCAATTCGACTTCGCAACTGAGTTCAGTCTGCAAGGCGCCAATAATACGAGATATTAAATGTTTAAAAACTTTTTTTTAGATAAACCATTTTGATCAAACTTTTTGGGCGTAATCATGTCATTTTAATTTGTGTATGTGCCAAAGCGCAAGTCTCTAGTACTTGAAATACGTGTTTTACCAATTTGAGGCAAAGGGGGCGTAGCATCCAAAATCCGAAATTGTATTAGGCCCAAATAATACTTGATGCAAAATTTGAAAACTTATAAAGATGAATTAGATAGAATTTTATAACTAAAGATATCGGTTTTTAATCCATAACATTAAAACTATATCAGTTATCTATATTTGAAACAACCTAGATCTTACGTGCTATACACGAACCTCTAAAAAGAAAGTCCCTAGCCCTTTATATGTTCTGTGATCGACGCGTTCATACGTACGGAGACAGGCAGACGAACAGACAGAAAGAAGGACAGGGCTAAATCGACTCGGCTTCTCTCTCTGATCAAGAATATACTAAATACTTTATACTTTATGGGGTCTGCCACGCCTCCTTCTGACTGTTTCATACATTTTCACAAACACATTATACCCTTTTCCCATTTTCGATGGGTTCAGGGTATAAAATATAAGGAATAGAACCAAGTGCGTTTTCTTTGTCCAAGTTATAAGTGTCAATAAGAGCTGAACCTCCTTGCCTGCCTTTCTTGTGCGTGTCGAACTAGCGGGCGGTCCGAGTCCGCCGTCACGGCTAGTGTTGATCAGCGCGGCGCAGCGACTGCCGAATCAACACCAGAAGGCACAAGTAGCTCAGCCTGTCGGTGGAAGCCCCGATGCCGTGAGAGAACGCGGAGCCTACGGTGCGCGAGTGTTCTCTACGCCCACCGTCCGCCCTCGGCTTCCTTTGCGAACCACCTGGACGAGTCGCTATATTTTCCAACTCCCCATCCCAGAAAGACCTAGCACTCAACAAATTTCTAGTAATTGACCGTGGGCCAGGCTGAGTGAGCCCCAGCTGGTAAACAGTACTTTACAATTTTGAAACGTTTAGCCAACAGCGCTTCCATGTTTCGATTTGGCAGAGTAGCTGATAGTCGATATAAAGAAAAAACCGTTTTGGGTAGGCCAAATAATTAATTTACAAAAATTTGACAAATTTGATATTATTTTTTCAAATAACTTTGGAATGGCAGATAGTTTCGCATTACCCCTGTACTTGGAAATGTCCGATAATGAAAGACTTTCCAAATAGAGGGGATCACAGAGGTTTCAAGCTAAAAATTTACCAATCGTGGGAACTGGGAATATTATCAGCTCTGGGATTGAATGACTGAAATCAGAAAATCAAGGGAAATTTTGGAAGCAATAATTATATTTTTTGAAGAAATGAACTAAGGGTATGAAACTTTATCGGATCGGGATCGACAGATGAATAAGTTGATTGAAAAAAGAATTCTTGATCATTGCACAGGGATAAGAGAGTTAAAAATGCTATAGAAAATAGTTGTTGCATAATTAACATCAACGAAATCATATAACGTAGACCAATCTGTTGCACTATAAGTTGGTGGAACAAAGCAAAATTTCACTTATTTTTACAACGAGGTTTTGATGGTGCAGATTCACAAATTGGAGGAGTACTTATGAACAGGGATACGTCCAATGTATGATGATGAATATCCTCAGGTAAACAAAAAGGGTGTGATCTAGAAACATTAATGCATGAGTCATCATTAATTAAAACTCGATTAAGCGATTGTTTTAGATGATTTGAACCTGAGTTCATCTGACACATAGAAATCGAAAGAAATAACAAAGAAAAAAAATCAATTGTAGGGATAAGAGAACTTGAACTAGACGTGTCAAAGAAGTGTTCGGTATATTAACCCTCTAACGCTCATAAGTGTCTTGAGACACTTATTTTATTATTAAATTATAAAAAAAAGGAAGATTTTTTTGTCATTCAAATATTTCTTGATCGTTAATAAAACATTCAAAGTTACTGAGAAAAAAGTTTTAGAAGCTCTCCAGTGCTTTTAACGGTACTTTTTATTTTCATAAGCACAAAATATATGTTTTTTCGCGCGTCTAAATTGATCTGCTGCATGTGCTGCTGTGCAAAAATTATTTTACAAAATCTGTGAAAGCAATCCATTTAAAATAATTTTTTATTGGAAGGTATGTTCATTTACAATTAAAACTAGTTTACAAAAATAAAAATAAATAAAAAATGTGCGTTGTAGCTTAAAAACATAATAATAAAAACATAATGATAAGTGTCTTGAGACACTTTTGGGGCTGCAAGCAATTTTTTTTACCAGCAGCTATTTCACAACTGCTTGCAATTTTGTGTGTAAACTTATTCATACTATGGAATTTTTTACTAGAAACTGACATATTAACCATATAAAGATAGCAAACCGGGTACGATTCAAATTATCCGATTTAATTGATGAACAGTTGTTGGAATTGTTTGAGAGTGTCCCGTCCGATGCAGAGTTATCCGAGTCAAGTGACGACGAGGAAGATGACTTAAATCCGGCAGAAACTCTAATAGCTGTTTTGGAGGATATTAGCACAATATCATTTGCTTGTAATGATGAAGAGAATGTGCCTGATAATGGTCAGTCGGAGCCTATTAGCAAATCCCTGAAAAGACAACGATCGCCACTACCAACTATTGAAGGTATAACATGCGTGGCTTTGCCATCTTCTGGTGGCTTTACTGATGCTGGTAAGACAGCAACACTGCGATATATTATTTTATATTATGTGATTAGTTAATTAATGTCTTTTAGGTATTGAATCAATAGCAAAGGAGCCGACCAAAATGATGTGGCGACAGCAATTTATGCAATTGCATGTAAACAATGTTGCTTTTCAAGGCGACTCTTCATTGCCGGCTGAAATAATGAATCTCAAAACTCCTTCAGAGATATTTCGCTTATTGTCAACTTACGTAGGTGTTAAACCGTTTGCTACGGAAAGTTTAAATGAAAGAACATTTAAGACTGACCGTTATGACAGGAAGAAAAAGCAACATATTGAAATTGACTGTCCGCAAATAATTCGGGAATATAACGCACATATGGGCGGCGTTGATCTCACGGATGGACTTATGGGCCGTTATCACATCAACGCTAAAACCAAAGATGCTGCTCCTCGAATTTTTTATCATTGTAATGATATGGCAGCAACAAATGCTTATAGTCTTTATAGGCGAATTCAAAAACAAAACGCAATCCGTGACAAATTGATGGAACTTCCCGATTTTCGCGAGTCAATCGCTGAAGGATTGGTGGCTTTTATAAATAAAGCGCACGCAGGTCATCCAGTTAGTACCGTATCTCTACAGGACCAGATGCAGTCACCATCTTTGCGAACATATCGGTCACCTTTTTCACAATCCCCACGGGCCCGACCATCACAGCTTGAGCTTAAACTTGGAAAAAAAAACTTTACATCCAATAGCGAAATTACGTTTTGACCAAGTCAACCACTTCCCAAGTTGGTTGGATCGGGACAATAAGAGACGGTGCAAGCTCTGTAAATCATCACAAACGCAATGCATTTGTGAAAAATGTAATTTACATTTATGCTGCTTATACACATATTATACTGCACAGAAGATGCAAATAAAATACCCGCAACGTGTTGGTGACATTTTGAAACACTTGATCTGTTTGTTTTTAGGCTTACACAAAATTGTTTAGTTTGTGTTTAAGTTGACACTCGATTTGTCAATTATGTTTAATAAATAAAATAAACAGACAATGTCGAAAGTTTTTAATGGAGTTTACAGCAGCTAAAGCTTCCAACTCATACGAGTGGTACCTTGACTCTGCAGGTGAAGTAGTTTTGTTATAGTACTATATTACGTGGGGTTTATTATTAATTTTGGATAATAAAATTCCACCGTAACCATCACAACTCGGATTTGTGTGCAACTTAATTGGATAATTTGGGTCAAAAATGATAAGGACTGATTTGTCGGAACGAATATTTTCCAAATAAATTTATTTTGATCCGAAGTTAAGAAATACAGCGGTTTCATCAACTGAAAGTCCCTCAATAAATTCTCGGAAATAAGATGCTAAGCCAATAATTTGTCTAAGTGATGTCCCTGACTGTTTAGGCGAAAGATCAGTCAAAGCTAACAAGTTTTGAGGGCGTGTTCGAATATCACCAGCACTAATATTGTACTAATATTACATATGGGTTCCTCATGTTCTTACAGAACGAAATTTACTTCGTCGTATTAACGACTGTGATACGCGTATTCGACGTCAAAAAAATTATCCATTTTTAAAGCGCATTGTTATTGGCGACGAAAAGTGGGTTGTTTGCAATAATGTAATGCGCAAGAGATCATGGTCTAAAAAGGATAAACCAGCTCAAGCCACATCATAGCCCGATATTCACGAAAAAAAGGTATGTTATCCGTTTGGGGGGATTTCAAAGGGATCGTTTATTTTGAGCTTTCGCCGGACAACACAACAATTAATTCTGACTTTTATTGCAATCAACTAGACAAATTAAGTGATGCACTCAAAGAAAAGAGACCAGAATTGGTCAATAGAAAAGGTGTAGTGTTCCACCAGGATAATGCGAGTCCTCATACAAGTTTGATAACTCGCCAAAAGCTTTTGCAGCTTGAATGGGATCTGCTATCACACCCAACATATTATCCAGACTTGTCACCTTCGGACTATTACTTGTTCCGGTCTCTGCAGAATTTTTTGGATGGTACAACCTTCACCTCAAATCAGGACGTGAAAAATCACTTGAACCAGTTTTTTGCTAGCAAGGATCATTTCATAAAATGTTTCATAAAACAAGTAAGAAAACTCTAGTCGAAACCGCTCGACTAGGGTATACCCTGAACCCTGCGAAGAACCGCAATTCCAAGCAATCTCCGTTTCTTTAATATACATAAGTATATATGTGTTCATTACAAACAGAACATACACAGGCGCGCACACACACAAGCGCCAGTCGTTGCGTCAGCTGTTCTTTGGCTGCTGTTTGCATGGCAATGCTATGGGAAATTAAATGTTTAATAACTTTTTTTCTAGAGTAACGATTTTGATCAAACTTGTTGGGCGTCATCTTGTTATCTATATGTATGTATGTGCCAAAGCACAAGTCTATAGTATTTGATGTACGGGACTTACAAATTTGAGGCGAAGGGGGCGTGGCATCCAAAATTTAACAAAAACCGAAATTGTGTAATGCTCACATAACAGTAAATGCAAAATGCAAATGCAAAATGAAGACTCTAGCTAGAAAGATGAATTATATAGAATTTTATAGCTTAATTTAGATTTTCGTTTTTAATCGATAAGAAAAAAACGATAACAGTTATCGAATTTCTGAAACAAACTCGATCTTTTCGTGATATACAGGAACCTACATAAAAAATTTCAAGTCTCTAGCTATTGACGCGTTCATACAGACGGACAGACGGACGGACAGACGGACAGACGGACATGGCTATATCAACTCGGCTTGTCATCCTGATCAAGAATATATATACTTCATGGGGTCTGCCAAGCCTCCTTCTGCCTGTTACATACATTTCAACAAAAACATTATACCCTTTTTCCCATTTTCAATGGGTTCAGGGTATAAAAACAAGTAAGAGTGCTCTAGTCGAGACTGCTCGACAAAGAGATCCCCTGAACCCTGCGAAGAACTGCGATTCCTAAGAGCCGCTAACATTCTCCGTTACTTTTATATGTATGTACATATGTAGCAAGCAATACATACACACACAGACGCACGCACCAACACACAATCTGCTAACTGTGCATTATGACTCATCAGCTTCGCTGCTGCTGCAATACGCCGATAATATGAGATATTAAATGTTTAATAACTTTTTTTCTAGTCAAACGATTTTGATCAAATTGTGGGGCGTGATCATGACATTCATATGTGTGTATGTGCCAAAGCACAAGTCTCAAGTACTTGAAATACGTGATTTAGCAATTTGAGGCGAAGGGGCAATTTGAGGGCGTGGCATCCAAAATTTAACAAAAACCGTAATTGCAGATGGCTCAAATAACACTAAATGCTAAATTTGAAGACACTAGCTAGAAAGATTAATTAAATAGAATTTTATAACTAAATGAAGATATCGGTTTTTAATCGATAACATTAAAACGATTATATTTATCGAATATTTGAAACAAACTCGATCGAATTGTACTATACACGAACTTCCAAAAAAATTTGAAGTCTCTAGCTCTTATATCTTCTGAGATCGACGCGTTCAAACATACGGACAGACGGACAGACAGACAGACGGACAGGGCTAAATCGACTCGGCTTCTCTCCCTGATCAAGAATATATATACTTTGTGGGGTCTGCCACGCCTCCTTCTGCCTGTTACATACATTTTCACAAAACCATTATACCCTTTTTTCCCATTTTCAGTGGGTTCAGGGTATAATAATAAAATTATATCTAGTTCCATATACCAGCATGACGGACATTGCACAAACGCAATATACTCAAACACTAAATGCAAAATTGGACGACTCTAACTATAAAGATGAATTAAATAGAATTTTATAACTAAATGAAGATATCGGTTTTTAATCGATAACATTAAAACGATGATAGTTATCGAATATTTAAAACAAACTCGATCGAATCGTACTATACACGAACTTCCAGAAAAAATTTGAAGTCGCGTTCAAACATACGGACAGACGGACAGACGGACAGACAGACAGACGGACAGGGCTAAGTCGACTCATCTTCTCTCCCTGATCAAGAATATATATACTTTGTGGGGTCTGCCACGCCTCCTTCTGCCTGTTACATACATTTTCACAAAACCATTATACCCTTTTTTCCCATTTTCAATGGGTTCAGGGTATAACAAGTAAGAAAACTCTAGTCGAGACCGCTCGACAAGGGTATACCCTAAACCCTATGAAGAACCGTTATTCCAAGAACTCTTTGTTTCTTTTATATACACATACATATGTACGTTCATTACAAGCAAAACATACACACACACGCACAGGCGCACGCACACACACACGCCAGTCTGTGCGTCAGCTGTTCTTTGGCTGCTTTGCATGGCAATGCTATGGGAAATTAAATGTTTAATAACTTTTTTTCTAGAATAACGATTTTGATCAAACTTATTGAGCGTGATCATGTCATTCATATGTATATATGTTCCAAAGCAAAAGTCTGTAGTATTTTAAATACGGGACTTACAAATTTGAGGCGAAGAGTGCGTGGCATCCAAAATTTAACAAAGCCGAAATTGTGTAATGCTCACATATATAATTATATAACGGGGCATCGATTTCGTTTTTAATCGATAAAATTAAAATTAAGACAGTTATCGATTTTTTTTAACAAACTCGATCTTTTCGCGATATACAGGAACCTATATAAAAAATTTCAAGTCTCTAGCTCTTATAGGTTCTGAGAACGACGCGTTCATACATACGGACAGACGGACGGACAGACGGACGTACAGACGGACAGGGCTAAATCGACTCGGCTACTCTCCCTGATCAAGAATATATATGGGGTCTGCCACGCCTCCTTCTCCCTGTTACATACATTTCAACAAAAACAATATACCCTGATTTCCCATTTTCAATGGGTTCAGGGTATAAAAACGAAATTACTTAGTGAACAACCCAATAGTCTAAATATTGAACCGATGTTTTCTAAAAGGAATACTGTGTGATGTAGAGTGAAAACCCAGCCTCTTTTAGTGTTTAGAACAATCTCTAATCTTTCTAACGCTTGATATTCTGTTGAGGCAATTTTCATTATGTCGTTCATATAGACGATAACATACGAATTTGCTAAATCAACTAGAGCTTAAAAGTCTAAATGTTAAAAAACAGAATGTGAGTTTTATATATATTGTATACTCAATAGAATACAAGTGAAAGGTAATTTGGTAATAGCCGCTGGCTATTTGAATGTAGCTCTATAGGCAACCCAAAGTCTATCCGAGCCATTCTTCTTGGCTTGTGTAAGGTGAACAGCTTGGTCTAATTATTTTGCATTTTTACAGTTCTTTAATTTTTTCTCCTACTAAATCTCGCTCGTATGGACTTAATCGATAAGGCTTTATTTGAACTTTTTTGCGTGCATCAATTAATCTTATTTTCATTTAGCCAACTTTGACTTTCGTACCTGGGATAAATTGTAAAAAAGAATTTGAATACTTTGCCAACAACGAATGAAGTTTTATTTTGTCTTGATACTTTAAATTGGTTTGCTGACACAGCAATATCAAACCCCTGATTTAGTATTTCCCGGCCGATGACAATATCGCTTTCTATGTATAACATTATTAAATCGCTTGCCAGAAAATTTTGTATTTAGCTTTTCCTTCATCAACGAAAATTATGCTCCAAAATCGAAGGAGATTTAAAAAATTTGGTCTCCATGGTTCATGTATGCCTTTGGTATTCCAAAGCTGCACTGATCCACTCGCTTTTCAAGGTTGAATATCTTATTCTTATTAGCTTCCTTCTTTGGGCGTTGTGTAGATATGTGACCCAGTTATAGCATTTTACAGTTGATTTTTCACGATGACATTCTTCTCTGCCACGTCGTTCATCACCACTCGCAAAATAATTTTGTTGATTCCTGATTTTACAACATTCAAACATGTTACGCCCCATTTGCAGCAGAAGTGATGATTGTTTTTGCCGTATAGGAAAAGTTTCGGATTGATGATTCATAAAGCCTCCTCCTTCTCCTTTTATTAAAAGTGAACGCTTTTAATTCGGACTGCATATAGCCTCTGTTTGTACATTCGACGTGAAGCTTTAACGTTGCAACAGGTGATCAAAACTTGCTAGAAGCGCAAGAGTGACGGACATAGCAATCTCTTCAGCATCCATTTGGGCCCTTTTCGGTCGATTTGGCAGAGGGAGTTCTCAGTTTGAAAGTTCTAGACATGCTTTATGTTCTCTGTGACTTTTATTTTTACACCCCGAACCCATTGAAAATGTAATGTTATGTATAATGTTCTTGTTGGAAGGCGTATGTATGTAACACGCAGAAGGAGGCGTGGCAGACCCCATAAAGTATATATATTCTTGATCAGGATGACAAGCCAAGTTGATATAGCCATGTCCGACTGTCTGTCTGTCTGTCCGTCTGTCTGTCCGTATGTATGAACGCGTCGTTCTCAGAACCTGTAAGAGCTAGAGACTTAAAATATTTACGTAGGTCCGTGAATAGCACGAAAAGATCGAGTTTGTTAAAAAAGTCGATAACTATTTTAATTTTAATGTTATCGATTAAAAACATTATCGAATGTTAGTTATAAAATTATATATCCCGTCTTTATAGCTAGAGTCCCCAAATTTTTTTGTAAGTTTTATATTTATTTTCTCTAATTTTGATTTTTGTTAAATTTTGAATACCGGCTCCAAATTTCCCCAAATATTTAAATTGAGGTTAGTTGCACTCAAAGCCAGTAAATGAATGGGTTTACATTTTTAAAAATTGGAAAAAATGTAATAAAATATGTTGAACATAAGCTGAAAATTTCCTTCAAATCCATTAATTCGAGCAGAAGTTATGAAACAAAACGTTTGGCCAATCGGCCAAACACGTGACCAGCAACGCATAGCAAACTGTTTTCTATACATGTGTACACATACACACATACACATTGAGCTGTGTGCATCTAGCAAATTCTAAGACCCGCAAGTTTTAGTGTACATATTTCCAATAGATGGCGCTATAATTTGCGAATTATCAGCTGCTCAGTTGGATCGAAAAATGGATGGCGCTATTCTATCGAACCATAGATGGCGCTATTGGCTAAACAATTGAATATGAATTAAATTTAGTTTTCTGTGCGTTTATACGAAATGCTCATTATGCAGTATATTAAAAAACGCAGATAGCGCGGGGTTTAGGGTATCTCCTAGACGGGACCCCCGACTACAGTTTTCTTACTTGTTATACCCTGAACCCATTGAAAATGGGAAATCAGGGTATAATGTTTTTGTTGAAAGGCGTATGTGTGTAACAGGCAGAAGGGGGCGTGGCAGACCCCATAAAGTATATATATTCTTGATCAGGATGACAAGCCGAGTTGATATAGCCATGTCCGTCTGTCCGTCTGTCCGTATGTATGAACGCGTCGTTCTCAGAACCTACAATAGCTAGAGACTTGAAATTTTGTATGTAGGTTCCTGTATATCACGAAAAGATCGAGTTTGTTTCAGAAATTCGATAACTATTATCGTTTTATTGTTATCGATTAAAAACGAAAATCTAAATTAGGCTATAAAATTCTATCTAATTCATCTTTATAGCTAGAGTCTTCAAATTTTGCACTAAGTGTTATTTGGGCCGTACGCAATTTCGGTTTTTATTAAATTATTAGCTATAGCTATAAATTATTAAATATATGTATGTATGCGCCACAGCACAAGTCTCTAGTATTTGATATACGGGAGTTACAAATTTGAAGCGAAGGGGGCGTGGCATCCAAAATTTAGTAAAAACCGAAATTGTGTAATGCTCACATAACACTAAATGCAAAATTTGAAGACTCTAGCTATAAAGATGAATTATATATAATTAAATAACGGAGCATCGATTTCGTTTTTAATCGATAACATTAAAATTAAGAAAGTTATCGATTTTTTTAACAAACTCGATCTTTTCGTGCTATACAGGAACCTACATAAAGAATTTCAAGTCTCTAGCTCTTATAGGTTCTGAGAATGACGCGTTCATACATACGGACAGACGGACAGGGCTAAATCGACTCTGCTTGTCTCCCTGATCAAGAATATATATACTTTATGGGGTCTGCCACGCCTCCTTCTCCCTGTTACATACATTTCAACAAAAACATTATACCCTAATTTTCCATTTTCAATGGGTTCAGGGTATAAAAAATTAAGTAAATAAAACTAAATAAAGTAAAATAAAAATTTAAGTAAAAAAATAAAAAATTTTAAATAAAATTAAATAAAGACAATTAAATAAAAATAAATAAAGTAAAAATAATTTTTTTTTTCAATAAAAATTCTCACTAACACTACCATGGATCCGAGCGAATGTCAGAATCCGGGGGTGGGGCGTCCGTTGGGTGTACCTAAGGCGGAAGTTCGGGCTAGAGAAAGACGGCCGGGTAGAAGAGCTGCGTAGACGCTTAGCTAGCTTCATCCAAGGCGGTGGCCATTCCGCAGAGGTCTGGGCCCGGCTAGCCGAGTTAGAAACCCTGGAAACCCCTGTCCCAGCTGACGCAGTTGGCTGCGGAATATGAATGCGTAAGGGAGCAGAGGGCAGAATTCGGGGAAGAAACGCGAAGAGTGGGCCAGAAGTCAGGCCCGACTCAAGCAGGTGTCGACTGGCTCAATCCGCCGGAAACGCGACCGAACAACCCGTTCCGGTCTCAGCCGATGGAGCAACGGTCAGGCGAGCCGATGGTCGGAAATTCGATGTCGATCGGCGCGAGGCCGGCCGAAGCCATGCATCGGATGATGGCTCCAGAGAACCGAACTGGTTCTGACGCGCGGCGCGTGTGTTTCCGATGTTCGCAGCCAGGTCATTTTGCGCGGGACAGCCCTAACGAGCGGGCCAACAATGCGGGGAGGCAGGGGTCGACACGCGAGACCGCTGCTGCCGAAAAGACGCGGGAAACAGAGAAGGGCGTCCCCCCACAGAATAGGGGGGATGCCAACCAATCTTAAAAGGGGGGCGTGAGTCTCCGTTAGTTGTAAGGGAAGGCCGGATCGTCGCACGAGTCAGGATCGCCGTTCGCGAGATGGAGGCTACGGTCGACACAGGGGCCAGTCGTAGTTTCATGAGCGAGGACTGCGTGCGGAGGAAGGCGATCACGGGAAAGGTCGAGGAGGTCGCGCATCAGGCTGGCGGACGGGTCGTCGGTGGAAGTGAGGAAGCTGATGAGAGTGCAGGTGGATCTTGCTCGAGGCGGTCGCGCATCAGGCTGGCGGACGGGTCGTCGGTGGAAGTGGGGAAGCTGATGAGAGTGCAGGTGGATCTTGCTGGCAGGGCCGCGCAGATAGCACTACTCATCATGCCTACCATGTTGGACCAGGCCATCCTCGGGATGGATTCCCTGGCCGCCGTAGGGACGACCGTGCGCTGTGAATGCGCCGAGCTACATATGAGGACTGAGGCCGCGCCATCGGGAAAGGAGTTGCCATCCATCTCCAAGGATACGTCGTTAGAGGGTGCCCCGAGAGAAAGACGGGAGACGCCTGCACGACGACTGAGGAGGGGGAAGCCAAGCCCCAGGATGACGCCGCCAGACGGTGAATGTAGCGGTGCGGAGACGACAAACGGAAAAGAGACCGCAACAGAGCAGGCGATTGGTGAGCGCTCGCCGGAGGCAAGGAGGATCATATGCGGGGACGAGGACGAGGTGGAGACGATCGCAAGGGGTGCGGGGTGTCCGGCTGATCTAGGAAGCGAAATAAAGAGATTCCTCGAGGATGAGCTGGCACTGTCCGAGCACCTCGAAGGGGTGTCCCACGTCGGCGAGCATAGCATCCGGATGAGGGATGATAGACCTCTGAAGCAGAGGGATAATCCCGAGAATCCCGCTATGCAGAAGGTGATTGACGAGCAGGTGGAGGAGCTGCTTCGAATTGGAGCGATCGAGTCCGCACAGTGCGCCAATAGTCTTGGTGGAGAAGGAGACAGGGGAATGGCGCATGTGCATCGACTATCGGCAGCTGTACGCTAATTCGATACCCGACGCTTATCCAGTCCCTCGGATCAATTACATCCTCGAGAGGTCGCGTCATGCACTTGTCATCTCGACGCTAGATCTAAAGAACGGTTATTGGCAGATCCCGATGGCGGCAGACAGTAAGGAATGCACGGCGTTCACTGTGCCAGGGCGGGGTTTGTGTCAATGGCGGGTGATGTCATTTGGGTTGCACTCGACTGGGGCAACGTTTCAGAGGGCGATCGACAAGGTTACAGGGCCGGAGATGGAGCCGCACGCGTTCGCACATCTGGATGATATGGTGTTGATAGGCGCCGATAAGGATCAGCAGGAGGAGGCGGGCATAGAAAGTTGCTCGAAGAAAAGGGGGTGTAAGGCGGCGATAAATCTGCCGCCTCACATTTAGTAGTAAGTTAGTCATAAGTTGATTTTGTATAGTTAATAAGTATAGTGAGTAAGAGATTTGATTAGGTGATAAATAATGAAGATTAGGTGTAGGCGCAATGGAGCGCAGAGGCGGCCCATGAAGGGCCCGCCCTTATTAGGTTTAAGTTAGAAGGCGAACCCCCCTTATATGCGCGCCGATGATCGGCAATGTAGCTAGGCGCGCCGCGGCAAATTGAAAGCTTCGTGGGGAGAAGCAGCGGCCGCGACAAATTGCATTGCCGAGGTCGGCGCGCGATCGTGCGAAGGTCGAGTAGAGTAGTCAGAGTGTGACCGAGAAAAGGTGAAGAAGCTGGAGCAAATTGTGAGAAGGTGAGGGCGTATCGCCGCCAAATAGTGAGAAGTGAAAGTGAAAAGCGAGACAAGTGGAAGAAGAATATACCAGGAAAGAGGCACGGGAGGAAGGTCGAGGAACCGTGATAAAATGTGCCCTTCTATAAAATTATTTTGGTTTTGGCCCATTAGTCGAAGATCACGGAGGTCAACAGTAACTATAATAGATATACACTTTTGCGGCTTAATCTTTAAGCTACCGGGTAATGGATTTTCCGATCTGTAAATCCCCTGGTGGATATGCAATACACTAATTTCTCTCTGCTGAATGAGTTTAAATATCATAGAAGTATAACTGACTACCGTTTGTAGAAGCCATCTTAACTCTGAAGTGAAAGTATTTATAATAGTAAGATCTTCTTTATTACATGATGCCTACATTAAAGATAAATATTTAATTTATTGTATGGTTTACAAGATTGTTGCTTTATACGATGCATTGAAATTGATTCATATTTATTAATATTTTTTTTTTATGTGGTCTCCTTTTACAGTTTCAATTAAATAAACATAGAACTCTTATTTGGGTTCTGCTTACAAAAAATACTTAAATATTTCTGATTGAAACCAGCAATATTCTATCAGCAAGTTTACCGGTATTTAAAATATACTTAATAAAATATTTTTTAAATCATAAATTTCGCTAAAATGCTTTAACAAATTACTTACTTTTCAATTCAATACGTATCGAATTTATTTTCTCCAAAATAACGGGTTCTAACTGGTGTAACCGACGCTCCTCTCCTCGATGTGCATCTTCTAAGTAGCAAGTTTCAATCAGAGTCCTATTAATTATCCCTGGTTCAATATCAGGGTAGATAATTTCATCAAGGAGTGGAATATTGTGATCTTCAGTGTCTTGCATAATTAAATTATTATCTGTTAAAAAGTTATATCAAGGAAGTTACTCCAAAAAGTTCGATAAAAAATAGTTACGTTATTTCGAATCGAGTTGTTAAACTATGTATACGTTGATTTAACATACATTATAAAAAATGATCAAAATTTCAAACTGTTAATTAATTTGTCTTTAATCATTAACCCTCTGACGCTCATAAGTGTCTTGAGACACTTATTTTATTATAAAATTAAAAAAAAGGGAGCTTTTTTGTCATTCACATATTTCTTGATCGTTAATAAAACATGCAAAGTTACTGAGAAAAAAGCTTTAGAAGCTCTCCAGTGCTTTTAACGGTATTTTTTATTTTCATAAACACAAAATATATGTTTTTTCGCGCGTCTAAATTGATCTGCTGCATGTGCTGTTGTGCAAAACTTATTTTACAAAATCTGTGAAAGCAATCCATTTAAAATAATTTTTTATTGGAAGGTGTGTTCATTTACAATTAAAACTAGTTTACAAAAATAAAAATAAATAAAAAATGTGCGTTGTAGCTTAAAAACATAATAATAAAAACATAATGATAAGTGTCTTGAGACACTTTTGGGGCTGCAAGCAATTTTTTTTACCAGCAGCTATTTCACAACTGCTTGCAATTTTGTGTGTAAACTTATTCATACTATGGAATTTTTTACTAGAAACTGACATATTAACCATATAAAGATGGCAAACCGGGTACGATTCAAATTATCCGATTTATCTAATGAACAGTTGTTGGAATTGTTTGAGAGTGTCCCTTCCGATGCAGAGTTATCCGAGTCAAGTGACGACGAGGAAGATGACTTAAATGCGGCAGAAGCTCTAATAGCTGTTTTGGAGGATATTAGCACAATATCATTTGCTTGTAATGATGAAGAGAATGTGCCTGATAATGGTCAGTCTGAGCCTATTAGGAAATCCCTGAAAAGACAACGATCGCCACTACCAACTATTGAAGGTATGACATGCGTGGCTTTGCCATCTTCTGGTGGCTTTACTGGTGCTGGTAAGACAGCAACATTGCGATATATTATTTTATATTATGTGATTAGTTAATTAATGTCTTTTAGGTATTGAATCAATAGCAAAGGAGCCGACCAAAATTATGTGGCGACAGCAATTTATGCAATTGCATGTAAACAATGTTGCTTTTCAAGGCGACTCTTCATTGCCGGCTGAAATAATTAATCTCAAAACTCCTTCAGAGATATTTCGCTTATTGTCAACCTACGTAGGTGTTAAACCGTTTGCTACGGAAAGTTTAAGTGAAAGAACACTTAAGACTGACCGTTATGACAGGAAGAAAAAGCAACATATTGAAATTGACTGTCCGCAAATAATTCGGGAATATAACGCACATATGGGCGGCGTTAATCTCACGGATGGACTTATGAGCCGTTATCACATCAAAGCTAAAACCTAAGATGCTGCTACTCGAATTTTTTTTATCATTGTATTGATATGGCAGCAACAAATGCTTATATTCTTTATAGGCGAATTCAAAAACAAAACCCAATCAGTGATAAA
Organism: Drosophila paranaensis; assembly: GCA_035047545.1. Classification (NCBI taxonomy): domain Eukaryota; kingdom Metazoa; phylum Arthropoda; class Insecta; order Diptera; family Drosophilidae; genus Drosophila; species Drosophila paranaensis. The sequence goes on along the minus strand of JAWNPL010000190.1, from coordinate 91,916 downwards.
TTGATGGAACTTCCCGATTTTCGCGAGTCAATCGCTGAAGGATTGGTGGCTTTTATAAATAAAGCGCACGCAGGTCGTCCAGTCAGTACCGTATCTCTACAGGACCAGATGCAGTCACCATCTTTGCGAACATATCGGTCACCTTTTTCACAATCTCCACGGGCCCGACCATCACAGCTTGAGCTTAAACTTGGAAAAAAAACTTTACATCCAATAGCGGAATTACGTTTTGACCAAGTCAACCACTTCCCAAGTTGGTTGGATCGGGACAATAAGAGACGGTGCAAGCTCTGTAAATCATCACAAACGCAATGCATTTGTGCTGCACATCAACAAAAAATTGTTTTAAAACATATCATATGAATAAAAAAAATTAACATTTCTATTCAATACGTTTTTTTTACTCTTAGATGCCCAAGAGTGTCTTGAGACACTTATTACCTTTTTTGCACCTGACGGCTAAACAAAAACTTCTATATTTTTTCTGAGTTCATTTTTGAGTTTAGAAGCCTAAATTTACTTTAACAACAATTGTTCCAATTATTTTCCTCCAGTAGTTTAGAAAACAGCATTAGAGGGTTAAGTGAAATGCTTTCTGAAATTTCCTTTTTATAATCTCAAGTTTCAAGTTTAATTGCTGCGAAATGGTTTGTACATATGAACAGACTGGTGACAATAAAATTACATTACACGAAACGTGCAAAGCCCGAGGTAGTGAACTGGTCCATTCTTTTCAGAACTCATGCACCTCTAGTATGGGACGAGGTCCCACAAGATGTTCCGTCGCCATATCTCTCTCAACAATAGCTTTGCTGTTACTGTGAAACACGCTAAAAATTTCAGTAGATGAAATGTGGACTTGAGAATTGATTCTTGGTAGGCAAAGCTTCCTTAATCAGTTTTCACGTTTAATTTAAATTCGTAGGTGGCTGGCTACTAATACATCCCGAGGAGCAGCATCCGGGTTTAAAGCTTCGATTAACTTATCCTTCTGCTGCATATATTGTTCTGACTTTGACTGAAACATTTATAGCGAAGGCTCTTTCTCTGAAGTGGAAAATCACAGCAAGTTACGGTGTGTAGTGCTGCAATCGTTTTAACAGCTCAGAATTCAAAGGTGCGTTTCCCACTCTTGGCGGTGCCGGTTTCAAACCGAAGCTCTCTAGTGTCCTTCTGGCTGCGTATGGCCCACGATTGCTGATCCTCATCGTACAGTACGGCAAACCAAGATCCACATGATACAATCCAATTAGTCAACCACCGGTCGCCTACTGTTCAACTCCTAGATGTTCTACAACTGGTGGTGGTTTCATTTAAATCCGTCTATGCGGCATTTACGGCGTGCCTCATCCAGTCTACTCGTACTACGTAATAAAACTACAGTCGAGACCCGCAGAGTCATGCCCCTTTGGCGACTGTACAGGTGTGAGTTCGACCCCGTAGCGGTCATATCGATGTTCCTATTTATTATACTATTTCACGTAGTGATATAGTATATTGGGTTTGTGCAATGTCCGTCATGCTGTCCGTCCGTCTGTCCGTCCGTCATGCTGTCCGTCCGTCTGTCCGTCCGTCCGTCTGTCCGTATGAACGCAAACCATTTCCACGCTATTGAAGCTAGAGACTTGAAATTTGAAATATATACTCGTGTATATACCCTCGTCTGATAAAGTGTCAAGATTTTCCTGATACGCCCACTATGGGCGTGGCAAATCGTAAAATGCATTTTCCTGTATCTCAGAAACACTACTTCTAGAAGGGCTAGAGAGTTGGGATTTTAACTGAACACTCAAGTCAACATCTTAAAATTAAAAAGCTATGGCGGATATATCTACGCCCATTGGGGGCGTGGAAAATCGGGTCAAACTGTATCTTCTAGAGTTTTAAAGCTAGAACGCCCAAATTTGGCACGTGGGTTACTGTTACGATCCTATAAAGAGAGATTAACATCCCACAATCGAAAAGGTATGGCGAATATATCTACGCCTTCAGGGGGCGTGGCAACTAATGTCAGTTTATATCTTCCACAGTTTTAGTGCTAGAAGCTTCAAAATTGGATGCTAAGTAACTGGGGGCCTCCTCTATCGATCTGAAACATCTGCAGCTTCTGAGCCAATAACGCGCCACATAATGATTTTGTGACCTTTGACCTTGTCTTTTGATTTGCCAAATTATATATATGTGTTTGAAAATAATATTTTATTAATACAAAATAACTAAATAAAAAAAATATAACAAAAATATCAACATGACCGCACCGGGGTTCGAGCCCACACCTCTACGCTCGCCAACGAACTTAAATCACATTTTCAGAGTTGCCACCTCTCTCATTTTGAGAGTTGCCACCTCTCTTATTTTGAGAGATGCCACCTCTCTGTCTGGCCACCTCCGATGAAAAGTTTTAATCTGCAGCTAATTTAAGCGGCGACAATGGCGATTTAAGGTTAAATTAAAAAAAATATAATGTGATAGATGCCCCTGTGTGCTGCTGGGATGTGAAATAGTATTTCGCTGTCGGTTGCGTCCGACAGCAACGTTCTTACTTGTTTTTTTTTTTTGTGATAATAAATAATTCTTTTCAATACATATATAAAATTTGGCAAATCAAAAGACAAGGGCAAAGGTCAGAAAGTCATGTTGCGAGCTATTGGATCAGAAGCTGCAGATGTTTCCGTTTTTATTTGCCAAGCCCGCAGTGGCCGTAGACATATAATTTTTGGCATGTTCCTTAGCAGTCTTAACTATTTATTCCTCCTTGAAGTAGTGTTTATGAAATTCCTGCATTTTCCAATTTGGCACGCCTCTTGTGGGTGTATTGGGAAAATTTTGACACTTTGTCTGATCGAGGTACTCACGAGCATATATTCCAAATTTCAAGACAGACGGACGGAAGAACTTGATAAGTTCAGATCTTCTTACTCTCCTATAAAAATCACACACACACACACACACACACACACACACGTAAAGATGCAAGGTTTCCCGCTCTTCCATAGCGACCAGTCTATCTTTAACACTTGTGTATATACATACATACCTGACCTGCCTCTAGGTTTCCCGGTATGAGACGGTATGGTATTCGTCCAGTGTACCTTCCATTTTCATAATTCCTCCTCCGTGAACATTGTTGTGTTTTGTCATTCATATATGTACATATATACGTATATAAACAAATTAATATACATATGTACATACATACATATGTACCACATATACATACGGCTAAATAATAACTGCAAGTGTAATTGTTAAAACACCAAACAACGCGATATTGTGTCAAAGCGCCACTCATCAACAAGTAAACAAATCAGTTAAATACATTTTAGAAGCCCCGGCGGAGTCCACATACGCGCGTATATATATCGTAATAATTGCAACCTCTTCGATTGCCTTTCCGCAATTTAAAACTTAAAATAAAACAAGTAAGAGTGCTCTAGTCGAGACTGCTCGACAAAGAGATCCCCTGAACCGTGCGAAGAACTGCGATTCCTAAGAACTGCTAACATTCTCCGTTACTTTTATATGTACATATGTAGCAAGCAATACAAACACACACAGACGCACGCACAAGCACACAATCTGCTAACTGTGCATTATGACTCAACAGCGTCGCTGCTGCTGCAAGACACCGATAATATGAGATATTAAATTTTTAATAACTTTTTTTTAGACCAACGTTTTGATCAAATTTGTTGGGCGTGATCATGACATTCATATGTCTCTAGTATTTGATATACGGGACTTATAAATTTGAGGCGAATGGGGCGTGGCAAATTTAACAAAAACCGAAATTGTGTAAGGCCCAAATGGCACTAAACGCAATATTTTACTCTAGCTATAAAGATGAATTAAATAGAGTTTTATAACTAAATGAAGAAATCGATTTTTAATCGATAACATTAAAATGATGATAGTTATCGATTATTTGAAACAAACTCGATATTTTCGTGATATACAGGAACCTACATAAAATTTCAAGTCTCTAGCTCTTATAGGTTCTGAGAGCGTCGCGTTCATACATACGGACAGACGGACGGACAGACGAACATGGCTATATCAACTCGGCTTGTCTCCCTGATCAAGAATATATCTGCCTGTTACATACATTTCAACAAAAACATACCCTTATTTTCCATTTTCAATGGGCACATTTGCTTTATTTTCGTACTACACACAACGCATAAAAATAAAGCATTTATCGTATGTAAATTCTAACTCCCATAATTAATCCGTACACAGTCCACCTGTCATTTCTTTTTTTTCACCGGTTTGGTCCGAGTATAGCCTTCCTGCCAAATGATTCACTCGATAATGGACACCGAACCATCCAAGGCTGCTAAGAAGTCCGCAAGCCTTACGGTTCCAAGTCATCCGAAACTCCATCGAAGCCTCGTCCAGTGCTAACCAAGCGCACCCCCATTCGTCACTTTACCGTCAGCCTTGCGTGGCCAACACTCCGCGATTTGTTCTCTGCGATATACATTCGCAATCCGTGTCTGGCAGAAGTTGAGAAACTCTACCACCTTAACTCTAAGACCCGCGGTGAAGCCAGAACTATCGTCTCAAAGTCCCCATTAACGAATGAGAGCTTCCAGTCTGCGTGGGACAATCTCACTGCGCGGTATGAGAATGATCGACTGTTGATCATGACGCAAGCCAAACAAATGCTCCAAATTCCCACGGTTGCACAGGAATCAGGCAAGTCCTTGCGCGAGTTGTAGACGGCTTTTCAAGGATGCTTGACTGCCTTAGAGCGCTCGGGAGCTAGTACAGATATTCTTCTTATAGCAATCTGTACGAGCAAGCTACCCAAATCAACTATCCTGTTGTGGGAGCAATCCGTCCCGAATAAGACTGCAGTTTCATCCTGGGTTGACCTGAACCGTTTCGTGACGGATCGCTATTGCGTGCTTAAGGCAACAGAGGATCATAAGTCGACTCCAAATGCTCAGGTCGTAACGTCTGTGTCCTGAAAGCCCGTCGCCACCGTGAGAGTCCAGGCATATGCAGCGAAGATTTACCTTAAAATGGCATCCTGTAGACTTTGCAACAAAGAGAATCGTCCGATCCGAGTCTGCCGCAATTTTCTTGACATGTCCTTCACAAAGAGAGCCGAGATAATAAGGCTTCAGAGTATGTGCTTGAACTGCTTTGCTCGGGGTCATCAAGCTCGGCACTATCCAATGCGCATAATTGCCATATCTGCAAGGAGCGCCATAACCCTCTGTTGCACTCCGGCAACGAGTCCGCCACCTTGAATTCAATATCGCAGCCATCCAGCGACGCGGGTAGTGCATAAAAGGATTGCCTTCTTACGCTGTCCGCCCCTGGTAACAGTAAAATTCAGGTAGAGGCTCTGGCCTTAGTCGTCTCCAAATTGACAGGGGCGATCCCAGCGTGTCCTTTCCCAGACAAGGTGCAATACCAGTGCTTAGACCGTCCACTTATTGTCCCGCACTACAATAGGTCAACTTCAATTCAGATGATGATTGGGGTGGATCTCTTCCCGCATATTCTTGGGGAACGGATCAAAAAGGACATTTGTGGCGAGTGTTGTGCGGGCCAATACTAGCCAATTCACCAAGGCCTCGCCAAGCACTCATTGCTCACCAAGTTTTGGGAGGTGGCAGATCTTCCGGTAAAGCCGAAAAAAGGAGCAGACGTCCTTTGTGAAGAAGTTTTCCAGGAGACGAGGAATGAGGCGCGTCTGCAAAGGAACCTGCTTTGAAAGCCCGTTATGACGCTGAGTTGCAGGAATACGTCGATTTGGGCCACATGATTCGGGTAACTCCACCCACGGACGGGAATCATTTCTACCTCCCTCATCACGCTGTCTTCGAACGTGACAGCACTACCACCAAAGTCTTTAACGCCTCTATTCCTTCCACTAAAGGAGTCAGCTTAAATGATGTCTTGCATACCGGCCCCACTCTTCAAGCCGATCTCACATTGCAGATACTCAAATGGCACTTCTTCCAATTCGTCTTTAACGCTGACATTACGCAGATGTATCGACAGATTCTTGTTAACCCCAAGCACACCCCGTTCAGCGTATTCTCTACCGAGATCGCAGCGGAAATCTGCAGGACTACGAGCTTCAAACGGTCACTTTCGGCGTCAATTGCGCACCCTTTCTAGCCATCAGAGTCCTGCTACAGCTAGCACACGACGTACAACACTTGCATCCAAAGGCAAGTGAGACGAGACGATGTCCTCGCCGGGGCCCATAATACAAAGGACGCCCACGACGCTATCCAGGAGCTCAACGCGGCGCTACTCTTGGCTGGATTCCCGCTGAGGAAATGGACTTCTAATAAAAAGGAGATACTGCATGAGGACTTCCTCGAGCTAGAAGACGCTAGTACTGCCAAGATAGTGGGCATCCGCTGGCAAGCCACTAGAGACTGCTTCTTTTTATCCATTGGCGACCCACAACCAAAGAATCCGGTCTCCAAGAGAGAGGCCCTGTCCCACATAGCGAAGCTCTTCGATCCAGCAGGGTGGCTGGCTCCCTTCGTGATTCGGGCTAAGGTGCAGCAAATCTGGCTAACGGAACTTGGATGGGACGACGCACTTACTCCGTCCCTATTACTTCAGTGACATGAGTTCCTACAGAATTATCCGACTCTCAGCCGGCTACGCATCCCCAGATGGCTAGAGATCCGACCTGACCTAGAATGGGACCTACATGGCTTTTGCGATGCTTCTCAGAAAGCCTACGGAGCATCTCTCTACGCGCGGGTCCAGCATCAGGACCATGTGAGTGTCCATCTCTTGACCACTAAAACGAGAGTGGCCCCAGTCAAAACTGTTTCGTTGCCACGTCTGAAGCTCTGCGTCGCGGTCTTGTCAGCCGACTTGTATGCGACAGTGATTCCGGAGCTCCCAATACAGCCGACATCTTCCCAATTCTGGACTGATTCCACCATCGTGTTGGCCTGGCTTAATAAGCCTCCATGCAGCTGGGCTACGTTCGTGGCAAACCACGTATTCAGCATCTCCCAGAGTACCAGCGGACACAGTTGGTCTCATGTTTGGTTCGAGGACAATCCAGCGGATCTGGCTTGTCGAGGCGTCTCTGCTGATGACTTGGTGGTCAGTAAGCTATGGTGGCATGAACCGGAATGGAATCGGCAAACCCCCGAATGTTGGCCAGCTTCTCTCTGCGATGTCCCGCCTAAAGACGACTTCAGCGGACGGTTTTCAGACTACGGCGAGCCTTAAGCGTCACAGCATATATCTGGCGGTTCGTCGCCCCAAAGACTGCGATGCTTTCCACGGTGCAACTCAGCAAGGACCAGTTGCTTTCCTCAGAACAGGTTCTTGTACGGCTCGCTCAGAAGCAGAAGTACGCTGCTGAAATCCGAGCACTCTCCGAAAAACGGACTATTCCTATCTCGATCAATACAGTATCCTTCGCTCATGCGGGCTAATACGAGCGGCAGAGTCGCTGAGCTAAGACGAACGTCACCCCATCCTGCTCCCATATGATGCCCATTTCACGCGTTTGCTGGTCCAATTCGCACATCGCATCACACTGCACAGTGGCAGCCAGCTGATGGTGCGCTATTTGCGTACGAAGTTCTGTTTTCCGAAGATCATGAACTTGATCAAAGCCCATTTGCAGGGATGCAAGACTTGCGTCATTTTCCGGCGCCGTCAACAGACGCAAATGATGGGAGACCTTTCAAGAGAGCGAATCACATTTTCCAGGCCCTTTACGCACACCGGAATCGATTTCGCAGGACCTTTCGAAATCAAAAACTATACCGGGCGAGCTTGTCTCATCACCAATGGGTACGTCTGCGTCTTCGTGTGTTTCAGCACCAGGGCGATTCACTTGGAGGCGACATTCGATCTCACTACGGAGAAGTTTCTGGCGGTTTTCTTGCGGTTTGTGGCCAGAAGACGATGCCAACAGTGCATCTATTCCGATAACGGAAAAACATTCGTTGGAGCATCCAAGGCGCTCGAAAGAGACTTTCTAGCTGCCACCAAGCCATGCGTCGTACAGACTATTCCTCAGCATATCCTGTCTTGGCATTTCATTCCCCCCAGCGCTCCCCACATGGGCGGGTTATGGGAGGCTGGAATAAAGAGCTTTAAGGCCTTATTCTACAAGGCCACCTCTACCATCAAATACACGTTCGAAGAATTGTCCACTCTGCTCTGTCGAATAGAAGCGTGCCTCAACTCTCGTCCCATCTCCCCTATAAGTGAGGACCCAATGGACATTTTAGCATTGAGCCCCCGGCACTTCCTGGTCGGAAGCCCCTCGTATCTATTGCAGAGCCTGAGATCCATGCCGAGCCCAAATCCTTGAATAACCGGTAGCAACGAGTACTTGAAGCCTCGTAGCGTTCATCATTTTAGAGGACAACCTGCCTCCCACCGAATGGCGCTTTGGGCGAGTGGAGTGCGCGAGTTACCCACCACTCACAGCACCTAACACATACATACACACCCTGAAGAGCCCAACGCTGAGCAACGGCAACTCGCACACATACATACTTACATACAGATACTTGTCGTTGAATAAAGATCATTCTGTGTGTATTCGTCATAAGAGAAAGACGCTCATTAATTTCATACATGTTGTAACTTGATTTTGAAAAGCCGAACGACTTCAGGGACAAGAAAAAGTACCTTGAAGGAACCTACTTATATGAAATACTGCAAAGCATAAGTATTTATACATATAATTATTAGCACAAAGGAAAATAAGAATAAAAAGAATGTTTGAAATATGTATATTATTATATTATACACACATAATATTAATTGAAGAATACAAAACACATAAGTTGTTTGTCTTTGAAATAACGAATCGTCACAGAAGATTACATATTGTGGCACGAATTGGTGTTCATGTGTAATTCGAACCTGCTGTATCGGACAATATACAAAAAAATAATAATAATAAAACTAATTATAATAATAATAATGATAATTGTGAAGTGTGCATTTGTACATTTCTGGCAATTATAATAATTGTTAAACTATTGTCAAATCATGCTAAAGATCGTTAAGTGTACTAGAGTATATTTAACGAGCAAACCTACTGTATCGGACAGAGCGAATAAGACAGGCAAATATAACACATTTTGTACATACTCATACATATGTACATATTTACACAGTCAGTACATTTTTATACCCTGAACCCATTGAAAATGGTAAAATCAGGGTATAATATTTTTGTTGAAATGTATGTAACAGGGAGAAGGAGGCGTGGCAGACCCCATAAAGTACATATTTTCTTGATCAGGGAGACAAGCCGAGTCGATTTAGCCCTGTCCGTCGTCCGTCCGTCCGTCCGTCCGTCCGCCCGTCCGTCCGTCTGTCCGTATGTATGAACGCGTCGTTCTCAGAACCTATAAGAGCTAGAGACTAGAAATTTTGTATGTAGGTTCCTGTATAGCACGAAAAGATCGAGTTTGTTAAAGAATCGATAACTGTCTTAATTTTAATGTTATCGATTAAAAACGAAAACGATGCTCAGTTATATAATTCTACATAATTCATCTCTATAGCTAGAGACTCCAAATTGCACTTAGTGTTATGTAAGCCTTACGCAATTTCGGTTTTTGTTAAATTTTGGATGCCACTCCCCCTTAGCCTCAAATTTGTAATACCGTATATCAAATACTACAGACTTGTGCTTTGGCACATATATACATATGGATGACATGATGACGCCCAACAAGTTTGATCAAAATCGTTACTCTAGAAAAAAAGTTATTAAACATTTAATTTCCCATAGCATTGCCATGCAAAGCAGCCAAAGAACAGCTGACGCACCGACTGGCGCTTGTGTGTGCGTTCGTGTGTGTGTATGTTTTGCTTGTAATGAACGTACATATGCATGTGTATATAAAAGAAACAAAGAATGCTTGAAATAGCGGCTCTTCGCAGGGTTCAGGGTATACCCTAATCGAGCGGTCTCGACTAGAGTTTTCTTACTTGTTATACCCTGAACACATTGAAAATGGGAAATCAGGGTATAATGTTTTTGTTGAAATGTATGTAACAGGGAGAAGGAGGCGTGGCAGACCCCATAAAGTACATATATTCTTGATCAGGGAGACAAGCCGACAAGTCGATTTAGCCCTGTCCGTCGTCCGTATGTATGAACGCGTCGTTCTCAGAACCTACAAGAGCTAGAGACTTGAAATTTTATATGTGGGTTCCTGTATAGCACGAAAAGATCGAGTTTGTTTCAGAAATTCGATAACTGTTATCGTTTTTTTGTTATCGATTAAAAACCAAAATCTAAATTAAGCTAAAAAATTCTATATAATTCATCTTTCTAGCTAGAAACTTCAAATTTTGCATTTAGTGTTTTTTGGTTCTTACGCAATTTCGGTTTTTGTTAAATTTTCGATGCCACACCCCCTTCGCCTCAAATTTGTAACTCCCGTATATCAAATACTAGAGACTTGTGCTTTGGCACATACATACATATGGATGACATGATTATGTATAAACAAGTAAGAAAACTCTAGTCGAGACCGCTCGATTGGGGTATACCCTGAACCCGTTTCTTTTATAATACATATGTATATGTACGTACAGTACAACCAACACACTCACACACAAGCACAGGCGCATGCACACACACGCCAGTCGGTGCGTCAGCTGTTCTTTTGGCTGCTTTGCATGGCAATGCTATGGGAAATTAAATGTTTAATAACTTTTTTTCTAGAGCAACGATTTTGATCAAACTTGTTGGGGGAGATCATGTCATCCATATGTATGTATTTGCCAAAGCACAAGTCTGTAGTATTTGATATACGGGAGTTACAAATTTGAGGCGAAGGGGGCGTGGCATCCAAAATTTAACAAAAACCGAAATTGCGTAAAGCTTACATAACACTAAACGTAAAATTTGAAGACTCTAGCTATAAAGATGAATTAAATAGAGTTTTATAACTAAATGAAGGTATCGGTTTTTAATCGATAACAATAAAACGATAACAATTATCGAATTTCTGAAAGAAACTCGATCTTTTCGTGCTATACAGGAACCTACATAAAAACTTTCAAGTCTCTAGCTCTTGTAGGTTCTAAGAACGACGCGTTCATACATACGGACAGACGGACGGACGGACGGACGGACGGACGGACAGACGGACATGGCTATATCAACTCGGCTTGTCTCCCTGATCAAGAATATATGTACTTTATGGAGTCTGCCACGCCTGCTTCTGCCTGTTACATACATTTCAACAAAAACATTATACCCTGATATTCCATTTTCAATGGGTTCATTGTATAAAAAGGGGGAAGTGTGATTAAAAATGTTTATCAGACATTTCTCCTTTATTTCAGTGGACCCGTGGATCGAATTCACTGAGAAGGGTCTGGCGACCGGCAATATGGCTTTCAGCTCCTTTATGGGCTTAACATAGTTTTTTGCTGCGCCAGTGTCGATTAACATTTTTAGTGTTCTCCCAGCCAACCGTCGTTCGATGAACGGTAACCGGGAGCGTTCCCTAAAAAATGCACAAGGTCGGCTTGATCGTACTCTTCTTCGCTGTCAATTTCCTCGACAGCAGCCTTTGCGGCTTTTTCGTATGCTATTTTTTGTTCTTCGGAATCCGTTTGAACAATGTTGTTAAGACGTTGCCGTCTCGGACCTGTTTGTCGCTCTGAGGAGTTCCTCCTCTTATGAGCGTTTGACTCATTTGGTTGGTTCTGATTGTATTCGGTGCGCTGCCTAAATCTGGAAGAAGAATCTACCTCCATCGGTTGTGGGGCTTGCTCTTGGCTTTCTTTATTAGGTTGCTCCTTTGAAACAGTTTTCTTGTGTTTGTAATGAGGGTTTCTATCTTGACCGTGGTCTTCCTTGTAGTTTCTATTCGGTTTACCACGTGGTTTGTGTTTGCTGTTTTCAGCTGTTTGGGATCGTTCCTCAACAACTTTAGCATAGGAGTTTGCAAACATGCTCCTCTCTATGCTGGCTTCTGTTTCTACGGCGAGAGCTAGCGCAGAGGGTAGGTCTCTGGGTTGCGCTGGGAATACGACAGCTCTGAGCTGTTTCCTCAAGCCGGATAGGAAAGAGTGTAAGGCATCGGCTCTAACTTCGGCGTTAAGCAAATCAGCGCCTTCTTGCTCGTGTGACATAACAATCTTATTAGTTACCAGAGTTAGTCTCTTCTCGACCTCATCATAGTACTGCATAAGTGTCATTTCGCCTTGTCTGACCATGCCTAAGTTTTGCCTCAGTAGGCGTAAGGATGTTCGGTCGGCGTAGGTGCAATCTAGTCTAGCCAGGATGGCGTCGAAATTTAGCACCGTGTTGAAGGAGATAAGTAAGGCTCCAGCAGGCCCTGTGACCTTGTTTCTAAGAATGGCTACTGCTTGGTAGTGTTCGCTACTACCGTCGAAGGGCTTGAAAAGTTCATACGCATCAATTGCTGCTTGTCTCCAGGCAACATATTGGTCTTGTGCACCAGAGAAGTCTGGTACTGATTTTATTATGTCGAGTTTTATGTCACATTTTACCCCAGGAACAACAGTTATTTTTTTGTAAGAGACGACTGCTGGCGTTTTCACTTGCAACCTTTGTATTTCCTGAGTTATTGAATTTATTTGAGACTGTTGCTGTGACAGTGCTGATTTAACAGCTTTGTCAATGAGAGCTTGGATTTGTGAAGGGTTCATTGTGTTAGCCACCTGGTCTTCTGGGCACCAACCAACTTGTTCTTTGCCTATACTATCGTCACTGTTGTACTCGGTTTTAATTTCCCTATAGGTGTTCCAGCTCATTTGTATACCTCGATATTTGTATGAAAGCTTTTCCGCATTGGGCATATAACTGTCTTAGTAGCAGTTGTTTATTTATAATAAAACCTGCATTAAGGGTATGCAGTGGTTTTATCTTTAATGAGGGTATGCAATGGTTTTTATTTTGGTTAAAGTATGCAATGGTTTTCCTTGGAAAAATATGTATTTTTTCACAACTTCAATTTTTTTTTTATACCCTGAACCCATTGAAAATGGGAAAAAAGGGTATAATGGTTTTGTGAAAATGTATGTAACAGGCAGAAGGAGGCGTGGCAGACCCCATAAAGTATATATATTCTTGATCAGGGAGAGAAGCCGAGTCGATTTAGCCCTGTCCGTCTGTCTGTCTGTCCGTCTGTCCGTCTGTCCGTCCGTCCGTCTGTCCGTATGTTTGAACGCGTCGATCTCAGAAGATATAAGAGCTAGAGACTTCAAATTTTTTTTGGAAGTTCGTGTATAGTACGATTCGATCGAGTTTGTTTCAAATATTCGATAACTATAATCGTTTTAATATTATCGATTAAAAACCGATATCTTCATTTAGTTATAAAATTCTATTTAATTCATCTTTGAGCCTTATGCATTTTCGGTTTTTGTTAAATTTTGGATGCCACGCCCTCAAATTGCTCCTTCGCTTCAAATTGCTAAATCACGTATTTCAAGTACTAGAGACTTGTGCTTTGGCACATACCCACATATGAACGTCATGATCACGCCCAGCAAATTTGATAAAAATCGTTCGGCTAGAAAAAACATTATTAAACATTTAATATCTCATATTATCGGCGTCTTGCAGCAGCAGCGAAGCTGATGAGTCATAATGCACAGTTAGCAGATTGTGTGTTGGTGCGTGCGTCTGTGTGTGTGTTCTTGTGCGTGCGTCTGTGTGTGTGTATGTATTGCTCGCTACATACATATGTACATACATATAAAAGTAACGGAGAATGTTAGCGGCTCTTATGAATCGCAGTTCTTCGCAGGGTTCAGGGGATCTCTTTGTCGAGCAGTCTCGACTAGAGCACTCTTACTTGTTTTTTTTTTTTTTTTTTTTTAAATTCGGGTTCACTTGACAAACTTACATGTTTTCTGTTATTGCCTATGAACTTGGTGGGTGTTGGGACGTTTGGGCGCCAGTTATTTATAAGTGGTAATCCAGTAACCGTGGGCGGTCCCACGTGGGTGCTGGTTGCGTAATCCAGGTCAGACGGCGCTTCCGTGAGGAAGTAGATCCGAGACGAGACTGGTGTGTATTACTGTGAGGAAGATTATGTTGGAGGACTTGACTTCGTCCCCTTTGGTGATTATTGCCCTTGTGGTGCAATAGTATGTTAATAAGAACAAAAGTGACGGCAGGGTGCCGGAGTGCAATTCAAGCGACTAGTGTCTTCTTTATTCAAAAACGAACTAAAGCTAAAGACAAGTGCAAGGCATAATTCTGCTTAGCTAAGACAATGCGTTGCGCCCTCGGGCCACAGTCGGTAAGCCGACTCGGGAAGACGATGCGTCGCGCCATTGGACCACGGTCGGTAAGCCGACTCGGCATTCTCAGCGCTGCAGCACTCCAGCATAGAAGTGTCATGCGATCGCTGCTGATTGTCGCCAGTGCAGAGCACTGAACTCACAATTTGGCGTGTCAGCATCGTTCACATATTGTTGCTTACTTGCTATGGTACTTATGTGTTAACTGCCCCCCCTCAAGTTTATGACCGTCCTCGGGCATTTTAAAGTTGCCTATCACACTTTGGATTTTTATTGATGCTCGTCTCTTCCTTATTGCCTGGACACGGATGAGTGAGGCAATGAGACCCACATTTAGTATTGCTCCGACAGCGAACCATAATTTGGGCGATCCAGCATTATCGGTGTCTTCCTTCACCTCTTGGATGGAGTGTAATTTTTCGTTACTCATTCGGTGTAGTAGTGGGATACTCAGAATCGAGTCATGCCCGACGATCCTTAGAAGTGGAGACCTTACGATGCCATGAATTTTATCCATTGCCTTTCGCTCGTTTACAACTTCAGTTCCGTTGACGATAGCTATCCGTTCAAACGTTACTAAGTGTGTTCCCTTTGCGATTACTTCGGGACTATCATCTGTGCGTACGCGGGCAGTCGCCTCGTTGATGATGCTCATGCCATGATCGACGGTCATCACTTCCTTTAGGTGACTGGGTTGAGTATAACATTGAGCCGTGCTTCCCGCGTAGAGTAATGGCGCGCAGGACTCGCAGGACAGCGAGTTCTCGTCGAGACGTCGTAGCGTGATTGTGAGACACGGGATAGGTGGTGATTTTCTTGCATCTGGCTTCGACCCTTGGGAAGGCTATTAGTAGGTGAATTGTATCGTCGGCCTATAGGACTCTAATCTTTGAGGCTTCTATTAACTAACTATTGGAGTGTCCTGTTTGACAAGTGAATTCAAATTTGCGTGATTTAATACTGTGTGATTTACTATACCAGATTTTGCCGAGGTTATTGTGAGGATTAAATTTGAATTTCAATGGTTAGCATTCTGTTTCTAGCCAAAAGCGTTTCATACAAGTGTGGAGTGTCGATTAATTTATTTTTTTTTTTTGCTTTTATTATTTGGTTTACGGTATCAGTTAGTTTGTTTATTTGTTTCTGTGTCTCGGAATTTATGGCTATCTGTCTGGACTCTGATTCGATTAATTGTTCTGTTACCCTGATTATTAAGAAATCACTTGGATTATGTGGTGGAATTGCGGTGCCTTGTCTTGGAAGAAATATTTCCTCAAATCAAACCTCAAATATGCGGTTTTGCCTGTTTGCGTCACACCTTTCTATGGTGTTCTGTTGGGCTTTTGCCAGTTTGGACGTAATACCTGAGCTGCGCTTTTCGGGTCCCTCATGCAAAATTTCAACTGGTTTTTCGCAAATGACTGAGTGTAGCGATTTATTGTATTCTACCGTTGCTCTCAGTATTAGTTCAACTGTGTCCTCGATTATTTTGTCAATCTTTAGGCACCTAGCGATCTCAACTAACGTACTGTGGAATCGTTCCACTTGGCCATTTGATGAACTGTGTAAAGGCGGAGCGTTTATAATATCGATGTTGTATTGGTTTTTCAACATGGACGTTATGGTCTCTAAGTTGAATGAAGGTTCATTATCGCAATATATTGTTTTAATGTTAGAAAACATATTCACAATTTGCAACAGGGGACCTTTAATGTCGACAATTGTTCTTGATATTATTGGTTGTACCAAGGCGAATTTGGAAAACTTGTCGACTCAAGTCAAAAATTGTTTTTTGTTGGTTGAGAATATGTCTATGTGCAACATTTCGCCGGTGTGTTGCGGAATCGGCGTCTCGCCAAGCTGCTGTTTCTTGGGATGTCTGTCATACTTTGCTTGCATGCAAACTTTGACTACTTCTTGGGCTAATCTGCTCATGTTCGGAAAATAGTAATCGCGCAAGATTTGTTTGACGTTTTCTTGGGCTGCTATTGTGCTCGCCATTTATTATTTCCAACTGATCGCTTTTACCCGTTATGTCTCGTACGAGATTTTTACAAACCCGAAATTTTGTAGAAGGAAAATGAGCAATTAATTCGTGTTGGAAGCTTGCTAATGTGGGGAGGTTGCAATGGATCGCGTTCACGACCTCCGTATTTACGACTTCTTTGAGAGTTTCTAAAATGCTGCCCTTAGCGGTAAAGTTGATCAGGTGGCGAGTTTTGTTGCGGAACAAATCCATGATGCGTTTCAACGGAAAACGTGCTTCTTCCAGAACGATTTGGTTTCTGAAGCAGTTTAATGGTTTGTTTGTGGCCTCAACCGTAAGTGAAAGTTCGCTGTGAACGGTTACAGCATCTGATTGAGGCTCATTTTGTAGGGCATTGAGATTTTGTCTGGACAATGCATCTGCTACAAAATTTTCTTTGCCAGGCTTGTAGCAAACTTTGGCGTTGAATTGGTCGATGTAGTCTTTCCATCTTTTTATTTTTGCATTGGTATTTTTGTCTGCTACTGCAAAGGTGAGAGGCTGATGCTCTGTGAAAATGTTAATTTCTCTGAAGCCATATAGGTAGTTTTGCAATTCAGCTCTGCACTTTTTAGGGTGCGAGAAATCATGGTAATTGGTCTGCCTTCTTGGGATAGGACTGCGCCAATTCCGTTTGCTGAGGCGTCAGCAGTTAGGTCAAAAGCTTTTTTAAAATCTGGGTACATCAAAATTACTTTTTCTGACGCCAAGATGTTGCGCAGGCGTTGAAACGCGTTGGGCTGGGTTTCATTGAACTCGACTGCTATTTTCTTTGACCTATGCTTACTCACCGAACCATTTTCTCCTTTTAGAATGTCGCAAAGTCTTTTATGAAGACTCTGTAATAGCTTGCCAGACCCAGAAAAGATCTGACACTGTAGACGCTCTTGGGTTCGGGGTACTCTAGAATGGCCTTGACCTTCTTTGGGTCGGATCTGGTACTGCTACTCTACGCTTTCTTTAAAGAAGTTGGTTTTCTCCTGGCTCACCCTCATATTGGCTTCAATCAGGCACTTGAGTACCGTGTCAATGTGCCTGAGGTGGTCTACTTCGTTTTTTGAGAAAACTATGACATCGTCTACGTAGACGTAACAAATTTTTCCAATATGCTCCCTTAGAACATCATCGATTGCCCTTTGGAAGATGCTGCCAGCATTCTTAAGACCAAATGGCAGTCGGCAGAATTCATATTTGCCACCACAAACAGAGAATGCGGTTTTTTCGCGATCATGTTCTGAAAGGTATATTTGGTGGTACCCTGACTTTAGATCAAGGGTAGTGAAGTATTTCGAGTTTCCCAGGTTCGCTAGAATCATGGGGATGCTGGGCATTGAGTAACGGTCAGGTATAGTCTTCTCGTTCAGTTTTCAACAACCCACGTTTGTCAACAACCCACGTTGGGCTGTTGTAAGGCGACCTTGATGGTCTAATGATGCCGTCTTTTAGTAGTTGCTTGACTTCACTGTTTATGAAGTCAGCCACGTCCATTAGACTTGGGTAACTTCTGGCATATATTGGCTCGTTGTCAACCGTGCGGATTGTGGCGGTGACAGAGGTGTTGAAAGGGAGCGCTTCTTCTATTGTTGACAAGGCCTTTTTCCTCTTAAGTATCATGTTGCTGAACTCTTTTTTGACAGAGATAGGAACTACGATGTCGTTTACATCGGTGAAATTTACATCAGTGCACTTCTGGTATTGAATTTCTTCAGAAGTACCCTGATACTCTAGTAGACTCTTTGCAAGGTTCAACTGTACCCCGGCTTGTGTTAACATGTCGAATCCAATAATGGCATCGAACGAACTAAGTGTGTCGAATAGAAACAAGTAAGAAAACTCTAGTCGAGACCGCTCGACTAGGGTATACCCTGAACCCTGCGAAGAACCGTTTCTTTAATATACATAAGTATATATATGTTCATATATTCTTTTTTTCTATAGCAACGATTTTGATCAAACTTGTTGGGGGAGATCATGTCATCCATATGTATGTATTTGCCAAAGCACAAGTCTGTAGTATTTGATATACGGGAGTTACAAATTTGAGGCGAAGGGGGCGTGGCATCCAAAATTTAACAAAAACCGAAATTGCGTAAAGCTTACATAACACTAAACGTAAAATTTGAAGACTCTAGCTATAAAGATGAATTAAATAGAGTTTTATAACTAAATGAAGGTATCGGTTTTTAAATGATAACAATAAAACGATAACAATTATCGAATTTCTGAAACAAACTCGATCTTTTCGTGCTATACAGGAACCTACATAACAGTAGCTAGCTATTGTAGGTTCTGAGAACGACGCGTTCATACATACGGACAGACGGACGGACGGGCGGACGGACGGACGGACGGACGGACAGACGGACATGGCTATATCAACTCGGCTTGTCTCCCTGATCAAGAATATATGTACTTTATGGGGTCTGCCACGCCTCCTTCTGCCTGTTACATACATTTCAACAAAAACATTATACCCTGAAGTGTGATTAAAAATGTTTATCAGACATTTCTCCTTTATTTCAGTGGACCCGTGGATCGAATTCACTGAGAAGGGTTTGGTGACCGGCAATATGGCTTTCAGCTCCTTTATGGGCTTAACATAGTTTTTTGCCGCGCCAGTGTCGATTAACATTTTTAGTGTTCTCCCAGCCAACCGTCGTTCGATGAACGGTAACCGGGAGCGTTCCCTAAAAAATGGACAAGGTCGGCTTGATCGTACTCTTCTTCGCTGTCAATTTCCTCGACAGCAGCCTTTGCGGCTTTTTCGTATGCTATTTTTTGTTCTTCGGAATCCGTTTGAACAATGTTGTTAAGATGTTGCCGTCTCGGACCTGTTTGTCGCTCTGAGGAGTTCCTCCTCTTATGAGCGTTTGACTGTAATGAGGGTTTCTATCTTGACCGTGGTCTGAATATCCTTGTGGAAGTCCCACGATGTCCTTAGTGTCCTTGGTGTCCCTCGTTGTCCTTCGTTGCACTTCACACTTTCACTCCCGTTGACACCCGGCACTTTCACTTTTAACTGGAATCGACTGACCCAGTGCCAAGCCGTGGGCGCCTTTTTATAGCAGCGCCGCAGACCCTGCTTCGGCTCTGGAGCGGTGCCTGCCTTGGCTCTCTGTAGCGGGGCCTGTCTCCTCTTCGGGTTTGCCTTAACGGCAACATCGCCTGATTTTGTGCGACGCCAAATACGCGTGATCGCGTGGCAGCCTCTCATTGGCCGAAGCACCGTTACACGCCTGCGTTTGAAAGTAATAGCTACTTTCTCGCGGCTACGAACGGCACTTCGGCTAGCGGTGCACGATCAACGCAGAGAGTGCGACGCGAGTAAATCGCTCGGTAAGAGCGAGCGAGACGTCCCATCGCTCGGCTTTGACCCTTTCCAGTCGCGAGGGTCGCTCTTACCGTACTCGCGTCGCTGTGTGGAACATTTATATGCCTGCACGCCCACCCATATAAATGCACAGCAAATACATGCAATTATACAGGTTGAGACGTGCCTGCATACAATGTTCCTCACAATATAAAAGCGAGGAAACACCGAAAGTAATGGCGATTTGCATAGAAGTGCCAGTCACACATTCCAGTGTGCCCGCCTTCTGCCGCAATAAAAAGGCTCAGCCGTTGAATCCCCCTGATCACCGTGTGGTGTGAACACACACACAAGCGCAAGTCGCTGCGTCAGTTATGCTTTGGAATGTTATGGGAAATTAAATGTTTAATAACTTTTTTTTTAGACGAACGATTTTGATCAAACTTGTTGGGCGTGATCATGTCATCCATAGTATAAATCTCTAGTACTTGAAATACGGGACTTAAAAATTTAAGGGTGCGTGGCATCCAAAATTTAACAAAAACCGAAATTCTTCTTAAATGAGGAATAAAACGCACTTTTTCCGATTCTTGTTTCTTTATTGGCTTTCGCTCACTTCTTTGTTTTTCTTTTCTTCCCCTCGTCTCCCTCTGTCCTCTATCTTCTCGTCTTCTTCGCCGTCACTGCCTTTACCTTTCTCCTCTCGTACACGACTAACTCTCGCTCCCTTTGTAGGTATAGCGTCAGCGTCACAACTTTCCTATTCTTATAAACCTACAGCGATTTATAGCCGCTTTAGTCTTTCAAAGCGTACGAACTGAAGAAAAGCCTGTTCAATATATATACAGACATGTTCAAAAGTATTTGAGCAACAATTTTTTTTTCACTTTGCACTTTAGCGGCGGTTGTTGTTGTTGTTGTCAAATACTTTTGAACATGTCTGTATAGTGGATTTCCTGAAGCCTGTGGCATAATTTATTCTTAATGTTGAATGGGCATAAAAGAGTGCATAGGCATAATACAGAAGATTTTCAAATTTATTTACACGTTTGTAGTTTGAATTTGGGCACTGTCAAGCGTTATATTTATATGTGAGATTTTTAACAAGGACCACAGGGACCGCAAGGAACTTGAGGACCACACGGGCCAACTGGTCCACAATGCGTATTCCATGGTGTTGGTGCGCAAGGATAGCAAGGTCCACACTCTGGCGATTCGTAGGGACAAGGAGGAGAACACGGTCCACACGGTCCACAAGGACCACAGGGTACATTTCCCAATGGACCACAACCTGTACCGCACGGACCACAAGGTGCGGGTATAAAAGGACCTGAAGGCATTGTTAGCCCACATGGTCCACAATTTGGCACAGCGCAAGTTCCTCCGCACGGTCCACATGGTCCACTACGTCCTGGCCCACAAGGCCCACAGCGAGTTTCACACACTGGATATTGATTTGTAGAGAAGCAGGGAAGTGGGCAACAGGCACCACCCGGCGCACACGGTCCAATAGGACACGGAGGACAAGCGGCACTAGGTTTGTAGTTTATGGGCCCGTTCGGGTAGCAACAGTATTCACGTGGTGGTGGTATGTCAATAGTTTGTGGCTTTGGTTGGCACAATATTGACTGGCAGACTTCTCTAGGCTCGCATACACGTTTCGGATAGCAGACTACATAGGGATCAGGAATCATAGACGGATAATAAATGACACGAGGCTCTCGAACCATTTGTGACACCCAAATAAGTTTCGGAACTTTGATAACCCGAGTTGCATCCACTACTTTTGGCACAGTAATTTGACGGCAACGGTTTACAACCATAGGCTCTGGCACAATCTTTTCAGTAAATACTACCCGTTTTTTACATATGAGTCTTGGAGGTTGCTGAACAGTTATGCACTTAGGAAATGGCGGTGGGATGCGTGGAGCACATTGAGGCAAAGCTTCCAATTGAGCAGCATTGTAACATTTTGGCGAGCACTCAAAAGGTCCACAACAAGGATCACAGGGGCTGCACGGTCCGCAAGGAGAACACATTATGAATTAAAGCAGAAAAAAATATTTTTGATTTCAATAAAAAATTTTAAATTTTGTTGTTAAAATTTGGACGCTGATCGAATTGAAAATGAACTTATGAGCTGTACAAACTCATGAGGACTATGTTTTCTGCCTTAAATAGCAAAGCCTCATAAGTTTTTTTTTTGTTGTTCACATTTTGGAATACATTTATATTTCCTCTATATAAAAAAAAAAAAAGGGATATGTTACTTCCCCATCCTCAAGAAATTAGTCTGTCCTCAGGCGGATAAATTAGGGTATAGTGTTGGGTCTGTTTAAATTATAATATCTTCAATTTCATTTACAATAATTGCTAGAATATTTAATATTATAATTTGAAGTGTATTATGCATTTGTGTATATTCCTGTATAATCTGTTTAGTTTGGATATAAGATATTTGTTCTAGCTTGGTTATGTTCTTATTTATATAAATGGTTTGAGTATAATCTAGTATAGTGTTAGTGATTAAAATTTCGTCAAGTTAAATTGAACAATTTATTGGTTTAATGATATTATTTCTCTCGATTAATATTTCTTTATTTAAACAATTTTGATTTAGGATAGTTTTGGGTAAATTCCATGTTAACATTCATTTGGTTCGACATATTTTACTTCATAGTTTTTATGTATTTTTGAATATCTACATTCTGTTTGCTCCTGATTTAATATTCCTATCAGACATTTATTCATTATTAAGTTTTTTGTGTTTGCAATGAAAGATTTATTATTTAGTAAAACGTATTTGTCATGAGTTGTCTCTGTCAGAATATTTCTGTCTTCGTCGGGGTAAGGAACTATTTCGAAAAGTGCTGTACTTTTTATTTCACTAGGAATATGAGAAATTATCAGAATTTCGTTAGTAGTCGTTTTTAACCAAGTTGATGTTTTAATATTTATTATTTTTTCTGCGTTTATGTGCGATAGTGAATTATATTTTAATAATTTAGGGTTAAAGATACCCAATCTTGTTAACTGCATACCTAATTCAATGTCTTCACAGAATACCGTGAATTCTTGTAAATTGAAAATTAGAATAGTTATTATAAATGGTGTCAGGTTATGGTGAATTTTCTTCTTGGTTTGATATGTTGTTTGATCTAGAGTTATCATATTTACTTTCATTAGTTATCTTTTTCTTTTTATATTTTGATTTATAATGTGTTATTTTTCTACCTCTATCAACTTCTTCATAATGTTTTTCATCTATTTGTTTTAAATTTCCTGTTTCTTTAAAAGGGTTAGTTGATTTGGTTCTCACTAACGGTGAGTGTCTATACCTAGTGTCTACTTCAAAATCTTTTCTATTTTCGTTTAGTTTTCCTATTTTATTTGCTTTGTTTAGTTGTGTATTATAATCTGGCGATCCTGCATATAAAAAGATGTCTGCTGGAGTTCTACCAGTAGTGCTGTGTTTTGTTTTGTGATTATATGTGTAAAGTATTATTTCAAATCTAGTTAATTTATTTTCAGGGTCTGTTTCACTATTAATAATTCTTAGTTTTTCGTTAACTGTTTTATGAAATCTTTCTATGTCGGATATTCCGTTTTTGCTGGTGGTAATAGTAATATTAACCAAATTTGTAATGCGGAACGCATAAAGGCTGAATCTTTATCTGCTTTAATTTCGAATGGTTTTCCCATATCGTTGAATACTTTTAGAAGACCTCTTTTAGCTTCTAACCAATCTCGACTATTGACTTCAATTAAAGTTGCATATTTTGAGTATATGTCTATACAAGATAGAAATTGTTTGTTGTCTATTATGTAAAAATCAATAACATATTTTTCTCTAGGATTTTGGATTTCTGGAGTTAATTCGAATGCTAACTTTGTATCTCTATGTTCTGTTTTAGCTACATTACAGACTTTGCATTCGTTTATTATATTTTGAATTAAGTTTTGATAATCTGGGTAATAATATTTTTCTTTGAATAGTAGAGTTAATTTCTCTATACCTGGATGTAATAAATTTTAATGTGTTTTAATAATTAACTCTTTGAACTCGGAATAGGATTGAAGGTCTACCAGTTTCTTTGTAGATTTCATTACTTTAGTAATGTTATTTGGACTAATTATTTCGACCAAAGCTTTTTGGAAAATTGAGTAATCGGATTCATTATTAAAGTAGATAACGCTTTTCTTTGAACATAAATATTCTTTAATTATTTTTTTGCATATTCGTTTGTCATTTCATTATTAAAGTAGATAACGCTTTTCTTTGAACATAAATATTCTTTAATTATTTTTTTGCATATTTGTTTGTCATTTCAATATAATTTATTTTGATTTGTATTTTATAGAAATAGTGCTTTACACCAATATTATTTGAATTGCTACGTATAAATTCAATTTGATATTTATAGTAATTTATTGGTCTTTCGGTAACCGAAATGTAATATTGGTTGTCTTCTTCAGCACTGTGTATGGTTGCTGCGGTATTATTATTAGTTTCTCCTAATAAATTTTCCTCTAACTTAACTCTGGAACGAGCATCTGCAACATAATTTTCTTTCCCTGGCACATATTTTATTTTATAATCAAACTCATTTAATTTGATTTTCCACCTTTGAAGTTTCATGTTTGGTTCTTTTATGTTATCGAGCCATACGAGTGGTTTATGATCACTTAAGATCTCGAATTGTCGACCAAATAAATATGATCGGAAGTATTTTGTAGCCCAGACAATGGCTAATAATTCTTTCTCGATTGCAGAGTAATTGATTTCATGTTCATTAAGAGTTCTGCTTGCGTAGCAGATTGGCTTGTGTTCTTGGGAGAGAACAGCTCCTATAGCTATGTTACTAGCATCTGTAGTGAGCGAAAATTGCTTATTAAAATTGGGATATATCAGTATGGGATCTGATGTAATGAGAATTTTTAGTTTCTCGAAAGCTGAGATGTATTTTTATACCCTGAACCCATTGAAAATGGGAAAACAGGGTATAATGTTTTTGTTGAAAGGCGTATGTATGTAACAGGCAGAAGTAGGCGTGGCAGACCCCATAAAGTACATACAGTGGCTCACAGCTTATTTGACCCAACGTCAAATAAAAATTTCATCTGCTCATAACTTTTAAACCAATACACATTTTTGAAAAATTTAAACGTAGAACTGTTATTTAAATATTTAATTAACAGAAAACTTAAATTTTTTATTCATATTTAAAAAAAAACAGTAAGAGTGATTTTGATAAAGAAACACGTGTTTGTTAAAATGGGAAAGCGCACAACAATACAGCAGCGGGAGTTGGTGCTACACCACTTTAAAAATGGAATTTCGCGGCGTAAAATTGCAGGGTTTCTTTAATTTACCCGAATCTACAGTCAAAAACCTAATAAACCGTTTTGTTTTTGAAAACAGAGTTTTAAATAAGGGTAGAACTGCTCCAAATAAAATTTTCACCGACACAGATGAGCGATACATTGTGCGCCAAATTAAGGAAAACCCGAAGTTATCAGCTCCAAAACTGGTTAGTCAGATGGAGAAACAGTTGGGGAAATCGAGTAGTGCAGAAACAATACGTCGTATACTCCGAGACCACGATTTACATGGTAGAATTGCTCGCAAGAAACCTTTTATTAGTAAGAAAAATAAGGAAAGCCGTCTCCGATTCCCCAAAGAGTACATAACCAAGGACGCCAGCTACTGGGACAAGGTAATTTTCGCAGACGACTCCAAATTTAATATATTTGATTCGGATGGGAGGCCCTACGTCTGGCGAAAAGCGAATACCGAGCTTCAAGACAAGCACCTGAAAGCCACTGTAAAGCATGGTGGAGGATCTGTGATGGTTTGGGCCTGTATGTCTGCCCCTGGAGTTGGAAAACTAACTTTTATTGAAAGCACCATGGATAAGAATATGTACTTAAACATTTTAAAGCAAAATAAACAGTCACCGGATCTTAATGGTATTGAAAATTTATGGGCCATTTTAGAACCCAGTATCAGGTCCCGGAATATTTCCAACAAAAATAATTTGAAAACCGCATTAGTCGAGGAATGGGGGAAAATCCGTCGCGAAACAACAAAAAAATTGGTGCCTTCAATGCCCGCCAGACTTAAGGCTGTTTTGGATCAGAAAAGGGGTCATACCAAATATTAAATTTAAAACAAGTAAGAACGTTGCTGTCGGACGCAACCGACAGCGAAATACTATTTCACGCCCCAACAACACACAGGGGAATCTATCACATTACATTTTTTAAAATTTAACCTTAAATCCCCACTGTCGCCGCTTAAATTAGCTGCAGATTAAAACTTTTCATTGGAGGTAGCCAGACAGTTTCAATTAGAATCGAATCTTAGAACCCTTACCTTAGCAAGAACACGCACCTAAATTGAGAGATGTGGCATCTCTCAAAATAAGAGAGGTGGCAACTCTCAAAATGAGAGAGGTGGCAACTCAGCAAATGTGATATAAGTTCGTTGGCGAGCGTAGAGGTATGGGCTCGAACCCCGGTGCGGTCATGTTGATATTTTTGTTATATTTTCTTTATTTAGTA
This sequence comes from Drosophila paranaensis, assembly GCA_035047545.1. Classification (NCBI taxonomy): domain Eukaryota; kingdom Metazoa; phylum Arthropoda; class Insecta; order Diptera; family Drosophilidae; genus Drosophila; species Drosophila paranaensis. Next base: position 65,748 of record JAWNPL010000190.1, on the reverse strand, counting down.
ATTTTGTATTAATAAAATATTATTTTCAAACACATATATATAATTTGGCAAATCAAAAGACAAGGTCAAAGGTCACAAAGTCATTATGTGGCGCGTTATTGGCTCAGAAGCTGCAGATGTTTCAGTTTTGATTTGCCACGCCCCCAGTGGCCGTAGACAAATAATTTTTGGCATGTGCATAGAGTGGGCGTTTAAGAATATAACTGTAAAGTTTGGATGCTTACATTCGAAAAATGCGAAAATTACAGGGTATTTTTCTGTATGTCAATAATTTTTGGGGAATCGATGGAGGAGGCCCCCAGTAACCTAGCATCCAATTTTGAAGCTTCTAGCACTAAAACTGTGGGAGACATAAGCTGATATTTGTTGCCACGCCCCCTGAAGGCGTAGATATATCCGCCATAGCTTTTCAATTGTGGAATGTTAACCCGAGTATATATACCAAGTCTCAAGTCTCTAGCATCAATATTGCTCAAAATATAACGAAACTAGTAAAATCACTACATATTCAGATCCGATTTGCCACGCCCCTAGTAGGCGTGGCCATAAAATTTTTTGGCGATCTTTATAGGATCGTAACAGTAACCCACGTGCCAAATTTGGGCGTTCTAGCTTTAAAACTGTGGAAGATACAGTTTGACCCGATTTGCCACGCCCCCAATGGGCGTAGATATATCCGCCATAGCTTTTTGATTTTGGGATGTCGACATGAGTGTTTAGTTAAAATAACTCTCTAGCCCTTCTAGTAGTAGTGTTTCTGAGATACAGGAAAATGCATTTTCCGATTTGCCACGCCCCTAGAGGACGTATCGGGAAAATCTTGACACTTTATCAGACGAGGGTATAAACGAGTATATATTTCAAATTTCAAGTCTCTAGCTTCAATAGCGTCGAAATGGTTTGCGTTCATATGGACAGACGGACAGACGGACGGACAGCGTGACGGATTTTGCACAAACCCAATATACTATATCACTACGTGAAATAGTATAAAAACTAGGAATAATTTTGATATTACTGTTAAAAATTTTTATTTGACGTTGGGTCAAATAAGCTGTGAGCCACTGTATATTCTTGATCAGGGAGAGAAGCCGAGTCGATTTAGCCCTGTCCTTCTGTCTGTCTGTCTGTCTGTCCGTCTGTCCGTATGTATGAACGCGTCGATCTCAGAACCTACAATAGCTAGAGACGTCAAATTTGTTGTAAAATTTTTTGTAGGTCCCTGTATAGGGCCCGCATATCAAGTTTGTTTCGGAAATTCGATAACTGTTATCGTTTTAATGTTATCGATTAAAAACGAAAACTTAAATTCAGTTATAAAATTTTATCTAATTCATCTTAATAGCTAGAGTCTTCAAATTTTGCACTAAGTGTTATAAACAATTTCGGTTTTTGTTTAATTTGGGATGCCACGCCCTCTTCGCCTCAAATTTGTAAATCACGCATTTCAAGTACTACAGATCTCTGCTTTGGCACATACTTACATATGAATGCCATAATCACGCCCAACAAGTTTAATCAAAATCGTTCGTCTAGAAAAAAAGTTATTGAACATTAAAGTTCAAATAGTATAGCTATATTGCAGCCCAATAGCAGTCGCTGCGTCAACTGTGCAGTTAGCAGAGCGTGTAGCTGTTGCTTGCAATATATATGTAAGTACATATGTATGTAAAATAAGCAAGTTTGGAATGTCGGCTTCTTCCAGTATTCATAGTATTTCCTAATTTAATATGCAAGTATTTAAACAAGAGATACTTATACATACATACATACGTATACATACACACATGTATATAAATATAAGTACCTTTAAAAATTTCTTTTACATATTTATCGGATTTTTAATTTAATTTTTAAAGAAATGGCAATCCATGCAAGTTTCTACATACAGATGCATATTCATAAATGTGTATACAGTTTGTCCATTAATTGTTTGCAAACTGGAAAAAGTCATACAAGTTCAACTTTAACATCAAAATTGATTAGGAAATACACATTTTTTCATATTTATTTCTTTGCAGAATATTTTCCTTATTCTATTCTTAAATTAAATATATAATAAAAATTAGAAAAATAGCAACAAAAACATTAAAAATTATTCAAAACAAAAAAATACACCAAAATTTTGCTGTCCATTAATTGTTTGCAAAATGCAAACATTAATATTATGAGATCGATATTTCTTTAATATCAAAAAGCAATTGACTAATATGCCCACCATTAGCTTCCATTACATGTCTGAGGCGTCGCGACATCGATAATATTAGGGCATTTATATCGTAGTATTGCGGTATTTTGCGCCACTCCTCGTTTATGCAACGAATTAGTTCGTTTTTCGAAGTTGGACTTCGTTTGGCCACCTTTTTCTTCAATAATGCCCACAAATTCTCAATCGAATTGAGATCTGGGATCTGGGGTGGGGTGTCAATAACTTTTCCACAGTTATGAAGCAGCCAAGTGTGACACAGCAGTGATTTGTGCTTCGGATCGTTGTCCTGATACAGCTTGTATTTAAGTTTTCTGGAGTTTTCCGGATCAACGAAGCCAAATTTGTGCGCACTTTCTGTCAACTCGTTTTTTAAAATGTCCAAATAAAACTCTTTGGTCATTATATCGTTAAATATTCGCAGCTCTCCTACACCTTTGGAAGAAATACAGCCCCACACCATGACTGAAAGCTTGCCAAACTTAACTGTAGGTAAAATGTTTTTGGCCTGGAGGGCTGTTTTTGGTTTCCGCCAAACACTTCCAGGGCCATCATTGTAATACAACATTATCTTCGTCTCGTCGCAAAAAATTACATTATTCCAGTAGTCCAGAGGATTGTCAACATTAAGTCTTGCGAAGGTTAATCGCTTCTCAACATTTATAGCAGACAACAACGGCTTCTTCCTTGCTACATGTGATGCACAAATACAAGTCTCTAGCTCTTATAGGTTTTGAGAACGACGCGTTCATACATACGGACAGACAGACGGACAGACGGACATGGCTATATCAACTCGGCTTGTCATCCTGATCAAGAATATATATACTTTATGGGGTCTGCCACGCCTCCTTCTGCCTGTTACATACATACGCCTTCCAACAAAAACATATCCTGAATTCCCATTTTCAATGGGTTCAGGGTATAAAAATTCATAAATTACGATATAGCGCAATGTAACGCTGCTAGCCCATTGAAAACGGAATTTAGTGCTGCTAACCCAATAAACATTATCATTTTATATACATTTATAATTCATATTTTTTTTATGGTATTTTACAATTTTTTTAAAAAGTACGTAGCTTAGTCGCTTTACACGTAGACATGTATATCTTCTTTAAAATACGGAGATCTACGTGAAAACACGGAGGGTTGGCATCCCTGGTTAGAGCTGGAAAAACATCGATGTTTGCAACCATCTCCTTGTAAAAGAAAGAAAAACATCGAAAGTGGTGGCCAAACATCGACTTTTTTTATAAAAATACAAAGCCATCGACGTATCGATAGTACAATCGATGTTTTTCCAGCCCTACTATAAGTTGCGATTGTCAGCACTAATCAGATCGTTACGAGTTCTCGATTTTCGAAAGGCGCGATTTATGATTTTCCTCATATTAATTTTACGATTTGTAAACAAATTAACTTTGCTGGTCGGTTCAGAGTGATTTAACTTTAATAAACTACAATTATATTGCAAATTTGCAACAGCTTTCTTCAAAAATTTGGTTTACAATAAATATTCTGATTTGTCCGTAAAGTTTTGCCATTGAGTGCGTCTTCACTAGCAATAAAATATAGTTTTGTGTCCGAGTGAATAGCGAAATTTAGCGAAAACATTTAACTATAGTGCCTTTTTTCGCGCCGAACGACAAAACGACAAACGACAATTCAAGAATTTCGTGGCCAATTGCATACCTGTTTGTGTGAATGCTGTCTGATAGGCGCGTCGCGTAACGGAAGCCTTTGTATGTATGTGCATATATACACGTGCGCTTTGTGTGCGTCTATTTCGGGTTTCCCATTGGGAAATTCCCAAAAAAGTGACCTGCGTGATCGTAAACAGCGTATTTTCTAATAACCTCAAGTTGAATATTCAGACAAGACCCAGTTTATAGGGCAAACGAGCAAGTACAGAATACAGTAGAACACGCGACTCGCCGAGCCAATTCTCCTATTAGGCAACAGGAGCAAATGGCTGACACTTCGCGTCGTTCGAGACGCATTACCGCGGAAGTAAACACTAACAACCAGGACAGTACCCTAAAAGAAAAGATACAAGTAACAAATAAACCCATTAACGAATTTAATTTACAAATTGTATTCCAAAAAAATAACAGAACACAGTTAACAACTACAACACTTTTTAAAAACAAACTAAGAAGAACGATTTCCGAGAATAAATTGAAAACAATAATTTCCAAAAATTATCAATGACTGCGATACATGCCAAACTTTAAAATACGACAGACAACCGCAAAAACTTATATACCAAGAAACCGAAATTCCTTCCCACCCATGCAAATTCTCCATATAGACCTCTATACCATAAACACTAAAACCATTTTGGCTATTATTGATAAATTTTCCAAATTTGCCTCAGGCTATACAATCCCAGCTCGTGATAGTCTAAATATAATCAGATCCATAAAAAATTTTATGGGAATCTTCGGAATCCCACAAAAATAGTTTGCGACTAAGGCCTGGAGTTTGCCGGAAAAATTTTCAAAGATTTCTGTGACCAATACAATATTCAACTGCACATTAGCTCTTTCCAATAGTCATCGAGTAATTCCACAATCGAGAGACTACATTCAACACTGACTAAAATATACCGAATCATAGTAAATAAAAAGAAAGAAGAACTAATAACTTGCAATCATGACGAAACCCTGACCGAAACCTTTATTACTTACAACAACGTCATACACTCAGGGGGCACGATGTTTAGAAAAGAAAACAGACGAAACAAATTAACCCCAAGATTTACTGAACACATAGTATCTAAGGATACAGGGATAACATTTATTTCTAGAAAAACCAAAAGATACATAAATCTAAAATAAAGAAAAGACTAAAAAAATACATCTATACTATACAACCCCTTACAGAGGCTACAACATAAACACGCAATTAATAAATATTCAACATTTGACGAATGTAAAAACAAAATTAACACAATTAAAACATGAAATTAATGCACTATTACCAAAAATCAGAAATAGAAGAGGACTAATTAACGGAATATTAAACGTAACTAAAGTAGTTTTCCTGTCAAAAGGGCTTGGTAATATATACCATAAAAAAAACAACTTGTGGTCTTCAACAAGCAGCTTGCTGACAACGAAGTCTTTTGAGTGCTGATTTAATGCAACTTCAAACTTAAGCTAGTGGGCAGAGAGCTAGCACAGAGACCCGAACATCTAGCGAGAGCACTCCATCCCGCTCACGTCGCTCTTGTGCTGCTCTTTACAGTGCCCTAATTAATTTCATGCACCTTACAGCCTACAGCCTGACATTATGCCCATTCAAATGACTGAACATTAGTAACTGGTAACATGGACGACACGGACGAAGCCATTATTACAAACAAATTAAACAAGCTAGAAGAAAACAAAACAAGTAAGAAAACTCTAGTCGAGACCTGTACATACTGGTGTGGACAAGGAGTAGTGGAAGACGCTAAACACGCAATCTTCGAGTGTGGACGCTTCGACGAGGAGAGGAGTGCCCTCGAAGCAACAGTGGGCCTCTCTATTAGACGGGACAACTTGGTCGCGTTCATGCTGGAGACTGAGGCACCTTGGAATCAAATCAGTTCCTTCGCTGCTCTAATTATGGTGGAGCTTCGCATATACATAAGTATATATATTTATTTATTTATTTATTTATTATCAAAATATAATTGACAAGTCGAGAGTCAACTTAAGTATAAACTAAACAACTTTGTTTAAAGCCTAAAACAAACAGATAAACAATTTCGAAATATCACCAACCCGTTGGGGGTATTTTATTTGCCAGTCCGGCCAGCTGTGCCCCAATTCACAGCCAAATGTGGTTAGTGATATTATTGAAATAAAGAAATTTAAGAAAGAGGCAATACAGGAAAATTAAGAGTAAAATTATAAATATATAATATAAATATGTAATAAAAAATAAAATTTCCATCATCACGATTGAGTGATATCCCTAAGATAAGCTGAAAGCAAAGATTTGATTAGAGGAAGAGAGAGTTCAGAGGAAAAAACGTGATAAAATTTATTATAATTCACGCATAATACGTGAAAAGCATTGTGCAACGAGTAATCCGATGTGAGCAGAGGTAAATGCAACGGACGAAAGTGCCTAGTGGTTCTTGAAGGGACCGAAAAATGAAGTTTCATTAGCAAGAAGGACGAATCAATATTACCTTCAATTAAATTATGAAGAAAAGTAATCCCAAGGAATTGTTCTACGGTTTTTTAATGAAGGAAGATCCATAAGAAGGAGACGACTATGATAAGACGGTAGACGGAGATTCGGATCCCAGTTTAGATTTCTTAGAGCAAAGAGAAGAAACTGTTTTTGGACCGATTCAATACGATCCTGGTACACTTTATGCTGTGGAGACCATATAATTGAACAGTATTCTAAAATAGGTCGTACCAATGAAACATAAAGGAGTTTAGTTACAAAAGGATCATTGAACTCTTTCGCCCAACGTTTAATGAAGCCAAGAACACTTTTGGCTTCATTTATAATGGTTGAGATATGAGTATTGAAGCGAAGTTTTGAATCGAAGAGTACACCTAGATCTTTGACAGAAAAAATGCGTTGTAAAGAATCGCTATTAATTGAATAATTCGCAATGTATGGAGTAGTACGACAGAAGGTCATTGTCTTACATTTAGAACAGTTTAAACGCAACCTATTGGCCAAGCACCAAAGTTGAAAGGAATTAAGATCATATTGTAAGCATTGATGATTGATTGCGTTAGAATAAGAAAGGCAAAGTTTTACGTCATCAGCATACATGAAAATCTTTGAATAAGAAATACAGCTGGGAAGGTCATTGATAAATAATGTAAAAAGTAAAGGCCCAAGATGACTACCCTGAGGTACACCTGACAGAACAAAGATTTGTTTTGAAAGAGATGTTCTCAATATAACTCTTTGGGTTCTACCCTTTAAATAAGATGACATCCAAGATAAGAGTTGAGGAGAAAACCCTAAGAGGTCAAGCTTATGAAGCAATACTTCATGGTGAACTGAATCAAATGCTTTACTAAAATCTGTATAAATAACATCAGTTTGCATTTTATTTAAAAAACTATCGTTTACTAGGTAAGTAAATTCAAGCAGATTAGTAGAGGTTGATCGATTAAGAACAAAGCCATGTTGTAGTGGCGAAATAATTGATTTACACAAATGCTGTAAAGTGGAAGTTATTATTTTTTCAAATAACTTCGGAATAGCCGATAGTTTGGCTATACCCCTATAATTGGAAATGTCAGAACGCCCACCTTTCTTATATAGAGGGATAATAAAAGACTCTTTCCAAATAGACGGAAACACAGAGGTTTCCAGAGATAAGTTAAAAAGCTTTAGTAAAGGTAACTGAAGGGAATCACAGCATTCTTTTATAACATAACTAGGAATATTATCAGCTCCAGGTGAGAAAGACGATTTCATTGACCCAATGGCAGAAATCAGAGAATCAAGGGAAATATTGGAAGCGTTAACAATATTTGAAGAAGATATATAATATGGGTAAGAAGTATTATAGGGGTCTGCAGATGAGTAAGTTGACTGAAAGAAATCAGCAAAAAGATCTGAGGAATCCTGATCATTGCAAGAATTCAAAGACTCATAAAAAATGTGGAAGGTAAACTAGAAGACTTACGTTTCAAATTCACAAAGGAATAAAATTTTTTAGGGTCACGAGCAAATTGTCTTTTGCAACGCATAAGGTAATTCTCATAGCAACGGGAATTTAAAATGTTGAAATTCGACTTGGCTATGGAATATTTAGCCCAGTTAATAAAGGAGCCACACTTTTTAAAATTTTTAAAACATTTAGACTTGATGTTTCTTAAATTAGAAAGCGACTGAGTAAACCATGGAGGTTTATTAGAAAAAGGCACAGGGAGACACATAGGAACACACTCATCAATAAGAGAGTTTAAAATGTTATAGAAAATAGTTGATGCACAATTAACATCAACAGAATCATATAACGTAGACCAATCTGTTGCACTAATAAGTTGGTTAAGCAAAGCACTTAACGTAACAACGACGTTTAGATGGAGTAGGTTCAGAAATTGGTGGTGAACTTAGGGTCAAAGATACCTCCAATGTAGGATGATAAATATCCTCAGGTAAACAAAAAGGGGATGATCTGGACACATTAATGCAAGAGTCATCATTAATAAAAACCAGATCAAGCCATCGATTCAGATGATTTGAGATTGCATTCATCTGAGACATAGAAATAGAAAGTAATTCATCAAAGAAAAAATGATCAATTGTAGGAATAAGGGAACTTGAACTAGGATTAGAGATCCAAGAAGTGTTCGGTATATTAAAGTCGCCTAACACCAGAAAGAAATCGTTGTCCTTCACGTGTCCATAAATTTCTTTAATGCAAGTCATATGTTGCGCATAAACTTGAAAATCAGAAGTGGGGGGAATATATGAACAGGTAATAAAGAGGGAGCAAGATTTAAGATTAAGTTTAACAGCAACTATCTCAATATCATGAGATGCTGAAAAAATAAAAGATTCAGAAAGTATATAAGATTTAACGCCAAATAAGACACCTCCACCTCTACGAGTCCGTCGATCATGTCTGTAAATAGTGAAATCGTTCGAGAGAATCTCACTATTATAAACATTCGGGCTTAACCACGTTTCAGTCAGGGCAATAATGTCAAAACGAACACTGAAACTACTCAAAAAGAGACTTTAGAGCTTAGAATTCAGACCACGAACGTTTTGATAAATTAAGGAAATCTGTGAAGAAGGTTGAATTGTGTTTAGTTTTTTGGCACAATATTGGATGAAGATTGTACCGAGGAAGGGTTTAGCAAAACCGGAGACAGCCTAGTTCGACTCTTATGCTTAAATTCATGCACAACTACGTGAGGAGGCCAAAACTTAGCGTCACAAATCGTTGTGAAGAATTCAGATGAAACATTGATTTTAAAAGAAGCAATTTCACGAGGAGTTGCAAAATTGAACTTTGATATAGAGACTTTAGCATTTGATTTACTAGAAATAAATGCGGAAACAGCTTCACATGTCGTGTCAGATGAAAGCCTTGATAAAAAAACTTGCTTTCGGGGAGAGACGACAGATAAAGTAGGTATAGTAAGTGTGGGAGAAATGGCCAGAGAGTTGTTCGTAGTATGAGCAACAGATGGAGATAACGGGGCTGGAATTAGTAAAGACTCTGGGATATCCACTACTGGTGTCCCTGACACACTACCAGGTGGTGGAATCGCAAGAGAGTCTGAACAAGGTGTAGAAGGCGCTAATAAATTTGGAGACAAAGGTATAGAAGGTGGTACCAACTGAGAGTCCGTCAACGTCTCAGCTTGAGATGATTCAAAATCATATTGATTTAATAATTTATCACCAGCATCTAGTTCACTAGATAACTGTTTAGATATTTTATTAAGTTTTAAAAATTGAACCCGCACCGAATTAAACATTTTTGAAAAATTTATTTGTTTTTCCAAACAAATAGGACAAGACCACCGTAAGCCGCCACAACCAATTTTGGCAGTGGACATGACCTTATCATAATCCCGCCCTGTAAGGCCAGCACATTTACTGTGCATCATATTCTCACACAACCAGCAATTAATGAATTGCATTTGTGAAGAATCAGAAGATTGCCGCACTGAGCAAGTTTTTTTGCAACAGGTCATATTGGCAATTGGGATTAAAGAAACTAAAACAAAAGATTAGAAACACAAGGAAAAGAAAAGAGCGCAAGCTAAAGAGAGATTAATGAGTATAGAGAGCGACTCACAAACAAAACGGGAGTTTAGATAAAGGCAATGAAACAAGCGCAAAGCAAAGAGAGGGTTAAAGCGTTGAGAGAATATACTCACAACAACAAAAACAGCTGATTGCACACACCAAAAAAAACTGAGAGCAAGCGATAAAGCAAAAAAAGAATGCAGAATGCAAGTAAAATCAAAAATTACCGACGCTGCACAGATCCAAGTTCTAAGCACTTCACAAAAATATGATAAAATAAATAAAAAACAACGCGGATTACTCCTTGCACAAATGCACAACAGTGACTAATGGTAAAAAACCAAAATCAAAAGTGAACGCGATTTAATATATTAAAAAATCACGAAACAAAAATAAAAGCCACGGAGAACAAAAAAACACGTCTGAAACTTTCAACTTATGGTTATGTAATACATAACCATAAGTATCAATATTTGATAAAATCAATTATGAGTTATTGCACATAATTTCTCTACCTAATAAGAACAAAATATGTATATATATATTAATGGCGATTTGCATAGAAGTGCCAGTCACACATTCCAGTGTGCCCGCCTTCTGCCACAATATAAAAGGCTCAGCCGTTGGCTCCCCCTGATCACCCTGTGGTGTGAACATGCCGCCCGGATAGGGAACGGCAGCGTTCTGGAGCCGAACAGCGAACAGCGTGCTTTGGGTGGCGAGTATGCCGTAGTGGGCAGGCACACGACCCGGTTGGATGACCTCAGGATAGAGGTCTGCACCCAGAACCACGGAGATAGACCCAGGTCAGTAGAAGGTCGGATCCGCCAGGACGAGGGTAGAGAACTTCCCTCGCACCGTCTCGGGAACCACACGGAACTGCAGCACGATGAGCTTCGTCACAGGTCGTCGGATGGTCCCACGCGATGTTCGAACATCGACGACGCGAACCAAGCCGTCAATGACTGAGTGCGCGAGTTACCTAATCAACGAATCCACCTTCTACGACACAAACCACGGACGACACATCAAAATGGGCAATGAATAATACATACATATATGCATATACATACATGACGACATACATACATACACACATAGTTTTGTAAGCATTAGCTGAAGCTGAGAACGGACTTTGCCGAATAAATTATTATGTTGTTGAACGTCAAACAAGACGGAGGTTTTTCTAAATTACATAAAAACAAGTAAGAAAACTCTAGTCGGGGGTCCCGACTAGGAGATACCATAAACCCCGCGCTATCTGCGTTTTTTAAAATACTGCATAATTAGCATTTCGTATAAACGCACAGAAAACTAAATTCAATTCATTTTCAATTGTTTAGCCAATAGCGCCATCTATGGTTCGATTGAATAGCGCCATCCATGTTTCGATCCAACTGAGCAGCTGATAATTCGCAAATCATAGCGCCATCTATTGGAAATATGTACACTAAAACTTGCGGGTTTTAGAAGTTGCTAGATGCACGCAGCTCAATGTGTATGTGTGTATGTGTGCACATGTATAGGAAAACAGTTTGCTTTGTTTTGCTGGTCACGTGTTAGGCCGATTGGCCAAACGTTTTGTTTAATAACTTCAGTTACTGGCTTTGAGTGCAACTAACCTCAATTTAAATATTTGGGGAACTTTGGAGCCAGTATCCAAAATTTAACAAAAATCAAAATTAGAGAAAATAAATATAAAACTTACAACAAAATTTGGGGACTCTAGCTATAAAGACGTGTGAGATATAATTTTATAACTAACATTCGATAATGTTTTTAATCGATAACAATAAAATTAAAATAGTTATCGACTTTTTTAACAAACTCCATCTTTTCGTGCTATTCACGGACCTACATAAAAAATTTCAAGTCTCTAGCTTTTATAGGTTCTGAGAACGACGCGTACAGATGGACAGACGGACATGGCTATATCAACTCGGCTTGTCATCCTGATCAAGAATATATATATACTTAATGGGGTCTGCCACGCCTCCTTCTGCCTGTTACCTACATTTTCACAAAACCATTATACCCTTTTTTCCCATTTTCAATGGGTTCAGGGTATAAAAATACCTATAAAATACGAACATCACTATTTAACAGTAAATTTAACAAAAAGAATTTAATTTAATTTAACGAAAGAAACTTACAATAATCCATTAACACAAACTAAACAATTTTTTAGAGAAATTAACGGAATTAGAATCATTCAACGTAACAAAAGAGGACTTGCTAATTTCATGGGCACCTTTTATGAATACCTTTTCGAAAATATTATACAAGCAAATGAATTAAACAAAGTAATAAAAGCAATCAATAAAGGTATAGAAGTAATGAACAATTTAAGTCTAAGTAATGAAGCAGATCAAAAACTCGTTATTCTAATTTTCAATTTGCAAGAATTCACAGAATATTTCGAAGACATTGATTTATGTATGCAGTTAACAAGATTGTGTATCTTTAACCATAAATTATTAAAATATAATTCACTATCACACATAAACGCAGAAAAAATAATAAACATTAAAACATAAACTTGGTTAAAAACGACTACTAACGAAATTCTGATAATTTCTCATATTCCTAGTGAAATAAAAAGTACAGCACTTTTCGAAATAGTCCCTTACCCCGACGAACACAGAAATTTTCTGACAGAGACAACGCATGACAAATACTTTTTACTAAATAATAAATCTTTTATTGCAAACACAAAAAACTTAATAATGAATAAATGTCTGATAGGAATACTAAATCAGGAGCAAACAGAATGTAGATATTCAAAAATCCATAAAAACTATGAAGTAAAATATGTCGAACCAAATATAATGGTACCATGAAATTTACTCAAAACTATCCTAAATCAAAATTGTTTAAATAAAGAAATATTAATCGAGGGAAATAATATCAATAAAGCAATAAATTGTTCAATTCAACTTGACGAAATTTAATCACTAACACTATTCTAGATTATACTCTGTGTTCTGTTATTTTTTTGAAATACAATTTGTAAATTAAATTCGTTAATGGGTTTATTTGTTACTTGTATCTTTTCTTTTAGGGTACTGTCCTGGTTGTTAGTGTTTACTTCCGCGGTAATGCGGCTAAGGGCATCTGCTACAACGTTTTCAGATCCTTTTTTATAGGAAATCTCGTAATCGTACTCTAGTAGTTGGAGTTTCCAACGAACTAATTTTGAATTTTGTTGTTTAAAATTCATTAGCCAAGTTAATGGTCGATGTAACGATTTTTAACCTTTGACCGAATAAATAGGGTAGGAAGTGTTTCGTTGCCCAAATAATTGCTAACATCTCTTTTTCAACCGTGGAGTAGTTTAACTCCGTATCAGTAAGGGTTCGACTAGCGAATGCAATCGGTCTCTCGTTGTTTTCTGAACCTTGTGATAACACGATTTCCCTTATTTGTTACAATATGCCCCAAATATTCAATTTCCTTTCTTAGGAACTCTGATTTACTAGGTTGGAGCTTCAGATTTGCGTTGTTAAGTTTGGTGAACACTATATGTAAATGTATCATGTGTTCTTGAATTGAAGATGAGAAAACGATTATATCATCTAGATATATTAGGCTGCATTTGCCTTTTAAATCTGTTAAAATGTTGTCCATAACTCTTTGGAGCGTTAGTAAGACCGAAAGGCATTCTAACGAACTCGAAATGTCCGTCAACGATAGAGAAAGCTGTTTTATCTATATCTTTTGGGTGTAAGAGCTGTAAAGTATTTTGCTCTACCGATCCTGTCTAGAACGTCGTTAATGTTGGGCATCGGATATCTGTCCTTTACTGTTTTTTCGTTTAATTTGCGGTAATCGATAACTAGTCTCCATTTGGCCATATTAGATTTATCTTTCTTTTTTGCTACTAGAAAAGTTGGAGAGCTCCAGGGTGAATAACTATGTTTGATTATATTTTCATCCTGAAGTTGTTGGATTTGGGCGTTAATTTCTTTCTTTTCTGTGATACTGTATCGGAATGGTTTTTTATGTATTGGAACCAGATTAGTGAAAGTTAGGAGTTTCCTTCTCTATAAAAGATATTTGGGAATTTTGAGCAGAGTTTCTTGAGTTCATTCGTTTCTTCCTTATTTAGGTGATCAGTCTGGATAATTGGTTCTGTGCCAAGGTCCTTAATCTTAGTTACTGTGATTGTATTTACTTCAAGATAATCATTTTCTTCGCATTTATAGACTTCTAATGGGAAGTCGATGTAAAATTTCTGTTCTTGATTGGAAAAATTGTTTATTTCCATTAGACTGATATTATTATTTGCGGTATAAAGTCCGCCTGATATTAATACTTCTTTAGAGATTGACAGCTATCGGAATGATTTTCTTTGACTCTTCTTCTATAGTGTGTAGAGTGGGTACTATTTTTTCTTCTAATTCGATTTGTATATTAAATGTTTTTGTGCTTGGAGATTGTTTAGGAATGTCTACTATAGCTTCAAGTTGTTTAAGAATGTGTATTCCGATGAGTCCATCAAAGTAGTCATGTAATAATGAATATGAAGTAAAATCGGAGAGTTCTTTAACCCTCTAATGCTGTTTTCTAAAATATTGGAAGAAAAAATAAAGAAGTTTTTGTTTAGCCGTCAGGTGCAAAAGGGTAATAAGTGTCTCAAGACACTCTTGGGCATCTAAGAGTAAAAAAACGAATTGAATAGAAATGTTAATTTTTATACTATGTACCCATTGAAAATGGGAAAAAAGGGTATAATGGTTTTGTGAAAATGTATGTAACAGGCAGAAGGAGGCGTGGCAGACCCCATAAAGTATATATATTCTTGATCAGGAGAGAAGCCGAGTCGATTTAGCCCTGTCCGTCTGTCCGTCCGTCTGTCCGTATGTTTGAACGCGTCGATCTCAGAAGATATAAGAGCTAGAGACTTCAAATTTTTTTTGGAAGTTCGTGTATAGTACGATTCGATCGAGTTTGTTTCAAATAATCGATAACTATCGTCGTTTTAATGTTATCGATTAAAAACCGATATCTTCATTTATTTATAAAACTCTATTTAATTAATCTTTATAGCTAGAGTTTTCATGTTTTGCATTTAGTGTTATTTGAGCCTTCTGCAATTTCGATTTTTGTTAAATTTTGGATGCCACGCCCTCAAATTGCTCCTTCGCCTCAAATTGCTAAATCACGTATTGCTTTGGCACATACACACATATGAACGTCATGATCACGCCCAACAAATTTGATCAAAATCGTTCGACTAGTTATTAAACATTTAATATCTCATATTATCGGTGTCTTGCAGCAGCAGCGAAGCTGATGAGTCATAATGCACAGTTAGCAGATAGTGTGCTTGTGCCTGCGTCTGTGTGTGTTCTTGTGCGTGCGTCTGTGTGTGTATGTATTGCTTGCTACATATGTACATACATATAAAAGTAACGGAGAATGTTAGCGGCTCTTAGGAATCGCAGTTCTTCGCAGGGTTCAGGGGATCTCTTTGTCGAGCAGTCTCGACTAGAGCACTCTTACTTGTTTATTTTCACTTAGTGTGGAGTGGAGTGTATTATTATGTGGGGCTCTGGTGGTTGTATTCTTTTTATACCCTGAACCCATTGAAAATGGGAAAAAGGTATAATGGTTTTGTGAAAATGTATGTAACAGGCAGAAGGAGGCGTGGCAGACCCCACAAAGTATATATATTCTTGATCAGGGAGAGAAGCCGAGTCGATTTAGCCCTATCCGTCTGTCTGTCTGTCCGTCTGTCCGTCTGTCCGTCTGTCCGTCCGTCCGTCTGTCCGTCTGTCCGTCTGTCCGTATGTTTGAACGCGTCGATCTCAGAAGATATAAGAGCTAGAGACTTCAAATTTTTTTGGAAGTTCGTGTATAGTACGATTCGATCGAGTTTGTTTCAAATATTCGATAACTATAATCGTTTTAATGTTATCGATTAAAAACCGATATCTTCATTTAGTTATAAAATTCTATTTAATTCATCTTTCTAGCTAGAGTCTTCAAATTTTGCATTAAGTGTTATTTGAGCCTTCTGCAATTTCGATTTTTGTTAAATTTTGGATGCCACGCCCTCAAATTGCTCCTTCGCCTCAAATTGCTAAATCACGTATTTCAAGTACTAGAGACTTGTGCTTTGGCACATACATATGAATGTCATGATCACGCCCCACAAATTTGATCAAAATCGTTCGACTAGAAAAAAAAGTTATTAAACATTTAATATCTCATATTATCGGCGTCTTGCAGCAGCAGCGAAGCTGATGAGTCATAATGCACAGTTAGCAGATTGTGTGCTTGTGCCTGCGTCTGTGTGTGTGTTCTTGTGCGTGCGTCGGTGTGTGTGTATGTATTGCTTGTTACATATGTAAATACACATAAAAGTAACGGAGAATGTTAGCGGCTCTTAGGAATCGCAGTTCTTCGCAGGGTTCAGGGGATCTCTTTGTCGAGCAGTCTCGACTAGAGCACTCTTACTTGTTCTTTTTACGTTTTTGTATTTTGTTGTGTATGTTTATTGTGTTTATTGTTGTTTATTGATTTAAGCAATTGTGTTTTTGTACTTAACAATAAAACTTTTTTTTTAGCAATAACCGTTAAACAATTTCATCACTGTGTTCACATAAGCAATGTCCCTCTTGTTCGAGCTCTGTGTCGCAACTGATCTTGCAGTGGCGACTGATGTTAGTGTTTTTTACTACAATCTTCTTATTTTGTAGCTTTATGGTACGAATTTGTGTCGCTATGCACATTTTGCCAGTGGCTACCGAAATCAAACTCCGTAAGGTCAGTTTTGAGCGCTAGGTTTGTGTTGAAGTGCAGAATAGTGGCACCAGAAATCGTATGTTCTAGAGTGTCGTTAGTGACGCCAAGCATGCGGCGTCAGCGACGAAAAGCGAAATAATTCTTTAGAATTAGAACAGCGGCGCCGGATTGTCACGGTTTGTCAATATGTGTGATGTTCGTACATGTCTGTGCGACAAGTCGTAAGTCGCTTCAATAGATCGCACTGAAATATTGTTTCGGCCGACGAGTCTTATGCAACAAGTCTGTACAACTTCTCACGACATGTTGGCCTCATCTGCTCATATGCCTTGAAGGTATGACACAACGCAACATGCTAACTTAACTGAAATGTATAGAACTTGTTGCCGTGTATGGCCTCTTTTTTTTTTACATTCCACCGTAGCACTTTTAATATTTTTGGATTTTTGATATTTTGTTTTATACATCTTGTTTTATACATATTAACACATGAGAACATATCCCTCCTATTACATTTTATATATACATATTCTTTTTTTTTGTGATACTTAGATTTGTATAGCTTATGGTAATTGTAATTATGCGGTTCCTCATTGTAGGTTCTTTGTGTGCGGCTGCGCCAGTTACAAGTCAGAGGTCGATCAAGGCAGACTTCAGTTATCAATTAGGAGAACCAGCAGCTGTGCAGCTCCCCGCTTAATAGAGTTCCTTATGAATATTTACATAACTTCAATAAAACGTCCGCTAACTTCTCTGACTTAATTGAGACTAATCATTTATTCAGCAGTATCATGTATGTCCCGAATCGGTTCCCGTACATCCCGTACAAGGTTTGAAGCTGTCGCTTCGCAGCAAGTCTTGTCCACACGATGTAGAACAATGCCAAACGGCACCAAGGCGAGGCGGCTTGGTTGGGAACATCTCAGAGGGGACTGAGGGAACTAAGATGGTAGCTCCTCCCCCTCTAGTGTGGAGCGACGGCAATAACGATGGTATAGTTGCACATCCGTTTGAAGGTGTTTCCATCGGCTTGCTTTTTTGGCATTGTGTTGTCTTCGCAGATATATGTTTGATGGACTTTGGGTTCACTTGTTTGTTATTTGTTTGATTAGGCCAACTTAGTTATGCATTACATATTTAGGTAACACACATATTTTGTTCTTATTAGGTAGAGAAATTATGTGCAATAACTCATAATTGATTTTATCAAATATTGATATTTATGGTTATGTATTACATATTTAGATAACTTAAATATTTTGTTCTTATTAATAGGTAGAGAAATAATGTGCAATAACTCATAATTACTTTTATCAAGTATTGGTATGTTAATTTTAAATGTTACATTTTTTTATAAAGAAGAACTATATAAATATTCCTCGTTTAATGTCTTAAAAATGTTATTTTCATAATTTTGTAGGTTTATATTATTCTATTCCATATTTATATCTTCGGTAATGTTTTTGAATCTTATTGCTATGTCTTATTTATCATATTTTGTTGATTTATGTTCTTAAGTATCTTTTTTTATACCCTGAACCCATTGAAAATGGGAAATCAGGGTATAATGTTTTTGTTGAAATGTATGTAACAGGCAGAAGGAGGCGTGGCAGACCCCATAAAGTATATATATTCTTGATCAGGATGACAAGCCGAGTTGATATAGCCATGTCCGTCTGTCCGTCTGTCCGTCTGTCCGTCCGTCTGTCCGTCTGTCCGTATGTATGAACGCGTCGTTCTCAGAACCTACAATAGCTAGAGACTTGAAATTTTTATGTAGGTTCCTGTATATCACGAAAAGATCGAGTTTGTTTCAGAAATTTTAAGTGAAAGTTTAAGTGAAAGAACACTTAAGACTGGCCGTTATGACAGGAAGAACAAGTAAGAGTGCTCAAGTCGACACTGCTCGACAAAGAGATCCCCTGAACCCTGCGAAGAACTGCGATTCCTAAGAGCCGCTAACATTATATGTATGTACATATGTAGCAAGCAATACATACACACACACAGACGCACGCACAAGAACACACACAGACGCAGGCACAAGCACACAATCTGCTAAATGTGCATTATGACTCATCAGCTTCGCTGCTGCTGCACGACGCCGATAATATGAGATACTAAATGTTTAATAACTTTTTTCTAGTCGAACGATTTTGATCAAATTTGTGGGGCGTGATCATGACATTCATATGTATGTACCAAAGCACAAGTCTCTACTACTTATATACGCGATTTAGCAATTTGAGGCGAAGGGGCAATTTAAGGGCGTGGCATCCAAAATTTAACAAAAATCGAAATTGCAGAAGGCTCAAATAACACTAAATGCAAAATTTGAAGACTCTAGCTAGAAAGATGAATTAAATAGAATTTTATAACTAAATGAAGATATCGGTTTTTAATCGATAACATTAAAACGATTATAGTTATCGAATATTTGAAACAAACTCGATCGAATCGTACTATACACGAACTTCCAAAAAAAATTTGAAGTCTCTAGCTCTTATATCTTCTGAGATCGACGCGTTCAAACATACGGACAGACGGACAGACGGACAGACAGACAGACGGACAGGGCTAAATCGACTCGGCTTCTCTCCCTGATCAAGAATATATATACTTTGTGGGGTCTGCCACGCCTCGTTCTGCCTGTTACATACATTTTCACAAAACCATTATACCCTTTTTCCCATTTTCAATGGGTTCAGGGTATAAAAACCGTTTTACACAGCTTTGCCGCCTTTTGTGCTCAAATCGATCTCTTAAACTCTTTGCTAGTTGCCTATTATTGGTCGCACGATCGTTGTTGTGTGCGCTCTCGCTTGCGAAGATAGAGCGCTGATACATTGTTGTTGCTATCCGCTATTCGTCGTCGTTGCGCTTTCGCTGTACGCTTCAAACTTGTATGAGTGCATGCTCGGCACTCACCAGCTTTTGTTGTCCGCTGTTGTGAAGTTCGGCTGCGCATTTGCGCTCCCCGTTGCGCTGATCGTTGTGCGCATCAAACTTGTATGAGTGTATGCTCGGCACTCACCAGCTCTTGTTGTCCGCTGTTGTGAAGTTCGGCTGTGCAGTTCCAAGTCAGCTCCACGTCAGCTATAAGTCAATAAGTGTGTTTTTTGCAAATCTGATGATCACTACGTCCAGTCTTGTTCATCATTCGCAGCAATACCTTGCCAGAATCGATTTAAATTCGCAAAGTGTTATCCTCTTTGTATAAACTGCTTGCGAATAGGACATTTGGTAGCCGCGTGTAAATCAGCTCACTGTCGTGTTTGTTCTAAGCCCCATCATTCAATGCTACACAGATACACTTCGGAGACTCCTCAGACTGCCTCAACGGCTATCCCAGTAGCTCCGAGGCCCATTGCGTCACAGTTTTCGGTTGTGAACCACGAAAGTATCGCCACTGACCAAGTTCTCCTGGCAACTGCTGTCGTCAGAGTAAAAGATCAATCAGGATCGTATCAGTTAGCCTTTTTTATTGTCGCAGAAGGCGGGCACACTGGAATGTGTGACTGGCACTTCTATGCAAATCGCCATTAATACATATATACATCTTTTTCAACTCGCTTGTAACGCAATTAAAGGTTTCGCCCCTATCCCTTCAATAAAGTGACAATTGTGACACAATAAAACCGCGCGTTATATTTATTACCGCGATCCATTGGCAGCCGCCAATTACTTTCAGGCCATTCTGCCTCACTACACACACATATATGTATATATATATATATATATATACATATGTCGGAGCGTCGTTATTCTTCTCCATGGCTTTAACTAATAGCGCAGCGAGTTTCGATGCGCAGGCTTCTCGATCCAAAATTGAACTAACTGCCTTTTCGTTTCTCTGCCTCGCACCGAACCACACTTGACGACAGCGTTGTAGCGCTGTCGTCGCGCTATAACGGAACTTCTTAAAGCGACAAAATGCAAAGGACCAATCAAAGCGCAATTAGCGGCTGATGCAATATTTCTTAGTATGATGAAATTAGGAATTCTGGTAATAACCAGAATTCTTATACACAGCAATACACACACAGTGCGTACGTGCAATACGCAGGAACAATCACATACAGCATGCAGCAACATAGTTTGCTTCGACACGGCCATTCTGACCTTCACACGTCCTCGTGTAATATGCCAAACATTAACTTCAAAAATGTCTTTGTAATAGATTTCAAACTTAATTCATCGTCTCTTTTAGACGGATAACTATCTGATGAAATATTCAGTTCAACATTTCTTCGTACAAACTTTTAACATGTATTCTTAATTAAAACATTTGAAAACATATTTCTTTCAATTCAATTCAATAACTTCACCTATGCAGGTTACAAAAATAAAACATGATGCTTGTTTTCATTACATAATATTTTGCCAAATTGTCGATTTTACATTTTCTTTAACTAAAATTCCTAATTTAATTCAAAAAGAAACAATCATCGTCTCACTTGGACGGATAACCTTCGTCTCAATTGGACGGCTCACCATCGTCTTACTTGGACGGTTCACTCTCAGCTTCTATCAGACCATTTGACGGGCCTGGATCTTCATCATCAATGTCCTGCTCATGGGGCACATTTCCCTCTGGAAGTTTTCTTGTGTCCTCGTGACAGTATTTATATAATCGTTTACTCGATAACGACTTTAACATGTATCTGTCACCGTCTAGGACTGTAACTACCAAAAATGGACCTTTGAATTTTGGGTCTAGTTTTGTATGGTTTCTCTCCTCGTTCTTGAGAAGGACATAGTCACCGACACTGTGTCTTACAACGGCGGCCTTGGACTTATCAAATCGATTTTTTTTGTAAAAGGCTAAAGATTTCATACTGCTACTTGCTCGAGCCCGTGTGGAGTCTAAGTCTACTTCCAATTCTGTGTCCAATGGAGGAACTAATCCAAGAGGTCGACCTTCTTTCCCTATAAACATTTCTAATTAATTCGACTGCAGTTAATAGGTTCTTGAGCGTGCTCATAACGCACTCAACTTGTCCATTAGCACGACTTGCCCCAGTCGCGATTAAATGAAGTTTTATGGTTTTTGAACAGCAAAATTCTGCAAACTGCGCGTTAGAAAAACATCTACCCTGATCAGCTATAATGCGTGTTGGTGCACCAAACAAGGAAGTTGAAGACTTTATGGCCCTGATACAACTCTCCGTATCTATTTTGAGAGTGTGGTAAAGGTGTACGAATTTTGTGAAGCTGTCAATTTGAACAATGATATATTCCTTTAAATCACTTTTACCACTTAATTTGCCAGTAATGTCCATATGGACGGTGTGTCGGGACGTCGTTGGTTTTGCCTTGATCTACAATTAATACTTCGATGTCCCCTTTAACGAACTTCCGTGCTATGTTGTTTTTGTTCACACTCAGGCCATGACTGCCTCGTTTTAGTTCTCTTCTGCCCGAGTACTATTTCTAGGCGTTTATCGACCTCCTTGCCGTCCCTCTTAGACCGATAACACATTGCCACACATTACGGATAACTCATCGTCTCTCAAAGACGGGTAACCATCGTCTCTCAAAGACGGATAACTCATCGTCTCTCAAAGACGATAACCATCGTCTCCCAAAGACGGATAACTCATCGTCTCTCAAAGACGGATAACTCATCGTCTCTCAAATACGGATAACTCATCGTCTCTCAAAGACAGATAACTCATAGTCTCTCAAAGACGGATAACCATCGTCCCTCCTGGACGGATAACTCATCATCTTAAGTCATCAAATGTCAGTTTGGCAGGATATTAATACTTTTTACTTAGTAGCTCGTACTCTTCTGCGCAAACCCGACCATTTGGCTCTCACTTTTATCAGCACACAGTTCTCGGGATCTTGCTGCCATTCTGCGACGCTATGCACCTCATGTGCCTTGATCTATCACCAGATCAAACATCCCTTACAGCCAATTTCATTCATTGCTGACATGACAATTGCTGCATGGATCTAGCCCCCATGCATGATGTTCTCTCCACCCTAGGTGGTAGAGATCGACTGATGATCTACGTCTTTTTCACCGTAATCATCTGCTTCAATCATTTCAAATTCCTTTGGCATTCTTTTTACTCGTCAATGTCCTTTTACTCGCCAATGAAATCAAAAGATATCGCTCACAGCAATTCAATTACCACGAATGGCCCTTTGAATTTCGGATTTAGTTTTGTCTGAAGCTCCTCGCTCCTCACATTTTAATAACACAAAATCGTCCACCTTAAGCTTCTCAACCATTGCCTTGCTCTTGTTTACTCGACATTTTTCGTACATGCCACTTTTATCAAAACGTTGCTTATCATAAGCATGTTTAGATCAACCTCTATTTCTATGTCCACACGTGGAATTAAACCTATCGATCGATCCTCTTTTCCTTTAGCATTTCCAAGGGGCTCACTTCAGTTGCACGACTAATTGTGCAATTTAATGCAAGCTGAACCTCGGCGAGTGCATCTTTTCAGGATCTGTGGCTCGATTCGACAGATTTCTGAGTGTATCCATGACTCGTTCAACTTGACCATTCAGAAAATCGAAAACTTGAAAAACATCATCCCTTATCATTGTTAACTAATTCGGTATTAAAATCTTTCATGCTAATTGCTTGTTCAGTTACGGAACAACTATTTACAGACTTAGAATTCACAATGTCGAATGTGTTTGTTGTCACAATAACATTCTAGCTCTGTCAAATTGTCATCATGTACTACGTAAAAAAAATAAAATTTCTATTACATTTTCGTTTATAGTGACATTGGCTAGAATCTGCAGCGTACTATATAGAGCTGCATTACATAAACCTTTTAACATGATTACGTTTGCCTGAGAGTTTCTCTCTCTTACCAATTCGTTCTGTTACTAAAGAGCATTCAACACCAGAATCAAAGTAAATTGGATAGATATCACCTCGTTGAATCATCTCCCATGTTGGCTTAGCCACAACGCATTCGTTTACACTATTTCATTTTATGGAGACGTCATTTGAAGCTAGTAAAACGGTCCTTCTCTCGTTGGGATTTCGTTTCGCCCTCTTGTCGCGGTTTGCTTCGGCGTTCTTCTACTTTGTGCCCGGCTTTTTCACAGAAATGGTGCAGCATAGATGACATTTTCCTCCGTTTATTGTCAACTCTGATTGCAGATCACTTCTGTTCGCACCTTTGAAGTGAAGACAATTCGTTGCAAACGGCGGTTTATATTTTCCATATGCGACAACACGACTAAAGCGCCGATATCCTCATTGTTGTTGTTTTTCTAAGCCGTAATTAACGATGATACCATGCGGCATTAACCATTGTGATGCACTGGCCTTCATAGCATTGCTTAATGCCATAATCAACTTGTTTTTTTCTAGCGGCCGTTCAATCAAAATGATGTCGTACACTACAGCAAGGTGAATTCTCGGTTTTGTTCTTGTTATGATTTCGCATTAACAAAATTATGCGCCACTGATCTTCAGTAAATGTGGGTTATATGGTAACGTTAATTCTATTCATAGTGATTTACTAAGCGGGGCGAATTTCGTAGCTTATGATTGCTTCTTTTATTCTACTCTTACGCGCAATTACTTCTTCTTAGCATAGACACGAACCACACTTGGTTGGGGAATTCGATAATTGCACGCCACTGCTCGGTCGAAAATGTAGTAGGTAGTGCCGATCCCACTTCTGATGTCGGAGCGTCGTTATTCTTCTCCATGGCTTTAACTAATAGCGCAGCGAGTTTCGATGCGCAGGCTTCGCGATCCAAAATTGAACTATCTGCCTTTTCGTTTCTCTGCCTCGCACCGAACCACACTTGACGACAGCGTTGTAGCGCTGTCGTCGCGCTATAACGGAACTTCTTAAAGCGACAAAATGCAAAGGACCAATCAAAGCGCAATTAGCGGCTGATGCAATATTTCTTAGTATGATGAAATTAGGAATTCTGGTAATAACCAGAATTCTTATACACAGCAATACACACACAGTGCGTACGTGCAATACGCAGGAACAATCACATACAGCATGCAGCAACATAGTTTGCTTCGACATATATATATATTAACACTGTAAGGCGGCGATAAATCTGCCGCCTCACATTTAGTAGTAAGCTAGTCATAGTTGATTTTGTATAGTTAATAAGTATAGTGTGTAAGAGATTTGATTAAAAGATGAATTATGTCGGCGTGCGATCGTCCGAAGGGCGAGTAGGGCAGTCAGAGTGTGACCGCGAAAAGGTGAGGGAGTCTGGAGTAAGTAGTGAGAAGGTGAGGGCGTGTCGCCGCCAGAGAGGTAAAAGGAAGTGAAAGTGAGAAGTGAAAAGTGAGGCAAGTGGAAGAAGACAATGGAGGAGATACCAGAAAAGGAGACACGGGAGGAAGGTCGTGGATCCGTGAGTTATCTAAAGGAAATAAAGAAGAAACCGAAATATTGGTGTTTTAATTTTGGAAAAACATTTGCATAAGAGCTAACGAACGCTAGATCCCCTACGTTCGTGCTTTGTCTGTCAGAGTGTAAGACCAGCGGGCAAGTTCGAACCTGCTGCCGCAGCCAAAGTTGACCGGCGCGGTGCAGCGATCGTTGTCGCGCGAGAGCAGCTCCGCCAGCGGCCGTGAGTTGCCGTATTTCCCGTCCCCCAACCCAGCGCGTCCCAGCATCCTATAAATTATCTTGTAGGTGACCCTGCTCCAGGCCGAGTCTGCCCCAGCTGGAAATACGTACCTTTACAAGTGGCGCCTGAGCAGGGACCCTGGGACGTAGGGGAGTGTGGTACACGGGCGGCATAAAGCCCCGCATCGTGTGCCCAAATAAATACGCGCATAATCGGCCCAGAACTCTAAGATTTCTGGGGTGCAGTTTGATCGAATTGGCGCGCCAATTGCGAGTGTGGGTATAAGAGACGTAAGTAAAACGGGCGGGGGAAGAGGTGCCGAAAATTTCGGCAGTGAGCGTTCGAGCTAGCGCCTATAAGTTGGAAAGAAGAACAGTGGAATAGGAGGAGAAAGAAGAGACGGCCGACGCGAGTGAATGCACTCGAGCCCAGCAACGAAGGGCGAGCGCAAAGGGAAAGAGAGCGAGAGAGTGAAGCCGTGGCCAAGCGAGCGACGGCAGCCAGCCACACACTCACACACAGAAGTGACGCGACAAGCGAAGACACGCTTGTGATCGGCGTGCGAGCGAGAGCATTGTCGGTGCCGTCGGCTGATAGCGGTGCGTGTGTCGGAGAGCGAGAGGCTGACCGTGGGTCGAGACCACGCAAACAAGTGGGGAAATTTCGGTGCGCGGTGGCTCGAAATTTTTACAGTGAGTGTGTGGAACAGTGGGCCGAGGGCCATGGTAAAGTGAGTGAAATAAAAATAAATAAAATAAAATCAAAATCTGAATAAATAAAAGTTTAAATAAATAAAATTAAATAAAGATAAATAGCAAATTAAATAAAATAAATAAAAAACAAGTAAGAAAACTCTAGTCGAGACCGCTCGACAAGGGTATACCCTAAACCCTATGAAGAACCGTTATTCCAAGCATTCTTTGTTTCTTTTATATACACATGCATATGTACGTTCATTACAAGCAAAACATACACACACACGCACAGGCGCAAGCACACACACACGCCAGTCGGAGCGTCAGCTGTTCTTTGGCTGCTTTGCATGGCAATGCTATGGGAAAATAAATGTTTAATAACTTTTTTTCTAGAATAACGATTTTGATCAAACTTGTTGGGCGTGATCATGTCATCCATATGTATGTATTTGCTAAAGCACAAGTCTCCAGTATTTGATATACGGGAGTTACAAATTTGAGGCGAAGGGGGCGTGGCATCCAAAATTTAACAAAAACCGAAATTGTGCAATGATCACATAACACTAAATGCAAAATTTTAAGACTCTAGCTATAAAGATGAATTATGTATAATTAAATAACGGAGCATCGATATCGTTTTTAATCGATAACATTAAAATTAAGACAGTTATCGAGTTTTTTGAACAAACTCGATCTTTTCGTGATATACAGGAATCTACATAAAAAATTTCAAGTCTCTAGCTCTTATAGGTTCTGAGAACGATGCGTTCATACATACGGACAGACGGACAGACGGACGGACAGACGGACAGACGGACAGACGGACAGACGGACATGGCTATATCAACTCGGCTTGTCATCCTGATCAAGAATATATATACTTTATGGGGTCTGCCACGCCTCCTTCTCCCTGTTACATACATTTCAACAAAAACATTATACCCTGATTTTCCCATTTTCAATGGGTTTAGGGTATAAAAATAAATAAATAAATAAAACTAAATAAAGTAAAATAAAAATTTAAATAAATAAAAAAAAAATAAATAAATAAATAAAAGTAAATAAAGTAAAATAAAAATTTAAGTAAATAATAAAAAAAAATTTTTTGTTTTTAAATAAAATTAAATAAAGACAATTAAATAAAAATAAATAAAGTAAAAATAAAAATTTTTTTTAATAAATAAAAATTCTCACTAACGCTACCATGGATCCGAGCGAATGTCAGAATCCGGGGGTGGGCGTCCGTTGGGTGTACCTAAGGCGGAAAGAGGAGTTGATGTCTGTGGCCGAAGAGTTCGGGCTAGAGAAAGACGGCCGGGTAGAGGAGCTGCGTAGACGCTTAGCTAGCTTCATCCAAGGCGGTGGCCATTCCGCAGAGGTCTGGGCCCGGCTAGCCGAGTTAGAAACCCTGGATGCCAAGGCGCCGGAGCCCAGTCTGGGAAGTGCCGTGTCGGGACTTGGGCACCACTCTTGCCGCAAGTCCGAACCCAACTTAAGGAAATCACAGCAGGACATATCCCGGCCCCGACATTCGGTCCGAGGGCCCCGGGGGGCAACGATGTGCCCGAGATTCGGGTTAACGATGCGCGAGGGGAACCCAAGGTCGCGACCAACGACCGGGGGTTACGCGCTGACTCGGAGGTAGGATCGCGAGGGCTGACAGCTTACGTGGAGCACGAAGGTCGGCCGCATAGGTGCGAAGCCGAACAGGTCCGGATTCCGGACCGAATTTCTGGATTTCTTCATGCCCCCAAAATATTTCGAGCGCCTCGAGGATCAGATTAGGGGGCGAAGGCAGCGGAAATGCAAGGCCTTCAAGGACTACCTGGTAGAGATCAGGTTATTGATGCGCCATGCCAACTACAGTCCGGCTCAGGAGTTGTATCGAGTGTATGAGAATACGGCTCCCGAGTATCGGATGTATGTGCGGCGCCAAGATTTCTCGTCTCTGTCCCAGCTGACGCAGTTGGCTGCGGAATATGAATGCGTAAGGGAGCAGAGGGCAAAATTCGGGGAAGAGATGCGAAGAGTGGGCCAGAAGTCAGGCCCGACTCGAGCAGGTGTCGACTGGGTCAATCCGCCGGAAACGCGACCGAACAACCCGTTCCGGTCTCAGCCGATGGAGCAACGGTTAGGCGAGCCGAGGGTCGGAAATTTAATGTCGACCGTCGCGAGGCCGGCCGAAGCCATGCATCGAATGATGGCCCCAGAGAACTAAGCTGGTTCTAGCGCGCGGCGAGTGTGTTTTCGGTGTTCGCAGCTAGGTCACTTTGCGCGAGAATGTCCTAACGAGCGGGTTGTCTTCTGCCAACGATGCGGGAAAGTAGGAGTAGACACGCGGGACTGCTGTAGCTTAGCAGACTCGGGAAACGGGCAAGGGCGTCCCCTGCAGGGAAGGGGCGACGCCAACCGATCGTAGGAGAGCCGCGTGAACGTCCGTTGGTCGTGAAGGAAGGCCGGATCGTAACGCGCGTTAGGATCGCCGGTCGCGAGATAGACGCTACGATCGACACAGGGGCTAGCCGCAGTTTCATGAGCGGAGACTGCGTGCGGAGGGAGGCGATCGCGGGAAGGGTGGAGAAGGTGCACTCGCGCATCAGGCTGGCGGATGAATCGTCGTTAGAGGTGAGGAAGCTGATTAGCGTGCAAGTGGATCTCGCCGGCAGGGCCGTGCAGATGGCACTGCTCATCATGCCGACCATGTTGGACCAGGTCATCCTAGGGATGGATTTCCTGGCCGCCATGGGGACGACCGTGCGCTGTGGAGGCGCCGAGCTCCACGTGAGGACTGAGGCCGCGACATCGGAGAAGGAGTTGCCATCCATCTCCAAGGATGCGTCGTTAGAGGGTGCCCCGAGAGAGAGAGACGGGAGACACCTGCACGACGATCAAGGAGGGGGAAGCCGAAACCCGCGATGACGCCGCCGAGGAGCGAATGCAGTGGTGGGGAGATGACCGACGAAGTGGAGATAGTAACGGGCCAAGCGATGAACGAGCGCTTGCCCGAGGCAGGAGGGATTGAGGGCGAGGACGAGAATGAGGTGGAGCCGGACGTAGGGCATACGGAATGGCCGGCCGATCTAGAGAGTGGGATCAAGAGGTTCCTCGAGGACGAACTGGCGCTGTTCGAACAACTTGAAGGGGTGTCCCACGTCGGCGAACATAGCATCCGGATGAGGGATGATAGGCCTCTGAAGCAGAGGTATTATCCCAAGAATCCCGCTATGCAGAAAGTGATTGGCGAGCAGGTGGAGGAGCTGATTCGAATTGGAGCAATTGAGCCATCTAGGAGTCCGCACAGCGCGCCGATAGTCTTGGTAAAGAAGAAGACAGGAGAATGGCGCATATGCATCGACTACCGGCAATTGAACGCTCATTCGATACCCGATGCTTATCCAGTCCCTCGGATCAATTACATCCTCGAGAGGTTGCGGCACGCGCGTGTCATCTCGACGCTAGACCTTAAGAGCGGCTATTGGCAAATACCTATGGCGGCGGACAGTAGGGAGTGCACGGCGTTCACTGTGCCGGGGCGGGGTTTGTTCCAATGGCGGGTGATGCCATTCGGTTTGCACTCGGCCGGGGCAACATTCCAGAGGGCGCTCGACAAGGTTATAGGGCCGGAGATGGAGCCGTACGCGTTTGCGTACCTAGACGATATTGTGGTGATAGGCGCCGATAAAGAGCAGCATATGGCGAACTTGAGGGAGGTGTTTCGGAGGTTGAGAGCAGCCAACCTCAAAGTCAATCGCAAGAAATGCAGTTTCTTCAGGGAGAGGTTAGTCTACCTGGGGCATGTGGTGACAGGGGAGGGAATCAGTACGGATCCGGCCAAGGTTGAGGCGATCCGGAAACTCCCAGCTCCTTCAAACCTCAAAGAGCTGCGGCAATGTTTGGGGATGGCGTCGTGGTACAGGCGTTTCGTACCGGACTTCGCATCCCTGGTGCAGCCGATGACATCACTCCTGAAGAAAGGCGTCAAGTGGAAGTGGGGCCAAGAACAGGAGGAGGCGCTCCAGAGGCTCAAGGACAAACTGACGACCGCGCCCGTGTTAGCATGCCCAGACTTCTCCTCTAAGTTGGTGTTGCAGACCGACGCCAGTGATTATGGTCTGGGCGCCGTGCTGACGCAGACGGTAGAGGGGGAAGAACGGGTGATCGCATACGCGAGTCGAAGACTGCTGCGAGCGGACGAAGAGGACTACATCCCGTGGAAGCTGTGCGACCCCGTGGAGCAGCGAGGACGGGTGATGCGAGAGTGCCACGACGCTCCCACGGCCGGTCACCAAGCCGTGCGGAAGACGGCATGCCGGCTCGCCCAGCGCTACTACTGGCCCGGCATGTTTCGGGACGCCGCCAAGTACGTGAGCGAACAGCGACGACCGGCAGGCCAGATGCTGACAAGGCAAGTGGCTGAGCCGATGGCGGTACTCTGCGCAGATTTCGTGGGTCCTTTGCCTCGGTCGAAGCATGGGAGCACAATGCTGTTAGTGTTCCACGATGCGTTCGCCAAATGGGTGGAACTCGTGCCCCTGAGTGGAGACCCACAATCGGGTCCCTGGTGCTGCTTCGTCAGCACCAACTGTCCAACGCAGTCGAGGGTTTTGCTGCAAAGCTGGCTCCAAAGTTTGACGGCCCTTACCGGATCGTCAAATTTGTTTCCCCCAATATCGTGCGACTCGCGAGGGAGGGCGAGCGCAGGAGAAGGGTGGCCAGTGTGGCGCAGCTGAAGCCATTTTTCCAAGTCGGGAATGAAGACGACGCGGGACTTACGGACGACGAGGAACAGGCGTTGCTGGAGGAGGCGGGCATAGAAAGTTTCCCGAAGAAAGGGGGGGGGGGCTGTAAGGCGGCGATAAATCTGCCGCCTCACATTTAGTAGTAAGCTAGTCATAAGTTGATTTTGTATAGTTAATAAGTATAGTGAGTAAGAGATTTGATTAGAAGATGAATTATGGTGAGAAGTTGCGGCCGCGACAAATTGCATTGCCGAGGTCGGCGTGCGATCGTCCGAAGGGCGAGTAGGGCAGTCAGAGTGTGACCGCGAAAAGGTGAGGGAGTCTGGAGTAAGTAGTGACAAGGTGAGGGCGTTTCGCCGCAAGAGAGCTAAAAGGAAGTGAAAGTGATAAGTGAAAAGTGAGGCAAGTGGAAGAAGACAATGGAGGAGATACCAGAAAAGGAGACACGGGAGGAAGGTCGAGGAACCGTGAGTTAGATAAGTGAAATAAAGAAGAAACCGAAATCTTTGCGTTTAAATTTTGGAGAAACATTTGCATAAGTGCTAACGAACGCTATATGCCCTACGTTCGTGCTTTGTCTGTCAGAGTGTAAGACCAGCGGGCAAGTTCGAACCTGCTGCCGCAGCCAAAGTTGACCGGCGCGGTGCAGCGATCGTTGTCGCGCTACTCCCAGGCGAGAGCAGCTCCGCCAGCGGCCGTGAGTTGCCGTATTTCCCGTCCCCTACCCCAGTGCGTCCCAGCATCCTGTAAATTATCTTACAACACATGAGATACATATCCCTTCTATTACATTTTATATGTACATATTCTTTTTTTTGTTATACTTAGATTTGTATAGCTTATGTTAATTGTAATTATGAGATTCCTCATTGTAGGTTCTTTGTGTGCGGCTGTGCCAGTTGCAAGTCAGAGGACGATCAAGGCAGACTTCAGTTATCAATTAGGAGAACCAGCAGCTGTGCAGCTCCCCGCCCAATAGGGTTCCTTATGAATATTTATATAACTTCAATAGCACGCCCGCTTACTTATCTGACTTAATTCAGACTAATCATTTATTCAGCAGTAACATGTATGGACCCGAATCGGTTCGACTGTATGGTATTATTGTCCATGTCCACCGCGGCATGGCCGCCGAGGAGACGAGTCTACGGCTGGCACCAAGAACTGGTGTGGTTGGACCAAGGACGCATATCCCGAATCCTGCCAGGGCGTGCCGTATGTGTGGCCAAGAGGGTCACTTTGGCATTGAATGCCATTGAATGACAATGTTGGCGCATCGGTGTAAAGACGATTGCCTGATGCCAGTCGGGAAACGGGCACCCGCCATTCAGGGGCAAGCGGGAGCAGCGGCACGGCGGCACTAAAAGGCCAGCTCGTGGATGATGGCACATAGATCTCGCCGATCGTCGCCATCGGAGCAGAGCATCATAAGGCTACGATCGGCACGGGAACCGGAACATGGCATCCGTACGGACCCAGAAAAGGTTACCGCGATTGCGGAACTAAAGCCTCCCGGAAACGTGAAGGAGTTGCGACAATATGTGGGCGTGGTATTCTGGTATCGCGCTCTTGAAGAATGGTGTCAAGTGGGAGTGGACCGAGGAGCGTCAGAAGGCTTTTGATACAGTAAAGGCCAAGCTGATGGAATCTCCAGTCTTGGCATGCCCGGATTTTTCGAAGCCATTCTGCTTACAAACGGATGCGAGCAACTATGGGCTCGGCGCAATTCTGACGCAAACTTCAGAGGATGGAGAGAGGGTCATCTCCTATGCCAGTCGGACACTGAAGAGCGCGGAGCGGAACTATTCAGCAACGGAGAAGGAATGCCTAGCGATCGTCTGGGGCATCCGGAAGTTGAGGCCTAACTTGGAAGGCTATCACTTCGTGGTGGTGACCGATCACATGGCGCTGAAGTGGCTCAACTCCATTGAGAGTCCTTCAGGCAGAATCGCCAGATGGGCATTGGAGATACAACAATTTGACTTCGAGATCCGGTATAGGAAGGGCAAGCAAAATGTAGTAGCCGATGCTCTGTCGCGACAGGCCCTGGATGAAGAAGTGTGCAGCTTGGTCGCAAGCAAAAGCCACTCAGCTGGGACCGAATGTCGCTGGATGGCTAAGCTTCGCCGAGATCTCCACCAAAACGCACAGAAGCTGACAGACTACCGAGAGGAGGCAGGGAATGTATACAGGCACATTCCTCACCAAGCGTGCCATTAAGATGTGGCTGCATGGAAGCTATGTTTATGGTTTCAATCTTTTTAGGATTTGGTTTGATTCCCTTATTTGTTACAATATGCCCCAAATATTCAATTTCCTTTCTTAGGAAGTTTGATTTACTAGGTTGGAGCTTCAGATTTGCGTTGTTAAGTTTGGTGAACACTGCATGTAAATGTAACATGTGTTCTTGAAGTGACAATGAGAAAACAATTATATCATCTAGATATATTAGGCAGTATTTGCAATTTAAATCTGTTAAAATGTTGTCCATAACTCTTTGGAACGTAGCAGGAGCGTTAGTAAGACCGAAAGGCATTCTAACGAACTCGAAATGACCGTCAACGGTAGAGAAAGCTGTTTTATCTATATCTTTTGGGTGCATTTCTATTTGGTGATAACCGCTGGCTATTTCGTTTTTAATCGATAACATTAAAATTAAGACAGTTATCGATTTTTTTTAACAAACTCGATCTTTTCGTGCTATACAGGAACCTACATAAAAAATTTCAAGTCTCTAGCTCTTATAGGTTCTGAGATCGACGCGTTCATACATACGGACAGACGGACGGACAGACGGACGGACAGACGGACAGGGCTAAATCGACTCGGCTTGTCTCCCTGATCAAGAATATGTATACTTTATGGGGTCTGCCACGCCTCCTTCTCCCTGTTACATACATTTCAACAAAAACATTATACCCTGATTTTCCCATTTTCAATGGGTTCAGGGTATAACAAGTAAGAAAACTCTAGTCGAGACAGCTCGACTAGGGTATACCCTGAACCCTGCGAAGAACTGCAATTCCAAGCAATCTCCATTTCTTTAATATACATAAGTATGGAATACCCATAATCAAATAATAACATTATGCAACACTATTAATAGAGGATTATTCCTATAAGTAAATCTGGTCATACTGTGCATGATCTTCTTCTTTCTTCTTGATAATTTCGTCAAAGCATAAGCAAGTGGTGTGGTGTTGCAAGTATAAAAACAAATCGTAATAATAAATTACAATCACAATATAAAATATAAAACTATCATTAGTGTATTTGATTAAACATATTTATCTAGTTTTCCAACAATAAGTATATATATGTTCATTACATACAAACATACAAACATACACACAAGCGCAAGTCGTTGTGTTCGACATAACACCAAGCATAGTCGGATCAACGATTGTGGGTGTCGCTGGTTCTTTCTTGGCCGGTGGCTTCCTGGCCACAGTCGGCTTGGTGGCCATCTTCTCCTGAATCTCGGCGGCCTTGGCGCGTATGTAATTGCGCTGGTTTGTTCCCAATAGCCGCAGACGCCGCCGCCATTCGCAGATTAGCCTTAGCATTATCTGGCTTGCCAAGGGCAATGAGCTGAGCAGACGGATTGTCGGCGGTAAAGGCCGCTGGGAGATTGTTAACAGAGCATACGATGTGGTCCGGTTCCATTTTGGGGTTTTTGGCTTTGTGTGGTCGGCCACGTCGCTTTTTGCGGGCCGGATCGGCGCCTTGGGGAACCGTATCGCATGGACAATAAACTGAATTATCAAACCTATTGAATTGCTTGAGCCTATCAAGCAACGTCTGCTTGCCCAACTTGATCAATATTTGCTCGCCCAAGGGAAACTTCTCCTTACTGGGGAAGCATGTCTGCTTCGCCGCAGTCGGCGGCATCGAGGTTGCGGACTTGAGACTAAGTGGTCGCAACGGCTTCTGCTCAGCGGAAGGCACATTTTTCGAAGAACTCTGTGCGTCAGCTGGAGTCCCGGCTGGCACCAGATACTCCTTGTACTTAATTCGCAATCTTTCTGTTCTTAATTTGCATTCGTCCACATTCTCCTGTTTTTCAGCCATTTTATTTATTCATTTATCACTTTTTGTTCACGATTAAAATATTAAATTTATTTTATTTTATTTTTTGTTATGTAATTTGGAAAATATTTTTGGAAATTTTATTCGACGTTTTCTCGACGACTGAGCATGAAGCACTGAGCATTAGCAGCCGAAAAAAAGCAACGTCACCTTTCAACGCCTGCTTAGTTTTTTTTTGCCGGAAATTTAATCCATTGCAATAGTCTCAATTGCCATTTAATAAATGTCTAACTGACTTTGACACATACTTCAAATCAAAGTTGATTGATTTCGCTCAGTTGAAATATATCGATAGACCAATATTATATTATATTACCGTATCTATAAATATTCCAGCTATCAAACAATAATTTAATATTTGTTTAATTTTGATGTGAATATTTTGTACATTCCATATATATTTTATATTTATATACACAACAATAATTATGTATACTATATAGTTTGTTTTTAAAAAGTATTGTAGTTGTTAACTGTGTTCTGTTATTTTTTTGGAATATAATTTGTAAATTAAATTCGTTAATGGGTTTATTTGTTACTTGTATCTTTTCTTTTAGGGTACTGCCCTGGTTGTTAGTATTTACTTCCGCGGTAATGCGGCTAAGGGCATCTGCCACAACGTTTTCAGATCCTTTTTTATAGGAAATCTCGTAATCGTACTCTAGTAGTTGGAGTTTCCAACGAACTAATTTTGAATTTGGTTGTTTAAAATTCATTAGCCAAGTTAATGGTCGATGATCTGTAACGATTTTGAACCTTTGACCGAATAAATAGGGTCGGAAGTGTTTCTTTGCCCAAATAATTGCTAACATCTCTTTCTCAACCGTGGAGTAGTTTAACTCCGTATCAGTAAGGGTTCGACTAGCGAATGCAATCGGTCTCTCGATGTTTTCTGAACCTTGTGATAACACGGCACCAATTGCCACATTACTTGCATCGGTTGTAAGGATGAATGGTTTGTAAAAATCGGGGTATTGTAGTAGCGGGTCATTGCAAAGTAGTGTCCTACACGTTTCGAATGCGTTAGTGAACTCGTTACTTATCTTTACTGCATTCCTTCCTTTTAGCTGTTGTGTTAAGGGTTTTGTGATATTTGCAAAGTCCCTTATGAATTTACGATAATAGCCTAAAAGTCCTAGGAAAGATTTGATTTGCTTCTTGGTCTATCGATATATTACCGTATCTATAAATATTCCAGCTATCAAACAATAATTTAATATTTGTTTAATTTTGATGTGAATATTTTGTACATTCCATATATATTTTATATTTATATACACACAATATTATGTATACTATATAGTTTGTTTTTAAAAAGTATTGTAGTTGTTAACTGTGTTCTGTTATTTTTTGGAATATAATTTGTAAATTAAATTCGTTAATGGGTTTATTTGTTACTTGTATCTTTTCTTTTAGGGTACTGCCCTGGTTGTTAGTATTTACTTCCGCGGTAATGCGGCTAAGGGCATCTGCCACAACGTTTTCAGATCCTTTTTTATAGGAAATCTCGTAATCGTACTCTAGTAGTTGGAGTTTCCAACGAACTAATTTTGAATTTGGTTGTTTAAAATTCATTAGCCAAGTTAATGGTCGATGATCTGTAACGATTTTGAACCTTTGACCGAATAAATAGGGTCGGAAGTGTTTCTTTGCCCAAATAATTGCTAACATCTCTTTCTCAACCGTGGAGTAGTTTAACTCCGTATCAGTAAGGGTTCGACTAGCGAATGCAATCGGTCTCTCGATGTTTTCTGAACCTTGTGATAACACGGCACCAATTGCCACATTACTTGCATCGGTTGTAAGGATGAATGGTTTGTAAAAATCGGGGTATTGTAGTAGCGGGTCATTGCAAAGTAGTGTCCTACACGTTTCGAATGCGTTAGTGAACTCGTTACTTATCTTTACTGCATTCCTTCCTTTTAGCTGTTGTGTTAAGGGTTTTGTGATATTTGCAAAGTCCCTTATGAATTTACGATAATAGCCTAAAAGTCCTAGGAAAGATTTGATTTGCTTCTTGGTCTTAGGCATAGGAAATGATTTTATGGTTTCAATCTTTTTAGGATTTGGTTTGATTCCCTTATTTGTTACAATATGCCCCAAATATTCAATTTCCTTTCTTAGGAAGTTTGATTTACTAGGTTGGAGCTTCAGATTTGCGTTGTTAAGTTTGGTGAACACTGCATGTAAATGTAACATGTGTTCTTGAAGTGACAATGAGAAAACAATTATATCATCTAGATATATTAGGCAGTATTTGCAATTTAAATCTGTTAAAATGTTGTCCATAACTCTTTGGAACGTAGCAGGAGCGTTAGTAAGACCGAAAGGCATTCTAACGAACTCGAAATGACCGTCAACGGTAGAGAAAGCTGTTTTATCTATATCTTTTGGGTGCATTTCTATTTGGTGATAACCGCTGGCTATTTCGTTTTTAATCGATAACATTAAAATTAAGACACTTATCGATTTTTTTTAACAAACTCGATCTTTTCGTGCTATACAGGAACCTACATAAAAAATTTCAAGTCTCTAGCTCTTATAGGTTCTGAGATCGACGCGTTCATACATACGGACAGACGGACGGACAGACGGACAGGGCTAAATCGACTCGGCTTGTCTCCCTGATCAAGAATATGTATACTTTATGGGGTCTGCCACGCCTCCTTCTCCCTGTTACATACATTTCAACAAAAACATTATACCCTGATTTTCCCATTTTCAATGGGTTCAGGGTATAACAAGTAAGAAAACTCTAGTCGAGACAGCTCGACTAGGGTATACCCTGAACCCTGCGAAGAACTGCAATTCCAAGCAATCTCCATTTCTTTAATATACATAAGTATGGAATACCCATAATCAAATAATAACATTATGCAACACTATTAATAGAGGATTATTCCTATAAGTAAATCTGGTCATACTGTGCATGATCTTCTTCTTTCTTCTTGATAATTTCGTCAAAGCATAAGCAAGTGGTGTGGTGTTGCAAGTATAAAAACAAATCGTAATAATAAATTACAATCACAATATAAAATATAAAACTATCATTAGTGTATTTGATTAAACATATTTATCTAGTTTTCCAACAATAAGTATATATATGTTCATTACATACAAACATACAAACATACACACAAGCGCAAGTCGTTGTGTTCGACATAACACCAAGCATAGTCGGATCAACGATTGTGGGTGTCGCTGGTTCTTTCTTGGCCGGTGGCTTCCTGGCCACAGTCGGCTTGGTGGCCATCTTCTCCTGAATCTCGGCGGCCTTGGCGCGTATGTAATTGCGCTGGTTTGTTCCCAATAGCCGCAGACGCCGCCGCCATTCGCAGATTAGCCTTAGCATTATCTGGCTTGCCAAGGGCAATGAGCTGAGCAGACGGATTGTCGGCGGTAAAGGCCGCTGGGAGATTGTTAACAGAGCATACGATGTGGTCCGGTTCCATTTTGGGGTTTTTGGCTTTGTGTGGTCGGCCACGTCGCTTTTTGCGGGCCGGATCGGCGCCTTGGGGAACCGTATCGCATGGACAATAAACTGAATTATCAAACCTATTGAATTGCTTGAGCCTATCAAGCAACGTCTGCTTGCCCAACTTGATCAATATTTGCTCGCCCAAGGGAAACTTCTCCTTACTGGGGAAGCATGTCTGCTTCGCCGCAGTCGGCGGCATCGAGGTTGCGGACTTGAGACTAAGTGGTCGCAACGGCTTCTGCTCAGCGGAAGGCACATTTTTCGAAGAACTCTGTGCGTCAGCTGGAGTCCCGGCTGGCACCAGATACTCCTTGTACTTAATTCGCAATCTTTCTGTTCTTAATTTGCATTCGTCCACATTCTCCTGTTTTTCAGCCATTTTATTTATTCAT
Source organism: Drosophila paranaensis (assembly GCA_035047545.1). Lineage (NCBI taxonomy): Eukaryota > Metazoa > Arthropoda > Insecta > Diptera > Drosophilidae > Drosophila > Drosophila paranaensis. The sequence goes on along the minus strand of JAWNPL010000190.1, from coordinate 27,064 downwards.
TTATCACTTTTTGTTCACGATTAAAATATTAAATTTATTTTATTTTATTTTTTGTTATGTAATTTGGAAAATATTTTTGGATTATTTTATTTTTTGTTTTTTTGTAATTTGGAAAATATTTTTGGAAATTTTATTCGACGTTTTCTCGACGACTGAGCATGAAGCACTGAGCATTAGCAGCCGAAAAAAAGCAACGTCACCTTTCAACGCCTGCTTAGTTTTTTTTTGCCGGAAATTTAATCCATTGCAATAGTCTCAATTGCCATTTAATAAATGTCTAACTGACTTTGACACATACTTCAAATCAAAGTTGATTGATTTCGCTCAGTTGAAATATATCGATAGACCAATATTATATTATATTACCGTATCTATAAATATTCCAGCTATCAAACAATAATTTAATATTTGTTTAATTTTGATGTGAATATTTTGTACATTCCATATATATTTTATATTTATATACACAACAATAATTATGTATACTATATAGTTTGTTTTTAAAAAGTATTGTAGTTGTTAACTGTGTTCTGTTATTTTTTTGGAATATAATTTGTAAATTAAATTCGTTAATGGGTTTATTTGTTACTTGTATCTTTTCTTTTAGGGTACTGCCCTGGTTGTTAGTATTTACTTCCGCGGTAATGCGGCTAAGGGCATCTGCCACAACGTTTTCAGATCCTTTTTTATAGGAAATCTCGTAATCGTACTCTAGTAGTTGGAGTTTCCAACGAACTAATTTTGAATTTGGTTGTTTAAAATTCATTAGCCAAGTTAATGGTCGATGATCTGTAACGATTTTGAACCTTTGACCGAATAAATAGGGTCGGAAGTGTTTCTTTGCCCAAATAATTGCTAACATCTCTTTCTCAACCGTGGAGTAGTTTAACTCCGTATCAGTAAGGGTTCGACTAGCGAATGCAATCGGTCTCTCGATGTTTTCTGAACCTTGTGATAACACGGCACCAATTGCCACATTACTTGCATCGGTTGTAAGGATGAATGGTTTGTCAAAATCGGGGTATTGTAGTAGCGGGTCATTGCAAAGTAGTGTCCTACACGTTTCGAATGCGTTAGTGAACTCGTTACTTATCTTTACTGCATTCCTTCCTTTTAGCTGTTGTGTTAAGGGTTTTGTGATATTTGCAAAGTCCCTTATGAATTTACGATAATAGCCTAAAAGTCCTAGGAAAGATTTGATTTGCTTCTTGGTCTTAGGCATAGGAAATGATTTTATGGTTTCAATCTTTTTAGGATTTGGTTTGATTCCCTTATTTGTTACAATATGCCCCAAATATTCAATTTCCTTTCTTAGGAAGTTTGATTTACTAGGTTGGAGCTTCAGATTTGCGTTGTTAAGTTTGGTGAACACTGCATGTAAATGTAACATGTGTTCTTGAAGTGACAATGAGAAAACAATTATATCATCTAGATATATTAGGCAGTATTTGCAATTTAAATCTGTTAAAATGTTGTCCATAACTCTTTGGAACGTAGCAGGAGCGTTAGTAAGACCGAAAGGCATTCTAACGAACTCGAAATGACCGTCAACGGTAGAGAAAGCTGTTTTATCTATATCTTTTGGGTGCATTTCTATTTGGTGATAACCGCTGGCTATTTCGTTTTTAATCGATAACATTAAAATTAAGACAGTTATCGATTTTTTTTAACAAACTCGATCTTTTCGTGCTATACAGGAACCTACATAAAAAATTTCAAGTCTCTAGCTCTTATAGGTTCTGAGATCGACGCGTTCATACATACGGACAGACGGACGGACAGACGGACAGACGGACAGGGCTAAATCGACTCGGCTTGTCTCCCTGATCAAGAATATGTATACTTTATGGGGTCTGCCACGCCTCCTTCTCCCTGTTACATACATTTCAACAAAAACATTATACCCTGATTTTCCCATTTTCAATGGGTTCAGGGTATAACAAGTAAGAAAACTCTAGTCGAGACAGCTCGACTAGGGTATACCCTGAACCCTGCGAAGAACTGCAATTCCAAGCAATCTCCATTTCTTTAATATACATAAGTATGGAATACCCATAATCAAATAATAACATTATGCAACACTATTAATAGAGGATTATTCCTATAAGTAAATCTGGTCATACTGTGCATGATCTTCTTCTTTCTTCTTGATAATTTCGTCAAAGCATAAGCAAGTGGTGTGGTGTTGCAAGTATAAAAACAAATCGTAATAATAAATTACAATCACAATATAAAATATAAAACTATCATTAGTGTATTTGATTAAACATATTTATCTAGTTTTCCAACAATAAGTATATATATGTTCATTACATACAAACATACAAACATACACACAAGCGCAAGTCGTTGTGTTCGACATAACACCAAGCATAGTCGGATCAACGATTGTGGGTGTCGCTGGTTCTTTCTTGGCCGGTGGCTTCCTGGCCACAGTCGGCTTGGTGGCCATCTTCTCCTGAATCTCGGCGGCCTTGGCGCGTATGTAATTGCGCTGGTTTGTTCCCAATAGCCGCAGACGCCGCCGCCATTCGCAGATTAGCCTTAGCATTATCTGGCTTGCCAAGGGCAATGAGCTGAGCAGACGGATTGTCGGCGGTAAAGGCCGCTGGGAGATTGTTAACAGAGCATACGATGTGGTCCGGTTCCATTTTGGGGTTTTTGGCTTTGTGTGGTCGGCCACGTCGCTTTTTGCGGGCCGGATCGGCGCCTTGGGGAACCGTATCGCATGGACAATAAACTGAATTATCAAACCTATTGAATTGCTTGAGCCTATCAAGCAACGTCTGCTTGCCCAACTTGATCAATATTTGCTCGCCCAAGGGAAACTTCTCCTTACTGGGGAAGCATGTCTGCTTCGCCGCAGTCGGCGGCATCGAGGTTGCGGACTTGAGACTAAGTGGTCGCAACGGCTTCTGCTCAGCGGAAGGCACATTTTTCGAAGAACTCTGTGCGTCAGCTGGAGTCCCGGCTGGCACCAGATACTCCTTGTACTTAATTCGCAATCTTTCTGTTCTTAATTTGCATTCGTCCACATTCTCCTGTTTTTCAGCCATTTTATTTATTCATTTATCACTTTTTGTTCACGATTAAAATATTAAATTTATTTTATTTTATTTTTTGTTATGTAATTTGGAAAATATTTTTGGATTATTTTATTTTTTGTTTTTTTGTAATTTGGAAAATATTTTTGGAAATTTTATTCGACGTTTTCTCGACGACTGAGCATGAAGCACTGAGCATTAGCAGCCGAAAAAAAGCAACGTCACCTTTCAACGCCTGCTTAGTTTTTTTTTGCCGGAAATTTAATCCATTGCAATAGTCTCAATTGCCATTTAATAAATGTCTAACTGACTTTGACACATACTTCAAATCAAAGTTGATTGATTTCGCTCAGTTGAAATATATCGATAGACCAATATTATATTATATTACCGTATCTATAAATATTCCAGCTATCAAACAATAATTTAATATTTGTTTAATTTTGATGTGAATATTTTGTACATTCCATATATATTTTATATTTATATACACAACAATAATTATGTATACTATATAGTTTGTTTTTAAAAAGTATTGTAGTTGTTAACTGTGTTCTGTTATTTTTTTGGAATATAATTTGTAAATTAAATTCGTTAATGGGTTTATTTGTTACTTGTATCTTTTCTTTTAGGGTACTGCCCTGGTTGTTAGTATTTACTTCCGCGGTAATGCGGCTAAGGGCATCTGCCACAACGTTTTCAGATCCTTTTTATAGGAAATCTCGTAATCGTACTCTAGTAGTTGGAGTTTCCAACGAACTAATTTTGAATTTGGTTGTTTAAAATTCATTAGCCAAGTTAATGGTCGATGATCTGTAACGATTTTGAACCTTTGACCGAATAAATAGGGTCGGAAGTGTTTCTTTGCCCAAATAATTGCTAACATCTCTTTCTCAACCGGGAGTAGAACTCCGATCAGAAGGGTTCGACAGCGAAGCAATCGGCCTCGATGTTCTGAACCTTGTGATAACACGCACCAATTGCCACAACTGCATTTTTTTATAATAATTATGAACATATTTGTTTAAAATTTTTTTGGAATATAATTTGTAAATTAAATTCGTTAATGGGTTTATTTGTTACTTGTATCTTTTCTTTTAGGGTACTGCCCTGGTTGTTAGTATTTACTTCCGCGGTAATGCGGCTAAGGGCATCTGCCACAACGTTTTCAGATCCTTTTTTATAGGAAATCTCGTAATCGTACTCTAGTAGTTGGAGTTTCCAACGAACTAATTTTGAATTTGGTTGTTTAAAATTCATTAGCCAAGTTAATGGTCGATGATCTGTAACGATTTTGAACCTTTGACCGAATAAATAGGGTCGGAAGTGTTTCTTTGCCCAAATAATTGCTAACATCTCTTTCTCAACCGTGGAGTAGTTTAACTCCGTATCAGTAAGGGTTCGACTAGCGAATGCAATCGGTCTCTCGATGTTTTCTGAACCTTGTGATAACACGGCACCAATTGCCACATTACTTGCATCGGTTGTAAGGATGAATGGTTTGTCAAAATCGGGGTATTGTAGTAGCGGGTCATTGCAAAGTAGTGTCCTACACGTTTCGAATGCGTTAGTGAACTCGTTACTTATCTTTACTGCATTCCTTCCTTTTAGCTGTTGTGTTAAGGGTTTTGTGATATTTGCAAAGTCCCTTATGAATTTACGATAATAGCCTAAAAGTCCTAGGAAAGATTTGATTTGCTTCTTGGTCTTAGGCATAGGAAATGATTTTATGGTTTCAATCTTTTTAGGATTTGGTTTGATTCCCTTATTTGTTACAATATGCCCCAAATATTCAATTTCCTTTCTTAGGAAGTTTGATTTACTAGGTTGGAGCTTCAGATTTGCGTTGTTAAGTTTGGTGAACACTGCATGTAAATGTAACATGTGTTCTTGAAGTGACAATGAGAAAACAATTATATCATCTAGATATATTAGGCAGTATTTGCAATTTAAATCTGTTAAAATGTTGTCCATAACTCTTTGGAACGTAGCAGGAGCGTTAGTAAGACCGAAAGGCATTCTAACGAACTCGAAATGACCGTCAACGGTAGAGAAAGCTGTTTTATCTATATCTTTTGGGTGCATTTCTATTTGGTGATAACCGCTGGCTATTTCGTTTTTAATCGATAACATTAAAATTAAGACAGTTATCGATTTTTTTTAACAAACTCGATCTTTTCGTGCTATACAGGAACCTACATAAAAAATTTCAAGTCTCTAGCTCTTATAGGTTCTGAGATCGACGCGTTCATACATACGGACAGACGGACGGACAGACGGACAGACGGACAGGGCTAAATCGACTCGGCTTGTCTCCCTGATCAAGAATATGTATACTTTATGGGGTCTGCCACGCCTCCTTCTCCCTGTTACATACATTTCAACAAAAACATTATACCCTGATTTTCCCATTTTCAATGGGTTCAGGGTATAACAAGTAAGAAAACTCTAGTCGAGACAGCTCGACTAGGGTATACCCTGAACCCTGCGAAGAACTGCAATTCCAAGCAATCTCCATTTCTTTAATATACATAAGTATGGAATACCCATAATCAAATAATAACATTATGCAACACTATTAATAGAGGATTATTCCTATAAGTAAATCTGGTCATACTGTGCATGATCTTCTTCTTTCTTCTTGATAATTTCGTCAAAGCATAAGCAAGTGGTGTGGTGTTGCAAGTATAAAAACAAATCGTAATAATAAATTACAATCACAATATAAAATATAAAACTATCATTAGTGTATTTGATTAAACATATTTATCTAGTTTTCCAACAATAAGTATATATATGTTCATTACATACAAACATACAAACATACACACAAGCGCAAGTCGTTGTGTTCGACATAACACCAAGCATAGTCGGATCAACGATTGTGGGTGTCGCTGGTTCTTTCTTGGCCGGTGGCTTCCTGGCCACAGTCGGCTTGGTGGCCATCTTCTCCTGAATCTCGGCGGCCTTGGCGCGTATGTAATTGCGCTGGTTTGTTCCCAATAGCCGCAGACGCCGCCGCCATTCGCAGATTAGCCTTAGCATTATCTGGCTTGCCAAGGGCAATGAGCTGAGCAGACGGATTGTCGGCGGTAAAGGCCGCTGGGAGATTGTTAACAGAGCATACGATGTGGTCCGGTTCCATTTTGGGGTTTTTGGCTTTGTGTGGTCGGCCACGTCGCTTTTTGCGGGCCGGATCGGCGCCTTGGGGAACCGTATCGCATGGACAATAAACTGAATTATCAAACCTATTGAATTGCTTGAGCCTATCAAGCAACGTCTGCTTGCCCAACTTGATCAATATTTGCTCGCCCAAGGGAAACTTCTCCTTACTGGGGAAGCATGTCTGCTTCGCCGCAGTCGGCGGCATCGAGGTTGCGGACTTGAGACTAAGTGGTCGCAACGGCTTCTGCTCAGCGGAAGGCACATTTTTCGAAGAACTCTGTGCGTCAGCTGGAGTCCCGGCTGGCACCAGATACTCCTTGTACTTAATTCGCAATCTTTCTGTTCTTAATTTGCATTCGTCCACATTCTCCTGTTTTTCAGCCATTTTATTTATTCATTTATCACTTTTTGTTCACGATTAAAATATTAAATTTATTTTATTTTATTTTTTGTTATGTAATTTGGAAAATATTTTTGGATTATTTTATTTTTTGTTTTTTTTGTAATTTGGAAAATATTTTTGGAAATTTTATTCGACGTTTTCTCGACGACTGAGCATGAAGCACTGAGCATTAGCAGCCGAAAAAAAGCAACGTCACCTTTCAACGCCTGCTTAGTTTTTTTTTTGCCGGAAATTTAATCCATTGCAATAGTCTCAATTGCCATTTAATAAATGTCTAACTGACTTTGACACATACTTCAAATCAAAGTTGATTGATTTCGCTCAGTTGAAATATATCGATAGACCAATATTATATTATATTACCGTATCTATAAATATTCCAGCTATCAAACAATAATTTAATATTTGTTTAATTTTGATGTGAATATTTTGTACATTCCATATATATTTTATATTTATATACACAACAATAATTATGTATACTATATAGTTTGTTTTTAAAAAGTATTGTAGTTGTTAACTGTGTTCTGTTATTTTTTTTTTGGAATATAATTTGTAAATTAAATTCGTTAATGGGTTTATTTGTTACTTGTATCTTTTCTTTTAGGGTACTGCCCTGGTTGTTAGTATTTACTTCCGCGGTAATGCGGCTAAGGGCATCTGCCACAACGTTTTCAGATCCTTTTTTATAGGAAATCTCGTAATCGTACTCTAGTAGTTGGAGTTTCCAACGAACTAATTTTGAATTTGGTTGTTTAAAATTCATTAGCCAAGTTAATGGTCGATGATCTGTAACGATTTTGAACCTTTGACCGAATAAATAGGGTCGGAAGTGTTTCTTTGCCCAAATAATTGCTAACATCTCTTTCTCAACCGTGGAGTAGTTTAACTCCGTATCAGTAAGGGTTCGACTAGCGAATGCAATCGGTCTCTCGATGTTTTCTGAACCTTGTGATAACACGGCACCAATTGCCACATTACTTGCATCGGTTGTAAGGATGAATGGTTTGTCAAAATCGGGGTATTGTAGTAGCGGGTCATTGCAAAGTAGTGTCCTACACGTTTCGAATGCGTTAGTGAACTCGTTACTTATCTTTACTGCATTCCTTCCTTTTAGCTGTTGTGTTAAGGGTTTTGTGATATTTGCAAAGTCCCTTATGAATTTACGATAATAGCCTAAAAGTCCTAGGAAAGATTTGATTTGCTTCTTGGTCTTAGGCATAGGAAATGATTTTATGGTTTCAATCTTTTTAGGATTTGGTTTGATTCCCTTATTTGTTACAATATGCCCCAAATATTCAATTTCCTTTCTTAGGAAGTTTGATTTACTAGGTTGGAGCTTCAGATTTGCGTTGTTAAGTTTGGTGAACACTGCATGTAAATGTAACATGTGTTCTTGAAGTGACAATGAGAAAACAATTATATCATCTAGATATATTAGGCAGTATTTGCAATTTAAATCTGTTAAAATGTTGTCCATAACTCTTTGGAACGTAGCAGGAGCGTTAGTAAGACCGAAAGGCATTCTAACGAACTCGAAATGACCGTCAACGGTAGAGAAAGCTGTTTTATCTATATCTTTTGGGTGCATTTCTATTTGGTGATAACCGCTGGCTATTTCGTTTTTAATCGATAACATTAAAATTAAGACAGTTATCGATTTTTTTTAACAAACTCGATCTTTTCGTGCTATACAGGAACCTACATAAAAAATTTCAAGTCTCTAGCTCTTATAGGTTCTGAGATCGACGCGTTCATACATACGGACAGACGGACGGACAGACGGACAGACGGACAGGGCTAAATCGACTCGGCTTGTCTCCCTGATCAAGAATATGTATACTTTATGGGGTCTGCCACGCCTCCTTCTCCCTGTTACATACATTTCAACAAAAACATTATACCCTGATTTTCCCATTTTCAATGGGTTCAGGGTATAACAAGTAAGAAAACTCTAGTCGAGACAGCTCGACTAGGGTATACCCTGAACCCTGCGAAGAACTGCAATTCCAAGCAATCTCCATTTCTTTAATATACATAAGTATGGAATACCCATAATCAAATAATAACATTATGCAACACTATTAATAGAGGATTATTCCTATAAGTAAATCTGGTCATACTGTGCATGATCTTCTTCTTTCTTCTTGATAATTTCGTCAAAGCATAAGCAAGTGGTGTGGTGTTGCAAGTATAAAAACAAATCGTAATAATAAATTACAATCACAATATAAAATATAAAACTATCATTAGTGTATTTGATTAAACATATTTATCTAGTTTTCCAACAATAAGTATATATATGTTCATTACATACAAACATACAAACATACACACAAGCGCAAGTCGTTGTGTTCGACATAACACCAAGCATAGTCGGATCAACGATTGTGGGTGTCGCTGGTTCTTTCTTGGCCGGTGGCTTCCTGGCCACAGTCGGCTTGGTGGCCATCTTCTCCTGAATCTCGGCGGCCTTGGCGCGTATGTAATTGCGCTGGTTTGTTCCCAATAGCCGCAGACGCCGCCGCCATTCGCAGATTAGCCTTAGCATTATCTGGCTTGCCAAGGGCAATGAGCTGAGCAGACGGATTGTCGGCGGTAAAGGCCGCTGGGAGATTGTTAACAGAGCATACGATGTGGTCCGGTTCCATTTTGGGGTTTTTGGCTTTGTGTGGTCGGCCACGTCGCTTTTTGCGGGCCGGATCGGCGCCTTGGGGAACCGTATCGCATGGACAATAAACTGAATTATCAAACCTATTGAATTGCTTGAGCCTATCAAGCAACGTCTGCTTGCCCAACTTGATCAATATTTGCTCGCCCAAGGGAAACTTCTCCTTACTGGGGAAGCATGTCTGCTTCGCCGCAGTCGGCGGCATCGAGGTTGCGGACTTGAGACTAAGTGGTCGCAACGGCTTCTGCTCAGCGGAAGGCACATTTTTCGAAGAACTCTGTGCGTCAGCTGGAGTCCCGGCTGGCACCAGATACTCCTTGTACTTAATTCGCAATCTTTCTGTTCTTAATTTGCATTCGTCCACATTCTCCTGTTTTTCAGCCATTTTATTTATTCATTTATCACTTTTTGTTCACGATTAAAATATTAAATTTATTTTATTTTATTTTTTGTTATGTAATTTGGAAAATATTTTTGGATTATTTTATTTTTTGTTTTTTTTGTAATTTGGAAAATATTTTTGGAAATTTTATTCGACGTTTTCTCGACGACTGAGCATGAAGCACTGAGCATTAGCAGCCGAAAAAAAGCAACGTCACCTTTCAACGCCTGCTTAGTTTTTTTTTGCCGGAAATTTAATCCATTGCAATAGTCTCAATTGCCATTTAATAAATGTCTAACTGACTTTGACACATACTTCAAATCAAAGTTGATTGATTTCGCTCAGTTGAAATATATCGATAGACCAATATTATATTATATTACCGTATCTATAAATATTCCAGCTATCAAACAATAATTTAATATTTGTTTAATTTTGATGTGAATATTTTGTACATTCCATATATATTTTATATTTATATACACAACAATAATTATGTATACTATATAGTTTGTTTTTAAAAAGTATTGTAGTTGTTAACTGTGTTCTGTTATTTTTTTGGAATATAATTTGTAAATTAAATTCGTTAATGGGTTTATTTGTTACTTGTATCTTTTCTTTTAGGGTACTGCCCTGGTTGTTAGTATTTACTTCCGCGGTAATGCGGCTAAGGGCATCTGCCACAACGTTTTCAGATCCTTTTTTATAGGAAATCTCGTAATCGTACTCTAGTAGTTGGAGTTTCCAACGAACTAATTTTGAATTTGGTTGTTTAAAATTCATTAGCCAAGTTAATGGTCGATGATCTGTAACGATTTTGAACCTTTGACCGAATAAATAGGGTCGGAAGTGTTTCTTTGCCCAAATAATTGCTAACATCTCTTTCTCAACCGTGGAGTAGTTTAACTCCGTATCAGTAAGGGTTCGACTAGCGAATGCAATCGGTCTCTCGATGTTTTCTGAACCTTGTGATAACACGGCACCAATTGCCACATTACTTGCATCGGTTGTAAGGATGAATGGTTTGTCAAAATCGGGGTATTGTAGTAGCGGGTCATTGCAAAGTAGTGTCCTACACGTTTCGAATGCGTTAGTGAACTCGTTACTTATCTTTACTGCATTCCTTCCTTTTAGCTGTTGTGTTAAGGGTTTTGTGATATTTGCAAAGTCCCTTATGAATTTACGATAATAGCCTAAAAGTCCTAGGAAAGATTTGATTTGCTTCTTGGTCTTAGGCATAGGAAATGATTTTATGGTTTCAATCTTTTTAGGATTTGGTTTGATTCCCTTATTTGTTACAATATGCCCCAAATATTCAATTTCCTTTCTTAGGAAGTTTGATTTACTAGGTTGGAGCTTCAGATTTGCGTTGTTAAGTTTGGTGAACACTGCATGTAAATGTAACATGTGTTCTTGAAGTGACAATGAGAAAACAATTATATCATCTAGATATATTAGGCAGTATTTGCAATTTAAATCTGTTAAAATGTTGTCCATAACTCTTTGGAACGTAGCAGGAGCGTTAGTAAGACCGAAAGGCATTCTAACGAACTCGAAATGACCGTCAACGGTAGAGAAAGCTGTTTTATCTATATCTTTTGGGTGCATTTCTATTTGGTGATAACCGCTGGCTATTTCGTTTTTAATCGATAACATTAAAATTAAGACAGTTATCGATTTTTTTTAACAAACTCGATCTTTTCGTGCTATACAGGAACCTACATAAAAAATTTCAAGTCTCTAGCTCTTATAGGTTCTGAGATCGACGCGTTCATACATACGGACAGACGGACGGACAGACGGACAGACGGACAGGGCTAAATCGACTCGGCTTGTCTCCCTGATCAAGAATATGTATACTTTATGGGGTCTGCCACGCCTCCTTCTCCCTGTTACATACATTTCAACAAAAACATTATACCCTGATTTTCCCATTTTCAATGGGTTCAGGGTATAACAAGTAAGAAAACTCTAGTCGAGACAGCTCGACTAGGGTATACCCTGAACCCTGCGAAGAACTGCAATTCCAAGCAATCTCCATTTCTTTAATATACATAAGTATGGAATACCCATAATCAAATAATAACATTATGCAACACTATTAATAGAGGATTATTCCTATAAGTAAATCTGGTCATACTGTGCATGATCTTCTTCTTTCTTCTTGATAATTTCGTCAAAGCATAAGCAAGTGGTGTGGTGTTGCAAGTATAAAAACAAATCGTAATAATAAATTACAATCACAATATAAAATATAAAACTATCATTAGTGTATTTGATTAAACATATTTATCTAGTTTTCCAACAATAAGTATATATATGTTCATTACATACAAACATACAAACATACACACAAGCGCAAGTCGTTGTGTTCGACATAACACCAAGCATAGTCGGATCAACGATTGTGGGTGTCGCTGGTTCTTTCTTGGCCGGTGGCTTCCTGGCCACAGTCGGCTTGGTGGCCATCTTCTCCTGAATCTCGGCGGCCTTGGCGCGTATGTAATTGCGCTGGTTTGTTCCCAATAGCCGCAGACGCCGCCGCCATTCGCAGATTAGCCTTAGCATTATCTGGCTTGCCAAGGGCAATGAGCTGAGCAGACGGATTGTCGGCGGTAAAGGCCGCTGGGAGATTGTTAACAGAGCATACGATGTGGTCCGGTTCCATTTTGGGGTTTTTGGCTTTGTGTGGTCGGCCACGTCGCTTTTTGCGGGCCGGATCGGCGCCTTGGGGAACCGTATCGCATGGACAATAAACTGAATTATCAAACCTATTGAATTGCTTGAGCCTATCAAGCAACGTCTGCTTGCCCAACTTGATCAATATTTGCTCGCCCAAGGGAAACTTCTCCTTACTGGGGAAGCATGTCTGCTTCGCCGCAGTCGGCGGCATCGAGGTTGCGGACTTGAGACTAAGTGGTCGCAACGGCTTCTGCTCAGCGGAAGGCACATTTTTCGAAGAACTCTGTGCGTCAGCTGGAGTCCCGGCTGGCACCAGATACTCCTTGTACTTAATTCGCAATCTTTCTGTTCTTAATTTGCATTCGTCCACATTCTCCTGTTTTTCAGCCATTTTATTTATTCATTTATCACTTTTTGTTCACGATTAAAATATTAAATTTATTTTATTTTATTTTTTGTTATGTAATTTGGAAAATATTTTTGGATTATTTTATTTTTTGTTTTTTTGTAATTTGGAAAATATTTTTGGAAATTTTATTCGACGTTTTCTCGACGACTGAGCATGAAGCACTGAGCATTAGCAGCCGAAAAAAAGCAACGTCACCTTTCAACGCCTGCTTAGTTTTTTTTTGCCGGAAATTTAATCCATTGCAATAGTCTCAATTGCCATTTAATAAATGTCTAACTGACTTTGACACATACTTCAAATCAAAGTTGATTGATTTCGCTCAGTTGAAATATATCGATAGACCAATATTATATTATATTACCGTATCTATAAATATTCCAGCTATCAAACAATAATTTAATATTTGTTTAATTTTGATGTGAATATTTTGTACATTCCATATATATTTTATATTTATATACACAACAATAATTATGTATACTATATAGTTTGTTTTTAAAAAGTATTGTAGTTGTTAACTGTGTTCTGTTATTTTTTTGGAATATAATTTGTAAATTAAATTCGTTAATGGGTTTATTTGTTACTTGTATCTTTTCTTTTAGGGTACTGCCCTGGTTGTTAGTATTTACTTCCGCGGTAATGCGGCTAAGGGCATCTGCCACAACGTTTTCAGATCCTTTTTTATAGGAAATCTCGTAATCGTACTCTAGTAGTTGGAGTTTCCAACGAACTAATTTTGAATTTGGTTGTTTAAAATTCATTAGCCAAGTTAATGGTCGATGATCTGTAACGATTTTGAACCTTTGACCGAATAAATAGGGTCGGAAGTGTTTCTTTGCCCAAATAATTGCTAACATCTCTTTCTCAACCGTGGAGTAGTTTAACTCCGTATCAGTAAGGGTTCGACTAGCGAATGCAATCGGTCTCTCGATGTTTTCTGAACCTTGTGATAACACGGCACCAATTGCCACATTACTTGCATCGGTTGTAAGGATGAATGGTTTGTCAAAATCGGGGTATTGTAGTAGCGGGTCATTGCAAAGTAGTGTCCTACACGTTTCGAATGCGTTAGTGAACTCGTTACTTATCTTTACTGCATAATAGCCTAAAAGTCCTAGGAAAGATTTGATTTGCTTCTTGGTCTTAGGCATAGGAAAGATTTTATGGTTTCAATCTTTTTAGGATTTGGTTTGATCCCTTATTTGTTACAATAGCCCCAAATATCAATTTCCTTTCTTAGAAGTTTGATTTACTAGGTTGAGCTTCAGATTTGCGTTGTTAAGTTTGGTGAACACTGCATGTAAATGTAACATGTGTTCTTGAAGTGACAATGAGAAAACAATTACATCATCTAGATATATTAGGCAGTATTTGCAATTTAAATCTGTTAAAATGTTGTCCATAACTCTTTGAACGTAGCAGAGCGTTAGTAAGACCGAAAGGCATTCTAACGAACTCGAAATGACCGTCAACGGTAAAAACTGTTTTATCTATATCTTTTGGGTGCATTTCTATTTGGTGATAACCGCTGCTATTCGTTTTTAATCGATAACATTAAAATTAAGACATTATCATTTTTTTAACAAACTCGATCTTTTCGTGTATACAGAACCTACATAAAAAATTTCAAGTCTCTAGCTCTTATAGTCTGAATCACGCGTTCAACATACACCCCCTCCTCCTTCTCCTTCTTTCCCCCCCTTCTCCCCCTCCCCCTCTCCCTCCCTTCCTCTCTCTCCCCCTTTTTGGTCGAGATCTGTACGATTTGAACCTTTGACCGAATAAAAGGGTCGGAGGTCTTTGCCCAAATAATTGCTAACATCTCTTTCTCAACCGTGGAGTAGTTTAACTCCGTATCAGTAAGGGTTCGACTAGCGAATGCAATCGGTCTCTCGATGTTTTCTGAACCTTGTGATAACACGGCACCAATTGCCACATTACTTGCATCGGTTGTAAGGATGAATGGTTTGTCAAAATCGGGGTATTGTAGTAGCGGGTCATTGCAAAGTAGTGTCCTACACGTTTCGAATGCGTTAGTGAACTCGTTACTTATCTTTACTGCATTCCTTCCTTTTAGCTGTTGTGTTAAGGGTTTTGTGATATTTGCAAAGTCCCTTATGAATTTACGATAATAGCCTAAAAGTCCTAGGAAAGATTTGATTTGCTTCTTGGTCTTAGGCATAGGAAATGATTTTATGGTTTCAATCTTTTTAGGATTTGGTTTGATTCCCTTATTTGTTACAATATGCCCCAAATATTCAATTTCCTTTCTTAGGAAGTTTGATTTACTAGGTTGGAGCTTCAGATTTGCGTTGTTAAGTTTGGTGAACACTGCATGTAAATGTAACATGTGTTCTTGAAGTGACAATGAGAAAACAATTATATCATCTAGATATATTAGGCAGTATTTGCAATTTAAATCTGTTAAAATGTTGTCCATAACTCTTTGGAACGTAGCAGGAGCGTTAGTAAGACCGAAAGGCATTCTAACGAACTCGAAATGACCGTCAACGGTAGAGAAAGCTGTTTTATCTATATCTTTTGGGTGCATTTCTATTTGGTGATAACCGCTGGCTATTTCGTTTTTAATCGATAACATTAAAATTAAGACACTTGTCGATTTTTTTTAACAAACTCGATCTTTTCGTGCTATACAGGAACCTACATAAAAAATTTCAAGTCTCTAGCTCTTATAGGTTCTGAGATCGACGCGTTCATACATACGGACAGACGGACGGACAGACGGACAGACGGACAGGGCTAAATCGACTCGGCTTGTCTCCCTGATCAAGAATATGTATACTTTATGGGGTCTGCCACGCCTCCTTCTCCCTGTTACATACATTTCAACAAAAACATTATACCCTGATTTTCCCATTTTCAATGGGTTCAGGGTATAACAAGTAAGAAAACTCTAGTCGAGACAGCTCGACTAGGGTATACCCTGAACCCTGCGAAGAACTGCAATTCCAAGCAATCTCCATTTCTTTAATATACATAAGTATGGAATACCCATAATCAAATAATAACATTATGCAACACTATTAATAGAGGATTATTCCTATAAGTAAATCTGGTCATACTGTGCATGATCTTCTTCTTTCTTCTTGATAATTTCGTCAAAGCATAAGCAAGTGGTGTGGTGTTGCAAGTATAAAAACAAATCGTAATAATAAATTACAATCACAATATAAAATATAAAACTATCATTAGTGTATTTGATTAAACATATTTATCTAGTTTTCCAACAATAAGTATACATATGTTCATTACATACAAACATACAAACATACACACAAGCGCAAGTCGTTGTGTTCGACATAACACCAAGCATAGTCGGATCAACGATTGTGGGTGTCGCTGGTTCTTTCTTGGCCGGTGGCTTCCTGGCCACAGTCGGCTTGGTGGCCATCTTCTCCTGAATCTCGGCGGCCTTGGCGCGTATGTAATTGCGCTGGTTTGTTCCCAATAGCCGCAGACGCCGCCGCCATTCGCAGATTAGCCTTAGCATTATCTGGCTTGCCAAGGGCAATGAGCTGAGCAGACGGATTGTCGGCGGTAAAGGCCGCTGGGAGATTGTTAACAGAGCATACGATGTGGTCCGGTTCCATTTTGGGGTTTTTGGCTTTGTGTGGTCGGCCACGTCGCTTTTTGCGGGCCGGATCGGCGCCTTGGGGAACCGTATCGCATGGACAATAAACTGAATTATCAAACCTATTGAATTGCTTGAGCCTATCAAGCAACGTCTGCTTGCCCAACTTGATCAATATTTGCTCGCCCAAGGGAAACTTCTCCTTACTGGGGAAGCATGTCTGCTTCGCCGCAGTCGGCGGCATCGAGGTTGCGGACTTGAGACTAAGTGGTCGCAACGGCTTCTGCTCAGCGGAAGGCACATTTTTCGAAGAACTCTGTGCGTCAGCTGGAGTCCCGGCTGGCACCAGATACTCCTTGTACTTAATTCGCAATCTTTCTGTTCTTAATTTGCATTCGTCCACATTCTCCTGTTTTTCAGCCATTTTATTTATTCATTTATCACTTTTTGTTCACGATTAAAATATTAAATTTATTTTATTTTATTTTTTGTTATGTAATTTGGAAAATATTTTTGGATTATTTTATTTTTTGTTTTTTTGTAATTTGGAAAATATTTTTGGAAATTTTATTCGACGTTTTCTCGACGACTGAGCATGAAGCACTGAGCATTAGCAGCCGAAAAAAAGCAACGTCACCTTTCAACGCCTGCTTAGTTTTTTTTTGCCGGAAATTTAATCCATTGCAATAGTCTCAATTGCCATTTAATAAATGTCTAACTGACTTTGACACATACTTCAAATCAAAGTTGATTGATTTCGCTCAGTTGAAATATATCGATAGACCAATATTATATTATATTACCGTATCTATAAATATTCCAGCTATCAAACAATAATTTAATATTTGTTTAATTTTGATGTGAATATTTTGTACATTCCATATATATTTTATATTTATATACACAACAATAATTATGTATACTATATAGTTTGTTTTTAAAAAGTATTGTAGTTGTTAACTGTGTTCTGTTATTTTTTTGGAATATAATTTGTAAATTAAATTCGTTAATGGGTTTATTTGTTACTTGTATCTTTTCTTTTAGGGTACTGCCCTGGTTGTTAGTATTTACTTCCGCGGTAATGCGGCTAAGGGCATCTGCCACAACATTTTCAGATCCTTTTTTATAGGATATCTCGTAATCGTACTCTAGTAGTTGGAGTTTCCAACGAACTAATTTTGAATTTGGTTGTTTAAAATTCATTAGCCAAGTTAATGGTCGATGATCTGTAACGATTTTGAACCTTTGACCGAATAAATAGGGTCGGAAGTGTTTCTTTGCCCAAATAATTGCTAACATCTCTTTCTCAACCGTGGAGTAGTTTAACTCCGTATCAGTAAGGGTTCGACTAGCGAATGCAATCGGTCTCTCGATGTTTTCTGAACCTTGTGATAACACGGCACCAATTGCCACATTACTTGCATCGGTTGTAAGGATGAATGGTTTGTCAAAATCGGGGTATTGTAGTAGCGGGTCATTGCAAAGTAGTGTCCTACACGTTTCGAATGCGTTAGTGAACTCGTTACTTATCTTTACTGCATTCCTTCCTTTTAGCTGTTGTGTTAAGGGTTTTGTGATATTTGCAAAGTCCCTTATGAATTTACGATAATAGCCTAAAAGTCCTAGGAAAGATTTGATTTGCTTCTTGGTCTTAGGCATAGGAAATGATTTTATGGTTTCAATCTTTTTAGGATTTGGTTTGATTCCCTTATTTGTTACAATATGCCCCAAATATTCAATTTCCTTTCTTAGGAAGTTTGATTTACTAGGTTGGAGCTTCAGATTTGCGTTGTTAAGTTTGGTGAACACTGCATGTAAATGTAACATGTGTTCTTGAAGTGACAATGAGAAAACAATTATATCATCTAGATATATTAGGCAGTATTTGCAATTTAAATCTGTTAAAATGTTGTCCATAACTCTTTGGAACGTAGCAGGAGCGTTAGTAAGACCGAAAGGCATTCTAACGAACTCGAAATGACCGTCAACGGTAGAGAAAGCTGTTTTATCTATATCTTTTGGGTGCATTTCTATTTGGTGATAACCGCTGGCTATTTCGTTTTTAATCGATAACATTAAAATTAAGACACTTGTCGATTTTTTTTAACAAACTCGATCTTTTCGTGCTATACAGGAACCTACATAAAAAATTTCAAGTCTCTAGCTCTTATAGGTTCTGAGATCGACGCGTTCATACATACGGACAGACGGACGGACAGACGGACAGACGGACAGGGCTAAATCGACTCGGCTTGTCTCCCTGATCAAGAATATGTATACTTTATGGGGTCTGCCACGCCTCCTTCTCCCTGTTACATACATTTCAACAAAAACATTATACCCTGATTTTCCCATTTTCAATGGGTTCAGGGTATAACAAGTAAGAAAACTCTAGTCGAGACAGCTCGACTAGGGTATACCCTGAACCCTGCGAAGAACTGCAATTCCAAGCAATCTCCATTTCTTTAATATACATAAGTATGGAATACCCATAATCAAATAATAACATTATGCAACACTATTAATAGAGGATTATTCCTATAAGTAAATCTGGTCATACTGTGCATGATCTTCTTCTTTCTTCTTGATAATTTCGTCAAAGCATAAGCAAGTGGTGTGGTGTTGCAAGTATAAAAACAAATCGTAATAATAAATTACAATCACAATATAAAATATAAAACTATCATTAGTGTATTTGATTAAACATATTTATCTAGTTTTCCAACAATAAGTATATATATGTTCATTACATACAAACATACAAACATACACACAAGCGCAAGTCGTTGTGTTCGACATAACACCAAGCATAGTCGGATCAACGATTGTGGGTGTCGCTGGTTCTTTCTTGGCCGGTGGCTTCCTGGCCACAGTCGGCTTGGTGGCCATCTTCTCCTGAATCTCGGCGGCCTTGGCGCGTATGTAATTGCGCTGGTTTGTTCCCAATAGCCGCAGACGCCGCCGCCATTCGCAGATTAGCCTTAGCATTATCTGGCTTGCCAAGGGCAATGAGCTGAGCAGACGGATTGTCGGCGGTAAAGGCCGCTGGGAGATTGTTAACAGAGCATACGATGTGGTCCGGTTCCATTTTGGGGTTTTTGGCTTTGTGTGGTCGGCCACGTCGCTTTTTGCGGGCCGGATCGGCGCCTTGGGGAACCGTATCGCATGGACAATAAACTGAATTATCAAACCTATTGAATTGCTTGAGCCTATCAAGCAACGTCTGCTTGCCCAACTTGATCAATATTTGCTCGCCCAAGGGAAACTTCTCCTTACTGGGGAAGCATGTCTGCTTCGCCGCAGTCGGCGGCATCGAGGTTGCGGACTTGAGACTAAGTGGTCGCAACGGCTTCTGCTCAGCGGAAGGCACATTTTTCGAAGAACTCTGTGCGTCAGCTGGAGTCCCGGCTGGCACCAGATACTCCTTGTACTTAATTCGCAATCTTTCTGTTCTTAATTTGCATTCGTCCACATTCTCCTGTTTTTCAGCCATTTTATTTATTCATTTATCACTTTTTGTTCACGATTAAAATATTAAATTTATTTTATTTTATTTTTTGTTATGTAATTTGGAAAATATTTTTGGATTATTTTATTTTTTGTTTTTTTGTAATTTGGAAAATATTTTTGGAAATTTTATTCGACGTTTTCTCGACGACTGAGCATGAAGCACTGAGCATTAGCAGCCGAAAAAAAGCAACGTCACCTTTCAACGCCTGCTTAGTTTTTTTTTGCCGGAAATTTAATCCATTGCAATAGTCTCAATTGCCATTTAATAAATGTCTAACTGACTTTGACACATACTTCAAATCAAAGTTGATTGATTTCGCTCAGTTGAAATATATCGATAGACCAATATTATATTATATTACCGTATCTATAAATATTCCAGCTATCAAACAATAATTTAATATTTGTTTAATTTTGATGTGAATATTTTGTACATTCCATATATATTTTATATTTATATACACAACAATAATTATGTATACTATATAGTTTGTTTTTAAAAAGTATTGTAGTTGTTAACTGTGTTCTGTTATTTTTTTGGAATATAATTTGTAAATTAAATTCGTTAATGGGTTTATTTGTTACTTGTATCTTTTCTTTTAGGGTACTGCCCTGGTTGTTAGTATTTACTTCCGCGGTAATGCGGCTAAGGGCATCTGCCACAACGTTTTCAGATCCTTTTTTATAGGAAATCTCGTAATCGTACTCTAGTAGTTGGAGTTTCCAACGAACTAATTTTGAATTTGGTTGTTTAAAATTCATTAGCCAAGTTAATGGTCGATGATCTGTAACGATTTTGAACCTTTGACCGAATAAATAGGGTCGGAAGTGTTTCTTTGCCCAAATAATTGCTAACATCTCTTTCTCAACCGTGGAGTAGTTTAACTCCGTATCAGTAAGGGTTCGACTAGCGAATGCAATCGGTCTCTCGATGTTTTCTGAACCTTGTGATAACACGGCACCAATTGCCACATTACTTGCATCGGTTGTAAGGATGAATGGTTTGTCAAAATCGGGGTATTGTAGTAGCGGGTCATTGCAAAGTAGTGTCCTACACGTTTCGAATGCGTTAGTGAACTCGTTACTTATCTTTACTGCATTCCTTCCTTTTAGCTGTTGTGTTAAGGGTTTTGTGATATTTGCAAAGTCCCTTATGAATTTACGATAATAGCCTAAAAGTCCTAGGAAAGATTTGATTTGCTTCTTGGTCTTAGGCATAGGAAATGATTTTATGGTTTCAATCTTTTTAGGATTTGGTTTGATTCCCTTATTTGTTACAATATGCCCCAAATATTCAATTTCCTTTCTTAGGAAGTTTGATTTACTAGGTTGGAGCTTCAGATTTGCGTTGTTAAGTTTGGTGAACACTGCATGTAAATGTAACATGTGTTCTTGAAGTGACAATGAGAAAACAATTATATCATCTAGATATATTAGGCAGTATTTGCAATTTAAATCTGTTAAAATGTTGTCCATAACTCTTTGGAACGTAGCAGGAGCGTTAGTAAGACCGAAAGGCATTCTAACGAACTCGAAATGACCGTCAACGGTAGAGAAAGCTGTTTTATCTATATCTTTTGGGTGCATTTCTATTTGGTGATAACCGCTGGCTATTTCGTTTTTAATCGATAACATTAAAATTAAGACACTTGTCGATTTTTTTTAACAAACTCGATCTTTTCGTGCTATACAGGAACCTACATAAAAAATTTCAAGTCTCTAGCTCTTATAGGTTCTGAGATCGACGCGTTCATACATACGGACAGACGGACGGACAGACGGACAGACGGACAGGGCTAAATCGACTCGGCTTGTCTCCCTGATCAAGAATATGTATACTTTATGGGGTCTGCCACGCCTCCTTCTCCCTGTTACATACATTTCAACAAAAACATTATACCCTGATTTTCCCATTTTCAATGGGTTCAGGGTATAACAAGTAAGAAAACTCTAGTCGAGACAGCTCGACTAGGGTATACCCTGAACCCTGCGAAGAACTGCAATTCCAAGCAATCTCCATTTCTTTAATATACATAAGTATGGAATACCCATAATCAAATAATAACATTATGCAACACTATTAATAGAGGATTATTCCTATAAGTAAATCTGGTCATACTGTGCATGATCTTCTTCTTTCTTCTTGATAATTTCGTCAAAGCATAAGCAAGTGGTGTGGTGTTGCAAGTATAAAAACAAATCGTAATAATAAATTACAATCACAATATAAAATATAAAACTATCATTAGTGTATTTGATTAAACATATTTATCTAGTTTTCCAACAATAAGTATATATATGTTCATTACATACAAACATACAAACATACACACAAGCGCAAGTCGTTGTGTTCGACATAACACCAAGCATAGTCGGATCAACGATTGTGGGTGTCGCTGGTTCTTTCTTGGCCGGTGGCTTCCTGGCCACAGTCGGCTTGGTGGCCATCTTCTCCTGAATCTCGGCGGCCTTGGCGCGTATGTAATTGCGCTGGTTTGTTCCCAATAGCCGCAGACGCCGCCGCCATTCGCAGATTAGCCTTAGCATTATCTGGCTTGCCAAGGGCAATGAGCTGAGCAGACGGATTGTCGGCGGTAAAGGCCGCTGGGAGATTGTTAACAGAGCATACGATGTGGTCCGGTTCCATTTTGGGGTTTTTGGCTTTGTGTGGTCGGCCACGTCGCTTTTTGCGGGCCGGATCGGCGCCTTGGGGAACCGTATCGCATGGACAATAAACTGAATTATCAAACCTATTGAATTGCTTGAGCCTATCAAGCAACGTCTGCTTGCCCAACTTGATCAATATTTGCTCGCCCAAGGGAAACTTCTCCTTACTGGGGAAGCATGTCTGCTTCGCCGCAGTCGGCGGCATCGAGGTTGCGGACTTGAGACTAAGTGGTCGCAACGGCTTCTGCTCAGCGGAAGGCACATTTTTCGAAGAACTCTGTGCGTCAGCTGGAGTCCCGGCTGGCACCAGATACTCCTTGTACTTAATTCGCAATCTTTCTGTTCTTAATTTGCATTCGTCCACATTCTCCTGTTTTTCAGCCATTTTATTTATTCATTTATCACTTTTTGTTCACGATTAAAATATTAAATTTATTTTATTTTATTTTTTGTTATGTAATTTGGAAAATATTTTTGGATTATTTTATTTTTTGTTTTTTTTGTAATTTGGAAAATATTTTTGGAAATTTTATTCGACGTTTTCTCGACGACTGAGCATGAAGCACTGAGCATTAGCAGCCGAAAAAAAGCAACGTCACCTTTCAACGCCTGCTTAGTTTTTTTTTGCCGGAAATTTAATCCATTGCAATAGTCTCAATTGCCATTTAATAAATGTCTAACTGACTTTGACACATACTTCAAATCAAAGTTGATTGATTTCGCTCAGTTGAAATATATCGATAGACCAATATTATATTATATTACCGTATCTATAAATATTCCAGCTATCAAACAATAATTTAATATTTGTTTAATTTTGATGTGAATATTTTGTACATTCCATATATATTTTATATTTATATACACAACAATAATTATGTATACTATATAGTTTGTTTTTAAAAAGTATTGTAGTTGTTAACTGTGTTCTGTTATTTTTTTGGAATATAATTTGTAAATTAAATTCGTTAATGGGTTTATTTGTTACTTGTATCTTTTCTTTTAGGGTACTGCCCTGGTTGTTAGTATTTACTTCCGCGGTAATGCGGCTAAGGGCATCTGCCACAACGTTTTCAGATCCTTTTTTATAGGAAATCTCGTAATCGTACTCTAGTAGTTGGAGTTTCCAACGAACTAATTTTGAATTTGGTTGTTTAAAATTCATTAGCCAAGTTAATGGTCGATGATCTGTAACGATTTTGAACCTTTGACCGAATAAATAGGGTCGGAAGTGTTTCTTTGCCCAAATAATTGCTAACATCTCTTTCTCAACCGTGGAGTAGTTTAACTCCGTATCAGTAAGGGTTCGACTAGCGAATGCAATCGGTCTCTCGATGTTTTCTGAACCTTGTGATAACACGGCACCAATTGCCACATTACTTGCATCGGTTGTAAGGATGAATGGTTTGTCAAAATCGGGGTATTGTAGTAGCGGGTCATTGCAAAGTAGTGTCCTACACGTTTCGAATGCGTTAGTGAACTCGTTACTTATCTTTACTGCATTCCTTCCTTTTAGCTGTTGTGTTAAGGGTTTTGTGATATTTGCAAAGTCCCTTATGAATTTACGATAATAGCCTAAAAGTCCTAGGAAAGATTTGATTTGCTTCTTGGTCTTAGGCATAGGAAATGATTTTATGGTTTCAATCTTTTTAGGATTTGGTTTGATTCCCTTATTTGTTACAATATGCCCCAAATATTCAATTTCCTTTCTTAGGAAGTTTGATTTACTAGGTTGGAGCTTCAGATTTGCGTTGTTAAGTTTGGTGAACACTGCATGTAAATGTAACATGTGTTCTTGAAGTGACAATGAGAAAACAATTATATCATCTAGATATATTAGGCAGTATTTGCAATTTAAATCTGTTAAAATGTTGTCCATAACTCTTTGGAACGTAGCAGGAGCGTTAGTAAGACCGAAAGGCATTCTAACGAACTCGAAATGACCGTCAACGGTAGAGAAAGCTGTTTTATCTATATCTTTTGGGTGCATTTCTATTTGGTGATAACCGCTGGCTATTTCGTTTTTAATCGATAACATTAAAATTAAGACAGTTATCGATTTTTTTTAACAAACTCGATCTTTTCGTGCTATACAGGAACCTACATAAAAAATTTCAAGTCTCTAGCTCTTATAGGTTCTGAGATCGACGCGTTCATACATACGGACAGACGGACGGACAGACGGACAGACGGACAGGGCTAAATCGACTCGGCTTGTCTCCCTGATCAAGAATATGTATACTTTATGGGGTCTGCCACGCCTCCTTCTCCCTGTTACATACATTTCAACAAAAACATTATACCCTGATTTTCCCATTTTCAATGGGTTCAGGGTATAACAAGTAAGAAAACTCTAGTCGAGACAGCTCGACTAGGGTATACCCTGAACCCTGCGAAGAACTGCAATTCCAAGCAATCTCCATTTCTTTAATATACATAAGTATGGAATACCCATAATCAAATAATAACATTATGCAACACTATTAATAGAGGATTATTCCTATAAGTAAATCTGGTCATACTGTGCATGATCTTCTTCTTTCTTCTTGATAATTTCGTCAAAGCATAAGCAAGTGGTGTGGTGTTGCAAGTATAAAAACAAATCGTAATAATAAATTACAATCACAATATAAAATATAAAACTATCATTAGTGTATTTGATTAAACATATTTATCTAGTTTTCCAACAATAAGTATATATATGTTCATTACATACAAACATACAAACATACACACAAGCGCAAGTCGTTGTGTTCGACATAACACCAAGCATAGTCGGATCAACGATTGTGGGTGTCGCTGGTTCTTTCTTGGCCGGTGGCTTCCTGGCCACAGTCGGCTTGGTGGCCATCTTCTCCTGAATCTCGGCGGCCTTGGCGCGTATGTAATTGCGCTGGTTTGTTCCCAATAGCCGCAGACGCCGCCGCCATTCGCAGATTAGCCTTAGCATTATCTGGCTTGCCAAGGGCAATGAGCTGAGCAGACGGATTGTCGGCGGTAAAGGCCGCTGGGAGATTGTTAACAGAGCATACGATGTGGTCCGGTTCCATTTTGGGGTTTTTGGCTTTGTGTGGTCGGCCACGTCGCTTTTTGCGGGCCGGATCGGCGCCTTGGGGAACCGTATCGCATGGACAATAAACTGAATTATCAAACCTATTGAATTGCTTGAGCCTATCAAGCAACGTCTGCTTGCCCAACTTGATCAATATTTGCTCGCCCAAGGGAAACTTCTCCTTACTGGGGAAGCATGTCTGCTTCGCCGCAGTCGGCGGCATCGAGGTTGCGGACTTGAGACTAAGTGGTCGCAACGGCTTCTGCTCAGCGGAAGGCACATTTTTCGAAGAACTCTGTGCGTCAGCTGGAGTCCCGGCTGGCACCAGATACTCCTTGTACTTAATTCGCAATCTTTCTGTTCTTAATTTGCATTCGTCCACATTCTCCTGTTTTTCAGCCATTTTATTTATTCATTTATCACTTTTTGTTCACGATTAAAATATTAAATTTATTTTATTTTATTTTTTGTTATGTAATTTGGAAAATATTTTTGGATTATTTTATTTTTTGTTTTTTTTGTAATTTGGAAAATATTTTTGGAAATTTTATTCGACGTTTTCTCGACGACTGAGCATGAAGCACTGAGCATTAGCAGCCGAAAAAAAGCAACGTCACCTTTCAACGCCTGCTTAGTTTTTTTTTGCCGGAAATTTAATCCATTGCAATAGTCTCAATTGCCATTTAATAAATGTCTAACTGACTTTGACACATACTTCAAATCAAAGTTGATTGATTTCGCTCAGTTGAAATATATCGATAGACCAATATTATATTATATTACCGTATCTATAAATATTCCAGCTATCAAACAATAATTTAATATTTGTTTAATTTTGATGTGAATATTTTGTACATTCCATATATATTTTATATTTATATACACAACAATAATTATGTATACTATATAGTTTGTTTTTAAAAAGTATTGTAGTTGTTAACTGTGTTCTGTTATTTTTTTGGAATATAATTTGTAAATTAAATTCGTTAATGGGTTTATTTGTTACTTGTATCTTTTCTTTTAGGGTACTGCCCTGGTTGTTAGTATTTACTTCCGCGGTAATGCGGCTAAGGGCATCTGCCACAACGTTTTCAGATCCTTTTTTATAGGAAATCTCGTAATCGTACTCTAGTAGTTGGAGTTTCCAACGAACTAATTTTGAATTTGGTTGTTTAAAATTCATTAGCCAAGTTAATGGTCGATGATCTGTAACGATTTTGAACCTTTGACCGAATAAATAGGGTCGGAAGTGTTTCTTTGCCCAAATAATTGCTAACATCTCTTTCTCAACCGTGGAGTAGTTTAACTCCGTATCAGTAAGGGTTCGACTAGCGAATGCAATCGGTCTCTCGATGTTTTCTGAACCTTGTGATAACACGGCACCAATTGCCACATTACTTGCATCGGTTGTAAGGATGAATGGTTTGTCAAAATCGGGGTATTGTAGTAGCGGGTCATTGCAAAGTAGTGTCCTACACGTTTCGAAT
>JAWNPL010000189.1:0-25697 GCA_035047545.1 Drosophila paranaensis | reverse complement strand
TATTTGCGGGTGCCAGGTAAAACCACAGCAACTAGGTATGATTATGTAAATAATGCTGACGCACCAAATTGTGGTTCAGCACCCTGCACTAGCAAAAATAAGCAGTGTAACACGACTCTTCCTATGCCGAAGTTCTGTGTCGCTGAGAATTTGCTGAGTCGGCGTGCCGATTGCAACTTGATGGAGTGATGCATTTAAGTTCATGGGATTGATCTATGATTTGCCGTTAGTTTCAATTTGATTTACAATAAAGAGAAGACAAGAAGTCTCTGAATTACACTCCGGCAACAGATTTTACGGCTGTAACATAATTTATCTGAACATTACTGAGCCACAAGGCCAGTGCTCAACATTTTGCGTGCGTGATTTTCGTTGTTCGACATGCTGGATCCATGTGTTATATGGTTAGTGCTTTCAATTAGACCATTTTTGAAGGTGTTCCACTATGGTACTTATAGAATTCATTCTTGCAAAGACCATTATTGACCCTAAGAATTGTATTTTAACACTAAGGTCACCTATATGACTTTAAAGGAGAAATTAGTCTAAACTTTTAAATAAGCACAAATTTGCGTAAATTTGACCTCACTCTATGAAGTCAACGAACTGACTTTCATGAAAAAGAATATCTATGTAACTTCAAAGAGATAAAATAATAGAAAAAAATACATCATGTTCTATTTCTATAACCATTTTTACGTATAAACAAAAATACTTTATTTTACTATCGATAATTAAATTCATACCTTATATATCGATATTATTCAATTTCGATTAACTTATTTGTTATTAGTGGTCTTTATTGTCAATGCTAATTATTTTGGTATTTGTTGTTGAATTAGATGGAAACTAATGTTAAATATTTGAAATATGCGCTCGTCAATCGACGGACAGAGTTAAATAAATCTGTCATATCATTCTCCAGTGACGATGGTAACACCTCCACAACGTATCTTGACAAACAAATGGCCTTCCCTGGATCATTAATTCAAATTATTGGAACTTCCGATGGTAAAGAAAGTGACAAATGTATTGTTCAAATTGTAAATTTCAATGCTTTTACAATTAACCAACTTTACGAAATCAAAACAAGCTACTTGGTTAAAGTATCTGAGAATATATTTCCATTTGTTATCAGCATTGATAGTCTGGAGAATCGATTACGTTTAGTTAACAATAGGGAACAATGTCTTTGGTTGACTAACTTAAAAGTGAATGACCTTTTATGCGTACGTGGAGAACTGTTTAAAAATGGAAATACGGATTTTGGTTGTATTATCCGTTACATTGGTCCAGTGGAAGAACTCAATTCCGTAGGATATTATTTTGGATTGGAAATTTTGGTTTGTGAAATGTTACTAAATTGTATAAACTATCTACTGATACATATATTTTAATTACTTTATATATATATATATATATATATATATATATATATATATATATATATATAATTTAGCATCTAAATAACGGCCACTCCCCACAAATCAAAAACATTCATTTCGCCACAAAGTACATGCAGTGTGAACCCAACTTAGCAATATTTGCCACAGCTAACTGGGTAGCTCCTATTTCAAGTGAATCAAAATATAAATTATCGGCCAAACAGTTGATCAAGGAAACTATTGGACGTGTGTATTCAGCCATTGTGCCGTTAACCTTCAATCTTGATGTTCAGGAAAGTGATAACAAGCACAAGAATCGACAGCCAACTGCTCATTTTTATGAGTCATTGATATACACAAACATAATCACAAACACAGAAAAATACGTTTCGGAAATAATGACAGAGTCTATTAAAAGTGAAGGTTCTATACCCACAAACGGGAAACTAAAATATAATAAGGATCAAAAATTACAGTTAAATAACATTCCGATACCTAAAGAACGTAAAGGCGCAACTCTAGTAAGTTTTCATAAAAATACATCTAATGAAAACAATATATTTGATGCAATGAAGAAAACTGAGTCAAATATAAAAGAAAGCGATATTAATGTCATAACTAATAGAGAGATTGAAGAGTCCACAAGGAATGAGCATAATATAATCATTGTTAATAATCGTGTGAAACAAAATAATGTCGATTTAGCCGATTTACTTGGTACCAATTGGCCAACAAACGCAGGAGAAGCTGGTATAATTTTGAACAGAGCGCAATTAGTATCACAACCATACGGCAATAAATTGGAAACGACTGTACCATCTAGTTCTACATGTGAAACTTTTGCTACGAAGAAAGATGTTTCGCATTTATCTACTTCACCCATAGAAGTCAAATTTAACCCTGGTAAGATCGTATACCACTTTTCCTCTTTAGACATCAATGTTTAATATGATAAAATGTATGTGACAAGCAGAAGGGTCCGTGAAAAGTCCATAAAATATATGTATTCTCGATCAGAGCATTAAGCAGAATTGATTAAGTCCTGTGCGTATGTCTGTCCGTCCGTCCGCATGTGTGAACGCGCCTATGTAATAACCTATGAGAACTAAAAACTCTAAAGATTCCATAAGGTATATATGTATATGGTGGTTGTGTAAACTGCTCATTTAGCAGCGTGTGTGTTTATTATTGATTGCGATATACACTGCTGGTCAACAGGTTAGACGCACCGGCACTTGCTTTAAAATTGGCTTAACACCTTTTATTTGAACAAGTAAAAAAAACTCTAGTCGAGACCGCTCGACTAGGGGTTACCCTGAACCCTGCGAAGAACCGCAATTCCAAGCAATCTCCGTTTCTTTAATATACATAAGAATATCCAAATATG
The DNA here is from genome assembly GCA_035047545.1 of Drosophila paranaensis. Classification (NCBI taxonomy): domain Eukaryota; kingdom Metazoa; phylum Arthropoda; class Insecta; order Diptera; family Drosophilidae; genus Drosophila; species Drosophila paranaensis. The sequence continues at coordinate 22,925 of JAWNPL010000189.1, read as the reverse complement.
TTCATTACAAGCCAAACATACACACACACGCACAGGCGCACGCACACACAAACGCCAGTCGGTGTGTCAGCTGTTCTTTGGCTGCTATGCTATGGGAAATTAAATGTTTAATAACTTTTTTTCTAGAGTAACGATTTTGATCAACCTTGTTGGGCGTAATTATGTCATCCATATGTATGTATGTGCCGAAGCACAAGTCTCTAGTATTTAATATACGGGAGTTACAAATTTGAGGCGAAGGGGGCGTGGCATCCAAAATTTAACAAAAACCGAAATTGCGTAAGGCTTACATAACACTAAATGCAAAATTTGAACTCTAGCTAGAAAGATGAATTAGATAGAATTTTATAGCTGAATTTAGATTTTCGTTTTTAATCGATAACAATAAAACGATAACAATTATCGAATTTCTGAAACAAACTCGATATGCGCGCCCTATACAGGGACCTACAAAAAGTCTCTAGCTATTGTAAGTTCTGAGATCGACGCGTTCATACATACGGACAGACGGACAGACAGACAGACGGACGGACAGACGGACAGGGCTAAATCGACTCGGCTTGTCTCCCTGATCAAGAATATATATACTTTATGGGGTCTGCCACGCCTCCTTCTGCCTGTTACATATATACGCCTTTCAACAAAAACATTATACCCTGATTTCCCATTTTCAATGGGTTCAGGGTATAAAAACAATTGTAGAAAATTTATACACATAACCTTTAGTTATTCAATGACTTTTCAAGTATATTTTTATACTTATTCACGAAATGAAATTAGTTATACTGGTTTTGTGCAATGTCCATCATGCTGTCCGTCAGTTTTTCCTTATGAACGTAACCTTCAATAACGTAAAATATTGAAGCTAGAGACTGGGGGCGTGACAAATCGGATCTGACTATAACGTGATTTTACTAAATCTGTTATATTTTGAGCACTATTGATGCTAGAGAATTGAGACTTGGTATATATATATATATGTATACTTGGGTTAACATCACAAGATCGAAAAGTTATGGCGAATATATCTACGCCTACAGGGGCGTGGAAATTAATATGAGCTTATATCTCCTACAGTTTTAGTGCTGAATGCTTCAAAATTGGTGGCCTCCTCCATCGGATCACCAAAAATTATTTTCACGCCGCTTTTGGGGCGTGATTAACAAAAAAGTAACCTGTAATGTTCGCATTTTTGAATGTCAGTAACCAAGTTTTACAGTTCCTACAGTTCCTGAAGACTCTACGACACAGGGTAAAAATTATATGTATACGCCCACTATGGGCGTGGAAAATAACAGAAGAACTGCAGCTTTCGTGTCATTAAATCGCAAAATAATGATTTTGGGACCTTCGACCTGTTTTGCCAAATTTGATATATGTATTCAAAAGAATCTAATTCAAGCGGCGACCTCAAAGACTTTAAAATATAATGCTCCAGATTACCCTTTGGAATGCTGGGACCTCAATAAGTATTTCTTAGTCGCTAGCGCACGACTGCAACGTTCTTTTTTATACCCTAAACCCATTGAAAATGGGAATTCAGGGTATAATGTTTTTTTTGAAAGGTGTATGTATGTAACAGGCAGAAGGAGGCGTGGCAGACCCTATAAAGTATATATATTCTTGATCAGGAAGACGAACCGAGTTGATATAGCCATGTCCGTCTGTCCGTCCGTCCGTCTGTCCGTCTGTCCGTATGTATGAACGCGTCGTTATCAGAACCTATAAGAGCTAGAGACTTGAAATTTTTTATATAGGTCCGTGAATAGCACGAAAAGATCGAGTTTGTTAAAAAAATCGATAGCTGTCTTAATATTAATGTTAATATTAATATATTAGGAACTTAATATCAATGTTAATCGATTAAAAACGAAATCGATAGTCAGTTATATAATTCTGTATAATTCATCTTTTTAGCTAGAGTCTTTAAATTTTGCATTTAGGGTTATGTGAGCATTATACAATTTCGGGTTTTCTTAAATTTTGGAGGCCACGCCCCCTTCGCCTCAAATGGCAAAACACGTATTTCAAGTACTAGACAATTGTGCTTTGGAACATACATACATATGAATGACATGGTCACGCCCTGCAAGCTTCATTAAAAACTTTCGGCAAAAAAAGTTATTATTTTATTATTTATTTATTAAATATAATTGACAAACCCAGTGTCAACTTAAACTCAAACTAAACAATTTTGTTGAAAGCCTAAGAACAAACAGATATGCCGTAACAAATTTATCCACCGTCTTGATTGGGTACTTTGAGGAATATCATTAAGAAAAGCTGAAAGCAAGGATTTGATTGAGGAAGAGAGAGTTCAGAGGAAAAAACGTAATATATTTTTATAATTCGCGCATAATACATGAAATGCACTGTGGAACGAGTAATCCGATGTGAGCAGAGGTAAATGAAACCTACGAAAGGTTCTAGTTGTACTTGAAGGAACCGAGAAATTAGGTTTCATTAACAAGAAGGACGAATCAATATTACCTAAAATCAAATTATGTAGAAAAGCAATCCCAAGGATTGTTTTACTATTTTTTAATGAAGGAAGATCAATAAGAAGGAGACGACTATGATAAGACGGTAGACGGAGATTAGGGTCCCAGTTTAGATTTCTTAGAGCAAAGAGAAGAAACTGCTTTTGGACCTATTCACTATGATCCTGGTACACTTTATGCGGTGGAGACCATATAATTTAACAGTATTCTAAAAAAAAGGTCATACCAACATAAACGAGTTTTGTTACAGAAGTATCATTGAATTCTTTAATGAAGCCAAGAACACTTTTGGCTTTTTAAAGATTTAATTTTCCATAACATTGGCACACCAATAGCAGCACAGCTGACTCAGCGACTTGTGTGTGCTTGCGCCTGTATATGTGCGTTGCTTGTAATGAACATACATATACATATGTATATAAAAGAAACGGAGAATACGCGAAAAAAGTTCTTCGCAAGGTTCAGGGTATCCCCTAGTCGAGCGGTCTCAACTAGAGTTTTCCTACTTGTTATATCCTGTACCCATTGAAAATGGGGGAAAAAGGGTACAATATTTTTGTTAATATGTTTGTAGCAGGCAAAAGTGTGCGTGGCAGACCGCATAAACTGTATATATTCTTGATCAGGGAGACAAACCTAGTCGATTTAGCCCAGTCCCTATGTATGAACGTGTTGATCTCAGAACCTATTAGACCAAGAGTCTGAAATTTTTACTGACAAGAAAGTCTATCTACCGAAAAACGTTATCAAGCCGTTAGCTGCTTGTGCTTGAGCGTCTATGTGTAAATATTAATAATAATAAATGTAACTATCAGAGATCGTTTCAAAAACACAAATGCTTTAACTTTAATAAGTAATATATTTATACCTTCTATTCTACTTGGTAAGCATCACAGAATATACTGCATCCTATAAACACGTACACGTTTTGTTTTTATAATCTGTTGAATTGTTTGTATTAATACTGTGATATGAAATATTGCATAGAAAATTTTAACGGAAGTGAGGCGAAAAATCTGTTTTTTTAAGACCTTTTGTATTTATAGAACTTAATATTCTATATACACTGCGCGTCATCAAAATAGCGCACCCTTCACAATCAGAGTAAATGTTGAATATCTTCTATATAATTTGAGTTGGAGTCTTAAAATGTTTTTCTACAAAACTCCGTTCTATTCTTCTTAAAATGGGCTCTGTATCTTTCCAAGAAGTATTTTTAAAACTTTTTTGGAAAAAGCTTACAAAAAAGGGCTGCTAAAGTCACGTCATCGAATAGCGCATTTTACTTCGATAGCTAACATTTTGCTCAATTTGGCCAAAACAGCTACAAAATTTTTTATGTAGACCACAAAATTGATTTTCTTTAAGAGAGTATTACTTAAACAAAATATTTAGTTTAATTTTTCAAGGAAAAATCAGAGATTAAAGTTTACTATGATTCTCGACCAAAAATCGCTATAAAAGCTAAAAGATATAGGAAAACTATTATTCAAATTCTTAGAAATTATGAATTTTGTGGAAAAATATCATTAACAGTAATATGTCCGGCAATTGGACAATTAAACACAGAGAGAAACTTGAGAAAAATGTTAAGACTCTAGATATAATGAAATAGAAGGTATTCAACATACACAGTGAATGTTTCCTGATGACGCGCATTGTATGGATATTTGTTCATGAATCTTTATTATTAGAAATTTAAACCGTTGAAATGCTGTTGATCGCATGTTCGAATAAGTTTATACCTAACAAGTAAGAGCGCTCTAGGCGACACTGATAGATTTTGATATCAAACATATATATATATATATATATATATATATATATATATATATATATATATATATATATATATATATATATATATATATATATATATATATATATATATATATATATATATATATATGTATGTATATAAAAGAAACGGAGAATACACGAAATATGTTCTTCCTACTTGTTATATCCTGTACCCCTTGAAAATGGGGAAAAAAGGGTATAATATTTTTGTTAAAATGTTTGTAGCAGGCAAAAGTGTGCGTGGCAGACCGCATAAAATGTATATATTCTTGATCAGGGAGACAAACCTAGTCGATTTAGCCCAGTCCCTATGTATGAACGTGTTGATCTCAGAACCTATTAGACCAAGAGTCTGAAATTTATACTGACATAATTACGCTCCGAAAGTTTGATTAAGAAAGTGTATCTACCGAAAATCGTTATTAAGCCGTTAGCTGCTTGTGCTTGATCGTCTATGTGTCTTCGCAGGGTTCAGGGTATATCCTATTCGATCAGTCTCGACTGTATACCTCTTGTATATTCACAAACGCTAAAAATACATTTTTTGAATCGCAGCTAATAACCTGTTTTTTTTTTTTAATTAAAAGTAATATTATATAAGAGATCGCAGTGCAAATTCTTCTCTAAGTTTTAAAATAAATTATTTTGTCAACATATGTGCCTATTAATATCTTAAAAATGTATAATATTCCATTGACTGTTTTGGATTTCAATATATCTTGTAGAGAAAACTATTTGGAAGGTATACATAAATTTTAAATTATTTGCACTTGATCTGGCATCAGTTGCCATTTTAATGGATTAGGAGAGAATGATAAAAAGATCTTTACAATTTTGTATCTTCACATTAATAAATATGCAGATCGTAAAATTCGTGAATCGGACAATTAATAATAATAATAATATACATGCACGCATGCATGTTAAATAATTTATTTTGTCAAAATACGGTATTTTTTTAATTTTTCTTGTTAATTATACTGATTTACACAATAAAATAAGTCCGTACGAACGTAAACCATATATACACTAATAAAGGTAGAGACTTGAAATTCGGAATTGCCTCGTGTATACAGATCAAGTGTCACGATTATCCCGATAGGTGCGTGGCAAATCGGAAAATAAACTGCTTGTAGAAGGTTTAATGAATTGAGATTTGGAATGCATTGGGACCTTCTTATTTATATACCCTGAACCCATTGAAAAGGGAAATCAGGGTATATTGTTTTTTATGAAATGTATGTAACACGGAGAAGGAGGCGTGGCAGACCCCATAAAGTATATATATTCTTGATCAGGGAGACAAGCCGAGTCGATTTAGCCCTGTCCGTCTGTCTGTCCGTATGTATGAACGCGTCGATCTCAGAACTTACATAAGCTAGCGACAAAATTTTTTGTAAGTCCCTGTATAGGGCGCGCATATCGAGTTTGTTTCAGAACTTCGATAACTGTTATCGATTAAAAACGAAAATCTAAATTAGGCTATAAAATTCTATCTAATTCATCTTTCTAGCTAGAGTCTTCAAATTTTGCATTTAGTGTTATGTAAGCCTTACGTAATTTCGGTTTCTGTTAAATATTTGGTGCCACGCCCCCTTCGCCTCAAATTTGTAACTCCCGTATATCAAATACTAGAGACTTGTGCTTTGGCACATACATACATATGGATGACATGATCACGCCCAACAAGTTTGATCAAAATAGTTGGTCTACAAAAAAGCTGTGCGTGTGTGTGAGCGTGTTGCTTGTTCTGTATGTACATATACATGTGCATATAAACGAAACGGAGAATGCAAGGAATAGCGGTTCTTCGCAGGGTTCAGGGTATACCCTAGTCGAGCGGTCTCGGCTAGAGTTTTCTTACTTGTTTTAAGTTTAGTTTGATTTTAGCCGTTGTTTTTTAATTTATATAGAAATGTGAAGAAGAGAGACGCAAACAAGCGAAGAAATTCGTTTAAGTCCTTGCATACAAGGATGTGAGGTGGTCTAACCGAAAAAATTAAAAATTATTGTAAATCTGAATGAAAATTACAACAAAAGCAGAAAATGTTCGAATAATAGCTAGGTGTCACCACGAGGAAAACCGTTATTATACCTGCAGGACTTAAAAAAATGACACGCCTTCCAAAATTTTTACAGAATTACACCTTTCGATGACATAACGACGTGTTCAGCTTATTAAATTAACCCTAAGCCTGCTTTATGTAACGGTCAAAAAATGGCTCGGCTAGATTTTGCAAAGCAACACATGTCCTGGTCGGAAAATTGGGAAAGAGTGGTTTGCTTAGATGAGAAAATGTTAAATTTGATGGCCCTGATAGTTTTAATTATTTCTGGCTGATATTCGTCAGCCTGAACGATACTCCACAAAGCGAACCGAGCCCCAGTATGCAAAGCCGAAAAGGCCGTTTGAGTTCTGAAGGCTACATAAACTTATTGGACTTATGTTTTTGTGGACTTTTTCGATGAAGAATCGTCTAGTGACCCAATTTTCCACGGGCTAGTCGAATCTGGTTTCAGGAGAAGCAAATCACCACCATTTCATGGCGCACTTATATCCTATCGAAAACATATGGGGAACCTTGCCAGGCGGGTTTATGCTGGCGGAAGACAATTTCAATCGGTGGAAGAGCTTAGAAGGTCGGTTTCTCAAGTATAAGCTCAATTACCACAAACCGAGTATAAAAAAAATAACGAATGATTCGGTGCCAAATCGAATTTTTTAAGTAAATAATAATATATCCATCATTAATTAACAATTGTAAGTTTTTATGAAGTTAGAATTTAATGCATTTAATGAAATTTCGCGCAATTTTTTTGTTTTTCTTGCATAAAAAGCTTAATAAGGTGCGCGAAATAAGTCTCTGGGACACTGTTAAGTACTATAAAACTGAACCGATCAATATATTTCAAAAATTAAGTTGCCGTTTAAACTTAATCAAAATACCAATCTACTTCAATTTAAGTAAACCCAAAAAAATTATACAAAATATTTTCAAACCCAATAAGTCTCCGGGTCATTTTCATAATTTTTAACTTAAAACTTGAAAAAAATCGACAGAACTTCATAGATTTTTTTTTAAAAAACGTAAATATGTTCACCACCATTTCATGGCGCACTTATATCCTATCGAAAACATATGGGGAACCTTGCCAGGCGGGTTTATGCTGGCGGAAGACAATTTCAATCGGTGGAAGAGCTTAGAAGGTCGGTTTCTCAAGTATAAGCTCAATTACCACAAACCGAGTATAAAAAAAATAACGAATGATTCGGTGCCAAATCGAATTTTTTAAGTAAATAATAATATATCCTTCATTAATTGACAATTGTAAGTTTTTTATGAAGTTAGAATTTAATGCATTTAATGAAATTTCGCGCAATTTTTTTTGTTTTTCTTGCATAAAAAGCTTAATAAGGTGCGCGAAATAAGTCTCTGGGACACTGTTAAGTACTATAAAAACTGAACCGATCAATATATTTCAAAAAATTAAGTTGCCGTTTAAACTTAATCAAAATACCAATCTACTTCAATTTAAAGTAAACCCAAAAAATTATACAAAATATTTTCAAACCCAATAAGTCTCCGGGTCATTTTCATAATTTTTAACTTAAAACTTGAAAAAAAATCGACAGAACTTCATAGATTTTTTTAAAAAACGTAAATATGTTTTAAATAGACCACTATTCAATGCTGGTATTAAAATAATCCGATTTTCGACCATTTGGATGCCAATTTTCGAATATTGGTATTTTTTAGCTCAATCAAATTTCCAAATTGCTTCCCGTAGGCTTAACCCGTGAGTCAAGATTCTTAAAAGATTCTCTATTAGATTTAAGTGCGGGTTGCGTGCTTGCCACTCCAAAACAATTTTGAAGATAAGGCTAAGCGAACTGTGTAGATGGGCACATTATCCTGCTGAAAATCGAATCGGCACCATAATGATTCACTTCAAAAGGCATTAAAACATATTCCAGCAGTCCAACATCAATTTGAGCATTCATTCAATGCGTTACAAAATATATTGATGTTTTCATTATATGCGATCTCACCCCATATTATTAAGGACCTTCCTTGAAAGTTTCTTGGCGCGCGATTTTTGGATTCGCATATCAGGATAATAATACCGATAGCCATGATGATCACTTAAATTGAGATTTTCTCATCGCTAATAATTAAATTTGCCACTCAATGTCCCCAAATTGGTGTCTTTGGTATATTGTAATTTTGCAATTTTATGTCTAGGCTCCTGTTTAAGGAGTTTTTTTTATTCATATGAAACATTTTCCGTTCTCGTCAAGATTGCTGCACACATCTTTTAAATGTTGGCAGGAGGAAATTAATCCTAACTTGAGATGCACTGATAGATTTTTTACCTCTAGATTTTTTTTGTCTCTTAACCCGGTTGTCAATTAATGGTGGGCGTCCAGAACGGGGTTTTTATACTATTTCACGTAGTGATATAGTATATTGGTTTTGTGCAATGTCCGTCATGCTGTCCGTCCGTCTGTCCGTCTGTCCGTATGAACGCAAACCATTTCGACGCTATTGAAGCTAGAGACTTGAAATTTGAAATATATACTCGTGTATACCCTCGTCTGATAAAGTGTCAAGATTTTCCCGATACGCCCACTAGGGCGTGGCAAATCGGAAAATGCATTTTCCTGTATCTCAGAAACACTACTTCTAGAAGGGCTAGAGAGTTGGGATTTTAACTGAACACTCATGTCGACGTCCCAAAATCAAAAAGCTATGGCGGATATATCTGCGCCCATTGGGGGCGTGGCAAATCGGGTCAAACTGTATCTTCTACAGTTTTAAAGCTAGAACGCCCAAATTTGGCACGTGGGTTACTGTTACGATCCTATAAAGATCGCCCAAAAAATTTTATGGCCACGCCTACTAGGGCGTGGCAAATCGGATCTGAATATATAGTGATTTTACTAGTTTCGTTATATTTTGAGCACTATTGATGCTAGAGACTTGAGACTTGGTATATATACTCGGGTTAACATCCCACGACCGATAAGCTATGGCGGATATATCTACGCCTTCAGGGGGCGTGGCAACAAATATCAGCTTATATCTCCCACAGTTTTAATGCTAGAAGCTTCAAAATTGGATGCTAGGTTACTGAGGGCCTCCTCTATCGATTCCCCAAAAATTATTGTTACGCCCCAAAAGGGGCGTGACATACAGAAAAATACCCTGTAATTTTCGCATTTTTCGAATGTAAGCATCCAAACTTTACAGTTATATTCTTAAACGCCCACTCTATGCACATGCCAAAAATTATTTGTCTACGGCCACTGGGGGAGTGACAAATCAAAACTGAAACAACTGCAGCTTCTGAGCCAATAACGCGCCACATAATGACTTAGTGACCTTTGACCTTGTCTTTTGATTTGCCAAATTATATATATGTGTTAGAAAAGAATATTTTATTAATACAAAAATAACTAAATAAAGAAAATGTAACAAAAATATCAACATGACCGCACCGGGGTTCGATGCCACACCTCGCCAACGAACTTATGTATATCACATTTTCAGAGTTGCCCCCTCTCTCATTTTGAGAGTTGCCACCTCTCTTATTTGGAGAGATGCCACATCTCTCGATTTAGGTGCGTGTTCTTGCTAAGGTAAGGCAATCGAGATAAATCGAGAGAGGTGGCATCTCTAAGCTTCGATTCTAATTGAAACTGTCTGGCTACCTCCAATGAAAAGTTTTAATCTGCAGCTAATTTGAGCGGCGACAGTGGGGATTTAAGGTTAAATTAAAAAAAAATGTAATGTGATAGATGCCCCTGTGTGCTGTTGGGGCGTGAAATAGTATTTCGCTGTGGGTTGCGTCCGACAGCAACGTTCTTACTTGTTTTTCATAATTTGGGTCTATGGGTACATTTTCTTCAGTATTCTTATTTCTAGCAGCAATTTCTGTAATTTTGGTAATTTACATCCTAATATCAAGCAGCTTCACAACTCTGCCACGCTCTTAAACAGTTTAACAGGCGAAATTCCACATTTCTTTGCAAAAAAATTAATTGGAACATCATAAAATATTAATTTTAAATTTAACTCATTTATTATTATTTATTTTAATAGAAAAAACAAAATTCCGTCTTAAAGTTCAATTAGCACAATGAAAGAAAAGTTGTTTGTCTCAGTTACTTATAAAGATTATAAAAATAAACATAACGGGAAAACCTGACGGTATTTTTGCATAGTGCTCAAGCATTATTTAATCGAAAGAAAAAAAGAATCAAACGAAAATTTTAATTTGTGTGGAAAATACAATCTGATTAAATTGTGTATTAAGCGTGAATTTAATACAGCTTTGATTTTTGTTAAATACCAACTTCTTCAAATAGAAAGTCAGTTGAAAATATTATCAACATGTTGCAAATTTCGTTAAAATCCATTAAGTAACGTAGAAGGTTTTTAACAAAATTTGGATTCTTACATTCCAAAACTGCGAAAATTGTAGGGTATTTTTTTTTAAGTCACCGCCCCAAAAAATAATTTTTGGAGAATCGATAAAGCAGGTCTCCAGTACCCTAATCTGTAATATCACTATATAGCCAGATTCTATTTGCCTCGTCCTCAGTGGGCGTGGCTAATCCACGTGTCAAACTTGGGCGTTCTAGATTTAAAACTGTAGAACGTACAGTTTGACCCGATTTGCCACGCCCCCAATAGGCACAGATATATCCGCTTTAGTTTTTGATCTTTCCATTCCAGATATGAGCTCTCTAAATCTTCTGTAAGTAGTGTTTCTTAGATTCAGAAAGATGAAAGTGTGTGTTGTATTTGAGAGTGTTGTATTTCAGTAGCGCCTTACAAAGTTCTTACTTGCTTTATTTTGTATTTATAATTCTAATAATTAAAACTTTAAACTTTCACATAAATGTAATAACAATTTTCATAACCTAAAAATGTTCAATAAAAACAAATTCTATTATTACGAAAATTACATAATAGTTTATAATTTTTATTACGTAGTTTCAGAATTAGACAATATACATTATCAAAAATTACATGAAATACCTGGAACGAAGCTCACAATTGGATCTTTGGTGGAAGTGTCTGATACTGGGATTGCTGATTTGTATGGTGTAATTCGTTGGATCGGTATTCCTTCTAACTCGAAAAGTATATTGGTTGGAATCGAAGTCGAGGATACTCCAAGCTTAAGGAATCTTAGTACATGCGATGGAACATATAAAGGCGTTCGGTAATTTATGTTTATATAATCACAAAGGTGAATTTATATAGTAATTCACGAAGAGGATGTTGTTTTTTATACTCATTCACAAAGTGAAAGTGAAAGAGGGTATTAGCTTTTATTTACGAAGAGGAAGAGTATATTAGTTTTACGCACTGTTCATAAACGCAATCCATTTTTCGCAACCGACTACAAAATACTTTTTCACGTCCCAGCACCCCACAAATTAGCTGCCGATTAAAAATTTTCATCGTAGGTGGCCATGGCAGTTTCCATTTGGATCGAAGCTTAGAACCTTACCTTAGCAAAAACTCGCACCACCAAAAATGAGAGAGATGGCATCTATCAAAATGAGAGATGTGGTAACTCTGAACATGAGAGAGACTTCCGTTGGCGAGCATAGAGGTGTGGGTTCGAACCCCGGTGCGGTCATGTCGATATTTTTGTTATTTTTGTATACCCTGAATCCATTGAAAATGGCAAATCAGGGTATAATGGTATTTGTTAAAATGTATGTCACAGGGAGAAGAAGGCATGGCAGACCCCATAAAGTATATATATACCCCATAAAGTATATATATACCCCATAAAGTATATATATATAAAGTACATATATTTTTGATCAGGGTGACAAGCCGAGTTGATATTGCCATGTCCGTCTATCTGTCCGTATGTGTGAACGCGTCGTTCTCAGAACCGATAAGAGCTAGACTTGCATTTTGTAGTAGGTTCCTGTATAGCACGAAAGGATCCAGTTTCAAATAATCGATAACTGGCATAGTTTTAATGTTATCGATTACAACCCATTATCGGCATTTAGTTATAAAATTCTATCTTATTCACAATTTCGGTTTTTGTTAAATTTTGGATGTCACATCCCCTTCGCTTCAAATTTGTAAATCACGTATTTCAAATACTAGAGACTTGTGTTTTGGCACATATGTACATACATATGGATGACATGATCACGCCCAACAAGTTTGATTAAAATCGTTTGTCTAGAAAACAAGTTATTACACATTTAATTTTCCATAACATTGGCATACAAATGGCAGCCGAAACACAGCTGACGCAGCAACTTGCGCTTGTGTGTGTGTGTGTTGCTTGCATTCTACATACATATACATATGTATATAAAAGAAACGGAGAATACACGGAATAGGCTCTTCGCAGGGTTCAGAGTATCCCCTAGTTGAGCGGTCTCGACTAGAGTTTCCCTACTTGTTCTTATTTGAATCGGTTTTCGAATGAGAGTTCTGTTTGGGCTTTTTGCGACGATGTCTTTTGCCGAGCGTCTGAATAAGTCAATGCAAAAGGCCTTTTGAACACTCTTTTACATTGATTTTCCTTGTAGGAAAAAATGTTTTTTTTTTTTTATATTAAGAATATTTATTTAATTAGTACAAAACTTAAGCTACTTATTGTTAGGCTTAATAAAAATGCGCGTTCCACAGACACCTGAGTTGCCGGTGTAGCCGGGACTACCTTTGCGAACGCATTTAAATGTGTCAGTTTAAGCTTCATATCAATTAAATATTAAAATATATCGAAATGTAAGTATGATTGTGTCGCACATGAATATGCATCAGTCACTCAAAGACCTTTTACTTCATTTCATTCAAGCGTTCGTTCATGGTCTGGCCGAAAGGAATGAAAAAAGAGCGAAACCGTTTTTTCGCCGCTCCTTCATTCTTCTAAGCCACATGTTTTACAGCCTTACTCATGTATAAACTAATCATTCAATTATAGCTGATTACAGCTGATAATGGAAAATAATGGTATAGTTCTTTTATGAAAATGTAACAGGAGCGGTAATAGGAAGGCGTGGCAGACCCCTTAAAGTACATATACTCTTGATCAGCATAGATAGATGCTTCGATTTTTGTGAACCGTTAAATCGAGATATTAAATTTACTGTGGAGATCTGTGTAATGAATATAAAGTAACGTAATTTCTGATTGCCACGCCTTTTCACACAAAATTTGCCAAAAAAAACGTGTAAAGCTCAGTGTAAATGTTCATCGCTGAGTTTGTAAGACTCAGCGCGTATCTGTCTATTTTTAGGCTGACGGCAGGGTGCCGGCGAGAAGCGATGCGATAATATAAAGCGATAATGCGATTCTGAATCGCTTTGTAGCTTGATATCGCTGTGGTCATTCGTATATTTTTGTTGCATATGAGCTTAAATTTCTGTTATTTGTGATGAAGTATGTTTTGTTTTTGCAATTCTACATATTTTTATGCATTTTCTCAGTGCAATGCGAAAAGCACAAACTAAAATAATGGGAGAAAAAAATAAATGCAAATACAATGCCAATGAAGACCTTGATTTTTGTAGCGCCTTCTGCTATACATGAAAAGTAGGTATATGTGAAAGAAACTACTGTGTAGAAAGGAAATTCAAATGAATTAATTTTTTACCATTCAACGAGGAAAATATAGATAATTCTGCCGAAAAAAAACTAAATGTAAGTCTGTATTAAAATATAATATATATACATATATATATAAAATATGTGCCTTATAGTAATTATCAACTTTTCACATGGCGTTATGGGCTATATATAAAATATGTCCAACATTGAAATTTTTTCCTCTGAAATGGTCAAACGTTGTTATTGACATCCGGCTGTAATTAAAAAATATTTTTATACTTTTTTACGAAGTGAAATAAGTATATTGGTTTTGTGCAATGTCCGTTATGCTGTCCGTCCATATGTCCGTATGAACGCAAACCATTTCCACGCTATTGAAGCTAGAGGCTAGAAATTTGAAACCTCGCCAGATAGTGTCAGTTTCAAGATTTTCCCGATACGCCCACTAGGGGCGTGGCAAATCGGAAGATGCATTTTCCTCAGAAACATTACTTCTAAAAGGGCTAGAGAGTTGAGATTTGTACTGAACACTCACGCCGACATCCCAAGATCAAAAAGCTATTGCGGATATATTTACGCCTATTGGGGGCGTGGCAAATCGGGTCGAACTGCATCTCCTACAGTTTGAAAGCTACAACGCTCAAATTTGGCACGTATGTTACTGTTACAATCCTATGAAGATCGCCCGAAAAATTATATGCCCACGCTTACCAGGGGCGTGGCAAATTGGATCTGAATATATAGTGATTTTACTAATTCTGTTATATTTTGAGCACTATTGATGCTAGAGACTTGAGACTTGGTATATATACTCGGGCTAACATCCCACAAACGAAGCTACGGCGGATATATCTAAGCCCACAGTGGGTGTGGCAACTAATATCAGATTATATCCCACAGTTTTAGTGCTGGAAGCTTCAAAATTGTTAAGTTAAGTTACAGGGGATTCCTTTATCGATTCCCCAAAAATCATTGTTACGCCCAAAAAGAGACGTGACTTACAGAAAAATACCATGTAATTTTTGCATTTTTTTAATGTTAGCCTATTCTATGTCTACGGCCACTGGGGGCGTGGCAAATCAAAACTGAAAAATCTACAGCTTCTGAGCCAAGAATTCGCCACATAATGACATTCTGACCTTTGACCTTAATTGCCAAATTATATATATGTATTAAAAAGAATATTTTATTAACACAAAATAACTAAATAAAAAAAATAGCAAAAATGTCAACATGACCGCATTGGGGATCGAGCCCACACCTCTACGCTCGCCAACGAACTTCTATCTCATTTTCTGAGTTGCCACCTCTCTCATTTTGAGAGGTGCCGTCTCTCTCAATTTTGGTGCGTGTTTTTGCTAAGGCCTCTAAGCTTCGAACCAAATTGAAACTGTCTTGCCACCTCCAATGAAAGTTTTGAATCGGCAGCTAGTTGGAGCGGCGACAGAGTGGATTTAAGACTAATTTAAAAATATAATGTGATAGATGCCCCTGTAGGGGGTTCTGGGACGTGAAAAAATATTTTGCAGTCGGTTGCCTCCGATTGCAACGTTCTTACTTGTTTTTTTTTTTTAACTTCTTTAAATTATAATATAAATTATATAATTCGCCCTTCAAAGATTTTTTAATTTGATGGATTCTGTTTTTTTATTAAATCATAACATCATTAAATACAGCTGACTGCAACTGTCAGTAAAATCAGAACACCAGCAGTCTTTCTCTCTTTGCAAAATGCTTTCTCTGTGTCATGCCATCGCTTTGCAGATCGTAGCGATTTTTATCGCTTCTCGCCGGCACTCTGCCGTCAGCCTTAGAGTCCACTCATGTGACCATTATCTGCTTCTCTATCCATTCTTATTTGTATATTAACGTTTAAACGCAGAATGTTTGGAATAAAGACTCCTCACACGGTAGGGGGTACATTGCAGTCGTGCATTTTATAGTTTTAAATGGCGAACATGATTTTTTATACCCTGAACCCATTGAAAATGGGAAAAGAAGGTATAATGCTTTTGTGAAAATGTATGTAACAGGCAGAAGGAGGCGTGACCCCATAAAGTATATATATTCTTGATCAGGGAGATCACGTCGAGTCGCTTAAGTCCTGTCCGTCTGTCCGTATATATGTATGTCCGTATGTTTGAACGCGTCGATCTCAGAAGATATATAAGCTAGACATTTTTTGGAGGTTCGTGTATAGAACGAAAAGGTCGAGTTTGTTTCAAATAATCGATAACTTTCTTAGTTTTATTTATTTATATCTAATTCATATTTATATCGAGAGTCTTCAAATTTTGCATTTAGTGTTGTGTGAGCCTTACACAATTTCGGTCATCGTTAAACTTTGGATGCCACGCCCATTCGCTTCAAATTTGTAAAACACGTATTTCAGGTACTAGAGACTTGTGCTTTGGCACATACACACATGAAAGACATGATCAAAATTGTTCGTCTAGAAAAAAAGTTATTAAACATTTAACATCTCATATTAACGGCGCCTTGCAAATTGAGTTGCTGAGTCAAAATACGCAGTTAGCAGATTGTGTGTTTGTGCGTATGTCTGTGTGTATGTCTTGCTTGCTATATACACATAAAAGTAGCGGAGAATGTTAGCGGTTCTTAGGAATCGCGGTTCTTCGAAGGGTTCAGGGGATCTCCTAGTCGAGCAGTCTCGACTAGAGCACTCTTACTTGTTTTAATCAAATTCACCGTTTATACTTTCAGATTATTTAAATGTCGTGAAGGTGGAGCTATTTTTGTTTCACCCAACCAATGTGCAAGCGATCGGAGGTTTCTAGATATAGAAAACAGTTATTCTTTTGCCGCGGTGTCAACCGACACAAATGCTATACAATTTGGCCACATTGACTGTCCGTCAGTGCTAGGAGCTGTTCCACCATTAGGTAAGCTATTATACATTAGGGATAAGTCAACAAGTGGAAAAAACTTTTTGCATTCCATATTTCTAACCCTCTAAACTTTAACAATTTATGTTTTTAATAAAAAATGCTTACTGTCTTAATTTGATGCAAAAACACCAAATTCGAAGTGATAATTCCAATAGTTCTTTTTTACCCCCAAGAACAAAATAAGGAACCCCGTCTTAATTAAATTGATTTTGAGTGATATAGTATATTGGTTTTGTGCAATGTCAGTCATGCTGTCCGTTCTTCTGTCCCTCTGTCCGTAAGAACGCATACCATTTCCACGATATTGAGACTTGCAATTTGAAATATATACTCATGAGGACCCCGATCAGATAGTGTCAAGATTTTCCTGTAAAGCCCACTAAACCAAAATTGGATGCTAAGTTACTGGGGGCCTCCTCTACGATTCCTCACAAATTATTGTTATAACTCGCAACATAATGACTCTGTGACCTTTGATCTTTTAATATACCAAATTTTATATATGCATTGAAAAGAATATTTTATTAACACAAAATAAATAAATAAAACAAGTAAGAAAACTCTAGTCGGGGGTCCCGACTAGGAGATACCCTAAACCCCGCGCTATCTGCGTTTTTTAAAATTCTGCATAATTATTGTTTAGCCAATAGCGCCATCTATGGTTCGATAGAATAGCGCCAACCATATTTCGATTTATTGAACAGCTGATAATTAGCAAATCATAGCGCCATCTATTGGAAATATGTACACTAAAACTTGCGGGTCTTAGAATTTTCTAGATGCACGCAGCTCAATGTGTATGTGTGTATGTGTGAACATGTATAGGAAAACAATTTGCTTTGCGTTGCTGGTCACGCCGATTGGCCAGACGTTTTGTTTAATAACTTCTACGTGAATTAATGAATTGCAATGAAATTTTCAGCTTATGATCAACTTCATATTTTATTAAATTTTGTCCAATTTTAAAAAATGCCAACCCATTCATTTATTGGTTTTGAGTGTACCTAACCTCAATTTAAATTATTGGGGAAAATTGGAGCCGGTATTCAAAATTTAACAAAAATCAAAATTACATAAAATAAATATCAAACTTACAAAAAAGTTTGGGGACTCTAGCTATAAAGACGTGAAAGATATAATTTTATAACTAACATTCGATAATGTTTTTAATCGATAACTAACGATAATTAAAATAGTTATCGACTTTTTTAACAAACTCGATCTTTTCGTGCTAATTTCAAGCCTCTAGCTCTTATAGGTTCTGAGATCGACGCGTTCATACATACGGACAGACGGACAGGGCTATATCAACTCGGCTTGTCACCCTGATCAATAATATATATACTTTAT
This sequence comes from Drosophila paranaensis, assembly GCA_035047545.1. Classification (NCBI taxonomy): domain Eukaryota; kingdom Metazoa; phylum Arthropoda; class Insecta; order Diptera; family Drosophilidae; genus Drosophila; species Drosophila paranaensis. The sequence goes on along the minus strand of JAWNPL010000189.1, from coordinate 4,766 downwards.
GGGGTCTGCCACGCCTCCTTCTACCTGTTACATACATTTCAACAAAAACATTATACCCTGATTTTCCATTTTCAATGGGTTCAGGGTATAACAAGTAAGAAAAGTATAGTCGAGACCGCTCGACAAAGAGATCCCCTGAACCCTGCGAAGAACCGCAATTCCAAGCAATCTCCGTTTCTTTAATATACATAAGTATATATATGTTCATTAAAAGCAACACATACACAGGCCAACACACACACAAACGCCAGTCGGTGCGTCAGCTGTTCTTTGGCTGCTGTTTGCATGGCAATGTTATAGGAAATTAAATGTTAACTAACTTTTTTTGTAGAGCAACGATTTTGATTAAACTTGTTGGGCGTGATCATGTCATCCGTATGAATGTGCCAAAGCACAAGTCTCTAGTATTTGATATAAGGGAGTGACAAATTTGAGGCGAAGGGGGCGTGGCATCAAAAATTTAACAAAAACCGAAATTGTGAAAGGCTCAAATAACACTAAATGCAAAATTTGAAGACTCTAGCTAGAAAGATGAATTAGATAGAATTTTACAGCTTAATTTAGATTATCGTTTTTTAATCGATAACAATAAAACGATAACAGTTATCGAATTTCTGAAACAAACTCGATCTTTTCGTTATATACAGGAACCTACATAAAAAATTTGAAGAGTCTAGCTCTTACAGGTTCTGAGAACGACGCGTTCATACATACGGACAGACGGACGGACAGACGGACGGACGGACGGACAGACGGACATGACCATATCAACTCGGCTTGTCATCCTGATCCGGAATATATATACTTTATGGGGTCTGCCACGCCTCCTTCTGCCTGTTACATACATACGCCTTTCAACAAAAACATTATACCCTGAATTCCCATTTCCAATGGGTTCAGGGTATAAAAATATCGCCATGACCGCGCCGGGGCTCGAACCCACACACTCGCCAGAGGGCATGTATCTCATTTTTGGCGGTGCGTGTCTTTGCTAAGATTCTAAACTTAGATCCAAATTGAGACTTCGATAGCCACCTTCGATGAAAATTTTGAATCGGCAGCTAATTTGAGCGTCGGCCGTGAGGATTTAAGATTATTGTAAAATATAATGTGATAGATGCCCCTATGGGGTTCTAGGACATGAATAAGTATTTCGCAGTCGGTTGCGTCCGACTACAACGTTCTTACTTGTTAATTGTTGAAAAAGAGGATAGACATAAAATAAACAATGAGTATTCTGAACCAAAGTAATCTATTGATTTTATCAACTCAGCAATTTCATTATTGGCTAATTGTGATCGTTTTGGTTCAATATAAAAATTTAACATCATTTACACAGGAATGTTCGCTTCAAGGCGTATTTTGGTGTCATATATTGCTCTAAAGTTTTAAATTTAGCCATCAAAAGTTGTTTATATAAACTCAGTTTTTTCAAGAATAATTATTTTGAATCATATGCGTTATTTAAAATTGATCGATTTTCTTTTACCCTTAACAGCTTTAGGCTCTTCTGCCTATTAGATGGTTACGCTTTCTTGTTTCAAATTTGTTTTTTTTAAATAATGCCTATATATGCTGATGCTCATTTTTGTTTTTACTATTAGTAATTAAAGATATAGATGAATTGCAAGACATTTGCGGAAAATTTAAAGGCATTCAGGGACATCACAATTCCTGTTATTTAGACGCAACATTGTTTTCTATGTTTACTTTCACGAGTGTATTTGACTCCATTTTATACAGAAGACCAAACTCTGAGGTAAATTTATTTAAATATACAAATAAATAAGTGTAATCAATATTTTATTCAATTCAGGATATATCACATTATAGTACTGTACAAAATGTGTTACGTGATGAAATAGTTAATCCATTACGAAAAAATGTTTTTGTGCGCGCAGACCGTGTCATGAAACTACGTAAATTTTTGGACCAACTAAGTTCTGTAAGTGGTTTAACCAGTGAGGAAAAAGATCCAGAAGAGTTTTTAAACAGTTTGTTATCTCAAATTATGAGAGTCGAACCATTTTTAAAAGTAAGTTTGTCAAACATTTAAAAAATGAACAGAATTTCATATGCATAGTATTTTATTTTAGTTAAGCTCTGGGCAAGATTCTTATTTTTATCAACTATTTGTGGAGAAGGATGAGCGACTAACGTTTCCGACTGTCCAGCAATTGTTCGAACAAAGCTTTCATTCGTCAAACATAAAATTGAAAGAAGTTCCTTCATGCTTAATTATTCAAATGCCTCGGTTTGGAAAGAGCTACAAAATGTATCCACGTATTTTACCTTCTCAAGTTCTGGATATAACAGACATCATTGAAGACTGTAAGTTTCAAATAATTAACTCAGAACCAAGTAAATACTAAGTAAAAAATTTTAAATTTACAACAAAAATCCAATGGCATAGAAATAATAACAAGTAAGAGTGGTCTAGTCGAGTCTGCTCGACTGGGAGATCCCCTGAACCCTGCTAAGAACTACTATTCCTAAGAATCGCTAACATACTCCATTAATTTGATATGTATATAGCAAGTAACCCATGCGCACACACACAGACACACGCACAAGCATACAATTTGCTAACGATGCATTTTGACTCAGCAACTGAGCTCAGTCTGCATGGCGCCGATAATGTGAGATATTAAATGTTAAATAACTTTTTTTGTAGACGAACGTTTTTGATCAAACTTGAAGGGTGTGATCATGCCACTCGTACACTGCCAGCCACTTGAATAAGAACACCCTAAAATTGTTTCTATTCGTTCTGGCATATCAAAACTCTATACTATTACTTGGTTTTAAATTAAAATGAAAGTTTAATGGTTTCTCATGAAAAAACATAGATAAAGTTGACAATTTATCCAAATAATCGATGTTTTTTCGGTCACTTGAATAAAAACACTTGGTAATACTGTTTAATTATTAGAAGAAAAAAAACTATAAGCAAAATTGAGTTTTTTTTATTTTTTTTGCAAGTTTATAATATTTGTAACGTTTTCTTAGTGGGCGGACCCGTCCTTTATTTAATAATTACTCGTACATTCGATTGGACAAAGAGTCGTATAGGCTCTTTAGGTAATTCAGCTAAATTTGCGACCACGCAGATTTACTGGCCTCTATTAGCGACTCATTTGATTCGTATGGTCTACCTGATCCATAAACTTTCCTAGAAAGCCAACCCCAAGAATTCTCAATAATATTGAGGTCAGATGAATACGGTGGCCACTCGAGCAAATCGACGTTTTGGGACTGGATCCACGCTTTAACAACCCAGGCGCTATGGATTGGGGCATTATCCTTAAGACTTCCTAAAAGATTTTTCAGTTTGGGAAGTGCCTTTTCCAAATCGATTTTATAAGCCTCGGCATTCATTTTGTGTCAGAAATTCAGGAGCCCGCAGGCTCCATAATAAGATGTGGCCCTAAATACCATAACTCCACCATGCCCCAATCAAATTTATGTATGTATGTTTTCTCATGAGAAATCATTAAACTTTCATTATAAATTAAAACCAAGTTAATAGTATAAAGAGTTTTGACATACCAGAACGAATAAAAACAATTTTAGGGTGTTCTTATTCAAGTGGCTGGCAGTGTATGTGTGTATCTGCTAAAGCACAAGTCTCAAGTATAAGAAATATAAGAAATACGTGATTTACAAATTTGAGGTGAAGGAGGCGTGGCATCCAAAATTTACCAAAACCCGAAATCGTGTAAGGCTCAAATAACACTATATGAAAAATTTGAAGACTCTAGCTATAAAGATGAATTAGATAGAATTTTATAATTGAATACGATTTCGGTTTTTAATCGATAACAATAAAACTAAGAATGCTATCGATTTTTAAAAGCAAACTTGATCTTTTCGTGCTATACACGAACCTCTAATACATATGTTCTGAGATCGACGCGTTCAAACATACGGACAGACAGACAGACGGACAGGGCTAAATCAACTCGGCTTATCTCCCTGATCAGGAATATATATACTTTATGGGGGCACGCCTCCTTCTGCCTGTTACATACATTTTTACAAATACATTATGCCTTTTTTCCCCATTTTCAATGAGTTCAGGGTATAAAATGTAATTGTCGATTTAATTTCCTGCAAGCCAGTTTGTATCTTATAAGTGTTGTAATTAAGTTCGAGCCCGAAAATAGTTTTAACAAGTAAGAACGTTGCAGTTATTCGCTTCTGATTTCGAAATATAAATTCTACACTCAGTTCTAAAGCATTCTACGATTTTAGTTTTCCGCATTCTAAGATTTAATCTTCTAAGATTTTAATTTGTCTGGCCACTATTTGTCCCGAAATTTTGTATTTAGTTTCATGTCCGTTTTCGATATTTTTTCAAAAAGCGTCGAATTGAACTTTCATTGAAATTAGTTTTATGCTCTATTTCATGTTTTTCAAGCAGCAAGAAAACAATCGCGGGGACTCCCAAATATTAAAGTTAAGCGAATAGAATAACATTAGGGCGAACCCCGAACTAGAGAAGGCAAAAGTTGTATTAACCTTTAAGTGCCTTCTCTAGTTCGTATATGTAATATTTGGCAATTTAATAGAAGAGGCCAAAAGTCACAAAATCATTAAGTTGTCAGATTATAGATAAAAAGCTAAAGTTTTTTTTTTACGACCCTAGTAGGTATAGACATCACATTTGGCCAGTCCGTTGAGTAGGTTTTCAGGAATGTAAAAATTTTATCACACTAGAGACGAGAGGGACACAATTATATATGTATTTATTGACGCGTCATTAG